>VXBZ01009893.1:0-119399 GCA_013399135.1 Heliornis fulica | reverse complement strand
CGGGCGCGGCGCCTCGCCTCTGCCGACGGAGAGAGCGGAGCTGGCGGCGGGGTGGGGGCTTGGTACCCGGTGGGGTGGCGGGTGTGGGCGCTGGCTGCCTCGTTCGCGCCGCTGCGGGGCCGGCTCCTTCCCATCGCAAGGCGGGCGGCGGCTCCGGGCGCCCTCAAACGTGCTTCTTGTGTGCGTGTCTCTTCTGTGTCGTCTGCCCTCCGTGTTGGAGCTCTCCGTCTTCTCTAACAAACTCTGCCTTGCTTCTCCCCCGCCCTCGGGCTTCTGCTTTGTGGATGTTGGCGGCTTCTTGTTGTGACAGGAGAATGTGTGTGTGTCCTGGGCCCAGGCGGATCGGTATGTATCTCGCACCGGGCTCGGGGGTCGGATGGGGCCCGGGGAAGGAAGGGACTGCCAGGCTGGGCCGTGTCTGAGGGCTGGGACCTGGCCGGAGGGAAGGATTAACGGTTCTGATGGGTTTTAATGCTCCTTATTCCTCGTTACTGGCCTCTCCAACGGGCTAATTCGCTCAGGTCTGTCAAGTGTCTGAAAGGCACCTGGGGTGAGTGTTTTTATCTGAAGCCATGGGTGTCTTTGGCACAGTTAAGGCAGGTGTTTTGGAGGAACCTGTTAGTGCCTCATTAATTTACTCTAGTAGTACAGTTACAACAAGCTTTTGCTCTTCTCATTTTGTCAGTGTAGTGCTGCAGGGCCCATAAATTGACTGATTCATTGGTTGTATTATATTTGGAGACTGAAAAGCGGTACTTGCACCTTGTTTTTTGGCTCAGAGGTATTGATTCTTGTATCTTGACAAGTCTCGATCAGGTTGTAAAACTTCTGCTTAATCCCCTTTACTCTGCTGCCGTCTCTTCATCAACTCTAACAAACTTGGGATCTTGAAGTAATTATTTGAGAGCTAGAGTGTCTATATTTGGGCTATGTGTGTTGTAGGGATAAATGGGAAAGACTTAAGACTATTTCACATCAGGTTGGCAGACTAGGAGTTCCTCTTTTACTTAATCATCTAGGACTTAATAAATCTGGTGTGTGAAACGGTCTGATGCCTTAAGATGCCACGGATCTACTATAAATGATCCAGGTTGTGGAAATTGTAGCCAACTTCTTACTACTTCTTTTTGGTATCATGTGATATTTTTTTAGCTAATGAATAAAACTCAACAAAATAGCCTCTAGTGGCACTGCAGAGCCACCATAACACCAGTATCTTTGTATTTTTGCTTCATCATGGATCAACAGCAAAAACTGTCAGAACAGTTGGGGCACCACATATGGGTCAGCGCTGAGCACAAATGCTTAGCAGTCAGGAAGCCTTGATGGAGTCTGTCAGGAGGCTGGTGCTCAGTCTGAGGTGCTGCTGTACACCAGACATATGTAGAACCTTGAGGTTCCCGTTCTGTAAGCAAAATGTTTGCTTTTAAGTGCCATGTGAAGAAACGTACCATAATTATTACCAAAATAGATCCTATACAATTATAAAGCAGTGAATAAATTTTAAAATCTATATTTGGGGTTAGTTTACTTCTGTCGTGGGTCATGCATGTGAAGCCTGGGTTGAAGAGACTCACTGGGAAGCAAATGGCTAACACAAATTTAGACTGCATTTGGAAGTTCAAGCCAATACACTGCTGCTAAGTGTCTGTACAGCTGGCTGTGGTCCCCAGGACTGCAAGCCAAGCTCTTCCTGGTAGCTGAACAACAGAAAACTAGCTCACTCTTATAGGTGTCAGCAGGAAACCTGGGAGAGGTCAATGGGCAAGACATCTTGTCAATGCAAATGAAGACTGACAGTCACTCATTAATAGTAGGAAGCCAGTGGATTGGTAGAAATACAAATTCTACTTTACTTTGAACACATACCTGTCTCATAACTGAGAAACAGGTTCCATTCCTGGTTACTTGAGGAGAACATAGAAGCTTGGAGGGAAGAATGTGACTTCCTTCCCTTGCAGCATAGTATTGGGTGAAGCCTCGGGTATTTCCAGACACTTCTCAGCTGATCTGAGTGATCAGAATCCTGTGGCAGAAGCTATGGAAAGCTTACAGAATAGGGAGCTGGTAGAATACCATTCATCCTAAGTGTGAGCTTTTAGATGCAGTAGTGAGGCTTATGGTGTATTTTGAGTTTGTGTGTCGTTTGAAATAGCAGTATGGCTGCTTGGCTAAAAAAAAAATAATCAATGTAGTGACTGAAGCATCTTGCACAACACTGCAGTATCTTATTTCAGTGGGATAAATCTGAGATAGGGCTGCTGATAAGGTAGTATTTATGAATGCAATAAGCCTTGTATAATAAGATAATTTGTGATGGTCTTTCCAAAGAAGCAGCTTGTATGAAATTCCCTTATAAAAGTTAGAAAGAGAAATTGAATTCCTCTGGTCTGTGTGTATTTAGTACAAGTCACAGTTCTACTTTTTTTTTGTTACTTAATTGTTGTCTCAAGCATGACATTGTAAAAGACTTCCTGATAATGAGGTGCAGCAAATAAGGGTTTAATAGGTACTCACAGTAATGTTGTGGCTAGGTATGTAAATAGAATCAAGGAAGAGAATATGTCTGAAAAATCCTTCAGAGGAATGAAAAAATATAAGGAAATGCTATATATGCTGTAAAACTATTAATGTTTATTGGATATTAAACTTCAGAATTTATTTTAATGCTGTATTAGCTTTAGTCTTTTGTGAAGCATTCCGTTAGTAATGGATACAAATGTAGCTTGCATGTAGTTCAGTTGAGTAGATTTTCAAAGCAATTTGTAGTCCTGAAATTTGCTGGGGTAGGTGAGCAGCTGGTAGGAGATGCGTCTGCTTTCCACCTCTTGATTTTTAGCAAACATGCTAGAAAATTGCTGTGTAGACTGCTGTGGCTATTGTGTAAATGAATACCGTGATTTCACAAAGGTTTTAAGTTCTGCATGTGAAAGGGGGGAGAAGAAACAAAACCAGCTGCTAACTTGTGATTGCCTAAAGAATATCTGCTGCCTGCTTGCTTCTGTTGCCTAAACCACATTCATCTTAAACTCAGTTTTATGTCATCTAAAAGTTGCTTCTTGAATCGTACTGTCAGATGCTGTGTCTTTTCATCAGCCTTACAGAAAGATGAGGTTTTTCCTTGTGTGCCACATCTGGCTTTCTCAGCTGAGAAATCATCAGTAAGACAAATCTTTGAGAGTCTTGTAGAAGGTGGCATTACTGTAGAGTGATCCCTGCTAAATGTTGTCTTAAGTTATATTTTGGAGATGCATTTTTCTGTCTGGATGATGTTTTCAGTTTGTCTGCTTGAGTTGGGTGTAAGAGCTAAAATATCTCAATTGTGATCCAGGGTTTTCTTCTTGGTAATAGCCCAGCGTAGTGTCTACAAACAAGAACGTCTTAGAGCCTTTTTTTTTTAAACATTTGAGCTCCGTATAAGCAATTCTGCTAGGGCCATAAATGTTTTAATAGAGTTCTGGGAAAAACCTGTTAGCTGTCCCCCTAAGCATAGCTGTTCTCTTGTCTTTCAGCAATTCCAGTCCGAAGCTCCAGGCTACCATTGTTGTCTGATGCCATGCCAGCACCAGCTCATCTGTTTCCATTGATTCGTAACTGTGAGATTAGCAGGCTATGCAGTACTGCGTGTTACTGCCACCACAAACATCTGTGTTGTTTATCATCTCATTTTGCTCACAGTCACTTCAGATATGCACCTCAGAAGAAGTTTGCAGCACTTTATAGGCCAAAGGAGAACTTTAATCACTTTATTCATGCGAGGGATTATGCTTCTACGCCACAGAGATTTTACCTCACTCCGCCACAGGTCAACAGCATTTTAAAGGCAAATGAATACAGTTTCAAAGTCCCAGAATTTGATGGTAAAAATGTAAGTTCTGTCCTTGGTTTCGATAGCAACCAGTTGCCTGCTAATGCTCCGATAGAAGACCGGAGGAGTGCTGCCACTTGCTTACAGACAAGAGGGATGCTTCTGGGTGTGTTTGATGGCCACGCAGGGTGTGCTTGTGCTCAAGCTGTTAGTGAAAGACTGTTTTACTACATTGCTGTCTCTTTGTTACCTCATGAGACTTTACTTGAAATAGAAAATGCTGTGGAAAGTGGCAGAGCTCTGTTGCCCATCTTGCAGTGGCACAAGCATCCCAATGATTATTTTAGCAAAGAAGCTTCTAAGCTTTACTTCAATAGTCTAAGAACTTACTGGCAGGAGCTCATTGATCTCAACAGTGGAGAGACTACGGATGTGAAAGAAGCTTTAATTAATGCTTTTAAGAGGCTTGATAATGATATTTCTTTAGAAGCTCAAGTAGGAGATCCCAATTCTTTTCTCAACTACTTAGTACTGCGAGTAGCATTTTCTGGTGCAACTGCTTGTGTGGCCCACGTGGATGGTGTTGACTTGCACATTGCAAACACAGGGGACAGTAGGGCAATGCTTGGGGTTCAAGAGGAAGATGGATCTTGGTCTGCAGTTAATTTGTCCTATGACCACAACGCACAAAATGAGCATGAAGTGGAACGTGTGAAAATGGAACATCCGAAGTCTGAAGAGAAAAGTCTTGTGAAACAAGATCGTCTGTTAGGTCTCCTGATGCCTTTCAGAGCTTTTGGTGATGTGAAGTTTAAATGGAGTATTGAACTACAGAAGAGAGTAGTAGAGTCAGGTCCAGATCAGCTAAATGAGAATGAATATACAAAGTTTATTCCTCCAAACTATCACACTCCCCCTTACCTCACAGCTGAGCCAGAAGTCATACATCACAAATTACGGCCACAGGATAAGTTTCTGGTTTTGGCCACAGATGGTCTGTGGGAGACAATGCATAGGCAAGATGTGGCCAGGATTGTAGGGGAGTACCTTACCAGTGTTCACCATCAGCAGCCAATAGCTGTTGGTGGCTATAAGGTAACTTTGGGACAGATGCATGGTCTCTTAACAGAAAGGAGAGCAAGAATCTCTTCGGTATTTGAAGATCAGAATGCAGCAACTCACCTGATCCGTCATGCTGTGGGTAACAATGAGTTTGGCACTGTGGATCATGAGCAACTGTCCAAGATGCTTAGTCTTCCAGAAGAGCTGGCTCGAATGTATAGAGATGACATTACAATTATCGTGGTGCAGTTCAATTCACATGTTATAGGAGCATATCAAAATGAGGAACTGTGAATTTTAATATAGCTACCAAAGTTGTAACAATGGCCAGTATGATCATCAAATAAAAAAACAACCACCCAACAATAAAACTCAAAATCCCTCGGCAAAGAAATTGGTTGCTTGCTTGATTCAGCAGATGTATTGTTCCTGCCTTCCCCCAGAGCTCAAGATACATGGGAAGTGCTTTTGACCTAATACAAAACTTGAAGAGGGGGTCACAGCCTGGGTAAAGAGCGTTTTGTAATAATTTTGCACTATTAATTTTGTGGATGCTGCTAGAATAAACTTGAACTTGGCAGGCTTTGATGACAGAGGGAAGGAGTATAAAGGATTAACTATCAGATCTGGCTGTTCAGGAAACAAAGGCTGTTTATAAATATCTGTAAATATCTTCACATGATCTTAAAACATAAAAAGGAGTATTGTTGGATTCTTACAGGGCTAAATATTGCAAAGTAGAGGTATGGTTGTTTATGAATATGTTGTCTGTTTCTTCTAAGCAGGTCACTTTAACCAAGTATGTCTTCAGTGTAACAAAGATGTCTCACTTTCATAAAGACAGTGTCATTCACTGAAGGATATTTGTCTAACTGTAGACTTGCGGTGCAGGTCTAAGCCATAATCAATACCTGAGATTCTGTTACTGCTTAATCACATCTTATGCATGGTAACTTCTGAACTTGTGCATTAATATCTTGGCTGTGGGTTTCTGCACAACTCATAGGGCAATAATACATCACAATATGCAGTAAGAGCCCAGATGCCCCCACTTTGTGGAGGGCTTCAGTTTGCAGTATGAAGAAACTCAGGCTTTTCAAAAAGTCAGTTGTTTTGGTCAAGAATAATGTACAGGCTTTCCTAAAGGCCATGTCCTTCATGGACTCCACTGCTGTCTGGTGTTACTTATCTGGTAAATAAATTTTCACCTGAAGATAAGGAAATCATTGTTCTTTGTAATTTGCACTTGTTTTCCCTTTGACTGTTTCAAATAGTCACATATTGGATGTCTTGCACTTGTATTTGTAAGTTGGGTTAAAAACTTCAAATTGCAAACAAATTGAATTGTTGCTTGTAAATAATGTTTTAGTTGGGAAACTAACTGGCATGCATGTGCATGCTTAATGGCTTTTTCTAGCAACTTCTTTACTAGGTGCTCTGTTTCCAAAGAGCTGGCATATGCTTGTTCTTACAGCCAGGAATGCCATGACAGAACAATATCTGTAATGGGGTCTCTAGCTTGTAATGATTGAATTTGAACTTAAACGATCAGCTATAACTTGTGTGCCTAAAGTTGTTGAGTCCCTAACTGTTAAAAGTAGGGACTGACAACTACTTTATTGGTCATCATTGCACCTATTTTAGGTATGTTGCACTATACACAGATTTATTTTAACTTGCCCTTAGGTTAAAACTCAAATGCTGGCTGACATAGCAGCCCTGGATGACTGAGAGAACACTTGTAACTTGATTCCTGTGTTCTGGAGAACAGGGATAGGTCAGCATATTTCACTTCAAGGTGTTTCAGTTAAAATACTTCCCTAGCCTTCACCATAGCAAATGAAACTGACACTTTAAAAACTTACAAAACTCCAAGTTAATAAAAATAAGCTACTAAATGCAAATTCTGCCAATTAAAGCTGCTGTTAATAGGATATGCTTAGTTTGAACAATGAACCTGCGCTACAGGATATGTCAGCTCCTCAAAGTCACCAGTGCTGTGTGTACTCGGTGGTCTGCAGCTTTAATGTCTGTTTCTTTACCTAGTTTTACATACCAGGATCAATGTTGCTGTTAGGTTACCAATATTGAAGTTCATGTTCAGGATGTGCACAACCCTTCTTTATTTGGTGGGAAAAGGGAAACTCTGAAATGTTTAGACAAGTACTGGCTGTTGACATTGCTTCTGTATGTTATGTGTTGGTGACTCTCATTAGCTAGGTCAATAGACTTCATGTTCTATCATTCAAATACAGTATGTATCTAAGCTGTTGCAGTATTTAACTTTCTTACTTTTTTTTTTACTGTTAAAGTTATGTTACATGTATTGGTGTATTTAACCTGTGATTATTGATATGGATTTGGTACAAGTCATAGCTAGAAATAAACATTGGTCCCATGGATACAACTTTTACTGAGGAAAAGCTGCTTTTTGTAGTAAAGATGCATATGTATGGGGTCAGAAGAAATAATATTTATGTATTGCTTGGAGACTTGCTCAGTATGTATGCAGTGAACAGAAGCGGTGTAACTGCCTGCTGAACAGGTGATCTGAACAAACACCTTTTAACAAATTCCAATAAAATGATCAATTATGCTGAAATAAATGTGCACTGGATTGATGTTGAATGCGATAACTATCCTGCTAGGGCTGGAGCTTATAATTGTATTTCAAGAATGTGTTCTGTTCTGCAGTCCCTGTTATGAATAGACCAGATGGTCAGACAAAGCAAAGTATAAATGGAAACAGACCGAGAATTGGCCTTCAGAGCGCTTGACAGCCACCGAGAGACTTGAACCCCTCATCGGGCGTGCTGGTGCTGCCGCCCCCCGGCCGCAGAGCTCAGATCTGGCTGGCGGTGTTGCTCTGTGTGTCTCGGTTCCTGTCGTCTGATTACTTTCAGGGGCAGTGTTGCGGCATGATTTGAGATCGTTAAGCTGTGGATTGTAGCCTGTATAGAGCAATATAACATTTCAGAAACAGTCTGAAATACGTGCAGATTAAAATGGTGTGAGTGAATGGACAGTAAACTTAGACTCGGCTCTTCTGCCACAGGCAGGGGACAGTCTTGGTTTGTATGGTCTGCCCAAGCTGCTGCACTACAGGAAGTACTGGTGCTTCAGATGTAAGGAGGTGCTGTGGTTACTTTTCCAATTAAGGTTTCACAGCTGCGAATATGTGGCTTAACCCAGAAGGGTGACTGAACTCTGACAGTTAGCCTAGGCCTTCAAGTTCATTTATAAATACTTAAAGCTCTTCTAGGTGAATGTGTCAACAGAACTGTTTTACTACTAGGCAAGAGAGGAGCGTGAAATCTCCTTGTAGTCTATGCTTCTAGCTTAATGCTTCTTTAGCTCTGTTCCCCTGTGTTTAAAATGGCATGTGCATGATACTTGCTTTTGACAGTATTTCACAGCTACTGTTGTGATAATTTCATATTCTTCATTTCCCTTCTATGTGCATGACTGAGTATAGGACTTAAAATATTTTTTTCCACTCATCTCCTTGTTGCAGGCAGAGTTTTACATGTAGCAGACTCTTAAAATGTGGCACGTGCAGCCAGGAGCGTAGTAGCTTCATCATGAAATATTGTAATTAGACTCTTAAGCTTGGGTCCCAGTACTTAGAGTAACTCTGGTGTGAGAAGATGCCTAGTACCAATTTCTGATCAGTGCTCTGCTTTTTCTCAGTGGGGATGTGTATATGTAATGAGTTTAAATGGCATAGGTGGATATTTCAGGTTTCTGGTTCTAACAATCTGTGGTGTCCTAAGTGCCCTGATACACACAGTCGTGACAGCTAATAAATACATGCTATCTCACTTGCACAAGTGACCACTGTGAATATAGAGTGCTGAATGTCACCAGTGCTGCACAGCCCTCTAGGAACAGTGCTAGCACAAGGCATTTTTGGATGCCAAGGGAGTGGTTCTTTTAGTTGTTGTGTTTGATCCCATATAAGACACTTGCACAGCTCCTGATTGGTGTTCAGTAAGGTATAAATATAAACAAAAATCTGTGGAGCTGGAAGACCTGGCCACATTTCCCTGTCTTTCATTTCATGAAGCTTGAAATGAAGCAGATCCTGTGGATAGGAAGAGAAGTGGCTGTCTTCCAGCCTGCTAAACGGTGTGCTGCAGCTTGATGTCATTCTCTTGCTATATGTACAATGAAGAAATTTGGTTTAATTTACCCAAGTGGGCAAGTGCAAAGTGTCTGTCTCCAGAGGTGACTTCTGTCCTGCTGAGAGGAGCTTCCAGTATGGTAGCATTCCCCAAGCACTGTTTGGTAGGTGCTCCTTTCTGTTATGTTCAGAGTCTTCAGTACAGAAGTTGAGATATTTCTTTGTTGCATGTTTGGTCCTGTGTTAAAACAAGTGATCTTAAAGTTAAGTGGGCACATTGATGGTTTCTCATGCTACATTATCTGTTTTCTCTTTTTTTTTTTTTTTCCTGTTTTATTTGAAAGCCTTCTCTTGCCAAGTGCCTTTAGCTTCAGGACTTGTCCCTTCTTGTTTTGGTTTTTGTTGGGCACCGAATGCACGTTGTATAATGTCTTTCCTAGGACTGAAGTATTTGCATTTGTGCAGGAAAAAGGCTTGTTAATGTGTTCAGGATTGAATTATTTATTCAACAGCCACAGCATATTTAATGGCTGTTCAAACAAGTAGGTATTGTTCCTTTGTCAGGAGCATGTTAGCAAATGCAATCTACGCAAACTCATTGCCAGAATATTTTTCAGTGTAGTGTTAACCTGATTTATCAAGTCTTGATTAGGGACTCAATTCTTTTCATTTACTCTTTTGAAATACGTTGTTAATTACAGGCTGTATTTCAAAATTAATATACATGGTCTATCATCAAATACCTGTGATGTGGAGAAAACACACAGGTTCACTTTTCTCCTATCCCAGCCATCTGGGTATTAAATGTTACTGATGGCTGATAAAGTGCTGTCTTGTAAAGGCCAAAACTTGGAAGGAGGTGGAAGTTGCTCTTACCATTGGAAGTAAGAGGAAGGCGAAAGAAAAAAAAAACAGTCTTGTGAGTAATGCATCTTTTAAGTGGACAAACCAATCTGAATTCTGCTCCTTTTATTTGGCATCCCATCCATTTGGATGCTGAAGCACAACCCACGACAACCCACAGTCTACACACCACCTACACAAGTGGTGTGTAGACTGTGGCTGTCATGGGCTATGATGTGTTGCTTTTACCAAGGGCTCCCTCTAGTTTGTCTCTTACAGAGCCCTGCCAGTGTTTAACAGTTGTAAATTAGCAACATATATTTGTGTCCTTGAGATAAACTCTGAAGCCTGCAGTGCAGGCTTCAGAGTTTATGCTGTGAACGCTGTGAAGCCTGCACTGTGAAGTGCAGGCTTCACAGCATTCCTTCTACCTGAGTGAGTAGGAATCTATAAAGCTCACAACCCAGCTGAGCAGAGCTCAGCAGAGCTTCTTTTCATTCTGCCACAAAGCTCAATTGTAAAATCAGCTCTATATAAAGATCATCCAGGGCTTGACATAATTCTTCTTTATCTGTAAAAAGTCTGAGATGATGTCTAGCTCATTGTCAGAGATAGATAAGCTTTAAAAATTTGTGGGTGTTAGAGACACTTGACAGTCTTTGGTCTTTCGATTTATTTTTTTTTTTTTACATTTTGGTCATGTTCATATAACTCTGTGCCAAATCTTCACGTGGATGAAAAGGGTCTATAGAAACAATGTGTAAGATATGTACTTCTTGCAGCTCAGGATCACTACTGATGGCTACTGGTACTTGGGCAAGTGTATGTAAGGAGCTATTGTGGAAATTCAGCAGATCAAAGCATACAAGGAGGAGAGAAAGTAATACAAGATTAGGCCCTCAGAATAACAGAAACCCTCCAGGTTGGTAGCTGGCAGGAGTTCAGGCTGGTGTTACTGCATTTTAGAGTGGCAGTAACAAACAAGATTTCATGAATTAAAATTGCCTGAGCTACAACAAGGGTTCAAACAGTTAAAATATATAATTATTAAATTTGGTAAAAGATGCAACTTGGATAATTTTAAAGCCTTCTGTATTTGCTAACCTGTATTAGAACAGAAATACCGGAGTGCTACGTGCCCTGTTTCCAGATGGAGCAGCGCACAGGAGCCTTTGAAGCACGTCACAGCAGTGAGATTAAAAGCTCACTTCTGAAGTCAGGGAGTTGTGAAAGTCCCTTTGATATGAGATCAAGGAGTCCCAGGGTGCCAGCAGGAAGGGTGCTTGGAAACAGGCCTGGTGCAGCAACAAAAAAAGCCCAAACCACAAGGTCTGTCTGGCTAATGAAGAGACAGAAAACACACAGCATATGATCTGTGAGGCAATGGCTGCAATGGCAGTGAGTAGGAGACAGGTTCAGAAAAGCCACAGAATGTGTAGTTTTACAGCTGTACTCAGAAATACAATGAACGTGAATCCTAAAAAATATGTTCAGGGTAAAGTAGGAAGATATAAGGGGGAAATCATGTCATAATGAGTCTTTCTAATGTTGAGATTGTGGGCATGAAAGAAAGCTTGCATGTGTGTCATAAAACACGTGTAAGGCAGCAGAATAAACTGTAATGGTGTCAGAGATTGCTATGAAGGGAAAGATCTGGTGTCAGTTGTGGCTGGTGACAAGGACCTGCTCGGCAGTAAAGCCCAGCAGGCTGCATGTGAGGTCAGAGAGGGCTCAATGCCTGAGCTGGAGACCAAAAAGTTGTTGCTTGAAGAATAAGCAAGCTGAACAAAGTACAGCTACTATGGTAACATCTCCCCTGTGAGGATAGGCTGAGGGAGCTGGGCTTGTTCATCCTGGAGAAGAGAAGGCTGCGGGGAGACCTCATTGCAGCCTTACAGTACTTAAAGGGTATAGATGGGGGCGAATCAGATTGTCACGTGGAATGAAGCTAGACGGGAGGGAGGTTTACATTGGATATCAGGGTGAAGTTCTTCATGGAAAGAGTGTTGAGGTGCTGGAACAGGCTGCCCAAGAGAGGTGGTGGATGTCCCATCCCTGGAGGTGTTCAAGGCCATGTTGGACGGGGCCCTGGGCAACCTTGTCTAGCTCCAGGCCAGGAGGTTGGTGGCCCTGTCTGTGGCAGGGGGGGTTGGAATTCCATGATCGTTGGGGTCCCTTCCAACCTAGATCATTCTGTGATACTGTTCTGATTATTTTTTTAATGAGACTTGGCTGGCCCTGCGTGGAGCTGGGAATTGGACTCGATCCTTATGAGCCCCTTTGAACCCAGGATATTCTGTGAGATTTACTTTTTTTTTGTGCAAACATGACATCAGACACACAGTTCATAAAGACAGATGTATGGGTGCAGGGAATTTTAAAAACCAAGGGCTGTGCACATTGTGGAACAGTACCTTTATGATTTTTACATTGCCATAGCACCTCAGTGAAAAAGAGCGTGAGGGAGGGAGAAAGAGAAAAGGATCAGAAAGACAGGGAAGGGGACAGAAAATTAGAGCTGATTAGCACTTCTTGGAAAGAAGGAAGAACAGAAGTGGCACACGAGAATTCATGTAGCTGTTTTAATGCATTGTCATGGGTAACATATAGTCATTCAATCACATCTTTATCTTCATACCATGTCCTGGTGAGGATGGTTATTTTTCTCTACTCTTTCTGTTTATCTTTTTGTCACTTCATTTTCTTTTCCTATCAAAGTCTTCTAATTTGAATGATAGCCATATATTTTTCCAGATATTTTTGGGCCCTGAGGCTATACTTGTGGACCATGAAAAGTTATGTTTGGCTTATGATATAGTTAACAGCTACAGGCTGACATTTTCACGGTTGTTAAAATACAAAAACGGAAGTTTTGCTCTCACACATTCCCCCAGTTGGTGCCCAAGAATACTAATCACTGTGGCATTCCCTTGTTCAACAAGTTTTTCTGGCTCTCCAGACCTCTGGTGAATGCTGCTATCCTGAAGACAAAGTACAGAGAGTTCACTTTGTCTGTCTTACACCTCCTTGACCCAGGAGAAGAGCGTGCTGGAAGCATGCACATGGGTATCCATGTGCATTCCTTAAATAAAGTGTTCTTGGGGAGCTCAGACCCAGCCAGTCCAGGGACAGCTGGGTCATCGGCTACCAAGAGGGGAGTAAATAGTCAGATGACAGAGTTGTTTGCAAAACTGGGAGCATCAAGTGGTGCCTGGCAGCTGCAGCTTCATAGGCAAAGAACTAAAATTTGTAGTCATAAGATTGCTTTCCGGGGATATTTAATTTTCAGAAACTTCCTCTAAGGGAAATTCAGTCCCCAAAATATTGTGGTGAATAAGTCTGTATTGATGATATCGTTGGGTAGAACCTGCCAGGAACATAAATCCAACATACATTTGGACTTCACAAGAGTGAATTGTTCAACTGTTGACTGCACTAAGCAAAAAAAAAAACAAACAAACAAAACCAAACCCAAACAAACAAAAAAAAAAAAACCCACTATTCTGGAATACTACATTAGCCAGGGCAATAATGCATCCAGACATGACAGCAAAGCTAAGCAGAAATGCAAAACCCAAAGCTAATAAACTTGAGTCCGATCTGAAGCATATTAACTTAATGGTCAATTATTGTGATAATAAAACCATATATCATGATGTATTGTGATAGTAAAACTTGTATTGTTCTGGATAAGAGTTTGCAAAACGTAAAGCAAAATTCAAGCTCCAGTAGGAAAAAAGGCCCAAAATAAAATTAAAAAAACCAACCAAACAAAACCAAAAACCCCACAAAAACTTACAGAGAAAATGTTTGATGATATAGATATGAGTTTTGAGCTACTCCTGATTTTAAAAACCCATGGACCTACCCAAGACACAGGTCTTTACAAATATATTTGCACAAAGAAAGTAAGCAGCAGCGTAAGTTACAATGGCTGCAAAAGGCATGCTGGATTCAAAATGTGTATTATTTTTCATACGCTTAATTCCATTTGTGAATATTCACACAAATGATCTTTGTGGATTATTCAGAGAAGCAGTGAAGAGCGATACCACACTTTTTTAGTTGCCAGTTTTCTTAAGAAGTTACACAATGACAAAAATGCAGTTCTTAAATGAGGCACATTTTGGATTAATTTTATTAGACTAGATTTTTGCAGAACAGTTACAGTTGTCAGGAACCCCTGGAGATGATCTAGTTCCAACTTCCCTGCTCACCCACTTACCCCCGGGTCAGCTAATTGCTGTTGCAGCAAAACAAACTGAAACACAGCCTCGAGCAGGTCAAGAGAAGTTGGGACAGAGCAAGCCCAATGAGCCTCAGTCTTGAGGCCTTTCAAACTCAGTACAGGCCTTGTTACTAGCAGTGGCTGCGCTGTTACAGGGCTGCATGGTTACAAAGTCCATGCTGGCTGCTCCTAGCTGCCTTCTTCAGATGTATGGGATTGGCCTCCAGGAATACTCGCTCCGTCACCCTCCAGGGGACAGAGACAAGGCTGATCAGCCTGTAATTCCACGTCCTCCTACTTGTCGTGACATTTGGTATTTTCTACCATTCAGGAAACCCTCCTATTCACGCTACCCTTTCAAAGGCAGTGGAGAGTGGTCTCACAATGACATCAACCAGCACTCTCAGGAGGCATGGATGTATCCCATAAGACCCCAGGGACTTTAGCGTGGTTTGAGGGAGGGGGTGTGTTGGTGGGGTTTGGGGTTTTTGTTTGTTTGGTGTAGGTTTGTGGGTTGTTTTGGGTGGTTTTTGTTTGGTTGTTGTTGCTGTTGTTGTTGTTGTGGGTTTTGTGGTGTTTTTTGACAGCATTCCCTAACTTGATCTTCCTTCACTTCTCTTGCTTCAGACCTTCTTACATGTTTCAGGAGTATGGGATTCCTGAAGGCTGGTCTTGCCAGCGGCACTGACTACATCAGCTTTCTCCATATCCTTTTTTACCAGGTCCTCTACCACGCTCAGCAGAAGGTTCACATTTTCCCTGGTCTTCCTTTTGCAGCTGATGTATGATTCCTTCTTGCTGCCTTCAATAGCCCATATCAGATTCAATTCCAGATGGATTTTGCCTTTCCTAACCCTGTCCCTGCACACTAGGATAGAGTCTGTATATTCTTTACAGGTCACCTGTCCTTCTTTCTATGTCTTGTACACTTCCTTCATATATTTGAGCTTTGTTAGAATCTTCTCACTCATCCTTGTGGGCACTTACTGCTTTTTCTTGATTTTCTGCACATTGAGATACATCATTCTGGAGTTAGAGGGGGTGATACTTGAATACCAACTGGTCTTAGAAGTCACCTCTTCTCTAAGGAGGCATTGCAGAGGATTTTTCAAAGTAAACACTTTCAGTGGACACATTCTTCTCTCCTGAAGTCCAGCGGTTGATGCATCTATCTACCTTGTTCCCTCCTTGCAGGATCATCCACCATTTTGTGGTCACTGCAGCCAAGGCTGCCCCTGACTTTCACATCCCCAGTGAATTCTTGGTTGTAGGTAGAGTCCCACAGAGTATTCACTCTCCTTGGCTCTGTGATCACTTCATTAGCAAGTTCTCATCAGTGCACTCCAGTAACCAGATGTATTTCTGGGTTGACCTATCAGTCAATATGGTGGGATAGAGTTTTGTTAGAATGTAAATGTCCGGCATTTAATCAACTTTATTAAGATGATCTTGGTTCTTGTGAAGGTATTGGTTTCTGAATAGTGCAGAGAAAACAAAAAAGGCTATAGCCATGAGATATTTTTTTACTGAGGTCTGTTGATTAACAGTTCAGGTAATTTTATTTTGCAGAGTAGGCAGTAAATGAAGAAAACAAAGTAATCAGGATAGCAACAGACTAATAAAAAGAGAGAAACCACTTACTCTAAATTCTGTGTGGATAAAATAAACATATAAACAGGGAGGAAAATCCATGCTGCTTTCAGTGAAGGTAAGTGAGAAGGGAGCTGGGATAACGCATATTTGTGATGAAAGAAATCTTGAATGGTATCTCAGCTCAAGTGAATTCAAGAGAAGTCCTTGCTGGTTCTCATGAGGCATCTGTCAGCATTTTACTCATCTTTGGCATACAGATTTTATTCCTTATTCTGTCAGGCTGACTGAATAACCATAGGCAAGTTGCCCATGATCAAGTTTTGAAATGCGTCCACTTAGTGTGCAAACCTCAGGTTTTGGATTACAGTTTCAATGCCCACACAGGCTCAGGGTGTACATGCACCCATTTGACTTGGCTCTCCGAAGGCTCAGCACAGCTGAAAGTCAATCAAGAGAAGCCACAACTGAGCAGGCACTTTGCTCTCTTGCCCTTTCTCCTCAGTACATCAGTTACCCTGTTCTACAGATCCTAACAGCCATAAAATGGTAACGAGGCTACTTGCAATGACACTACCAACCTAAACTTTTATGAGTTCCACTGAAATTAGCACAGTAAATTCAAAATGGAAACTGCTGTTATACATTCATATAGTAACTTTATTTTACTGCTTAAAGCTCTCTGTTACCTTTGCTGTTTTCTTACAGCATCATCCAGTAGTCCCCAGCAAACTAGTTTCACCTCATCACACCATCCTGACAGGGCAAAATATGTTTGGTATCATAACTAATTGAGTTTAAAAAAAAAGAATAACACAGTGATTGGCCTGCTTGATTAATTAGGTGATTTTATTTGATTTTATAGGCTTTTGCAGGCAGTTAGTCTTTGATGCTCTTTCTCTTTGGGTTCGGTTCCAGACACAGAACATCTGTTTTCAGTGTAATTGGGAAAAGACTGGATAATGTAATTATGCAAAGAACTCCTAGCTGGTGAATCTCCATCCTGATGGGAGTTTAGGTGAAAGAAGCACTGTTTCTCTTAGCAAGGAGTGGTTATTCGCTTATCTGTTTAGCCTGGGCACAGGCTTAACCTGAAGCTGCTGTGGGTTTTCGTAGTGAGTTATTTGTAAATTGGGCTCCTCCTTGTGGGTAATGGTTGTAGCACATCGCTGGGGAAGCGTGCGGATGTGTTCGGGTTGCCTAGGTTTCAAAACAGCTAATCATGAAGGATTAATACGCAAAAACCATTTCAGTCATGTGCCAACCCTCGTTTTGTACCCGAGGTTCCTGCGCAAGCCCATGAGGCCGTTGATGGTCATCTGCTTGGCAGGTCTTTCTGAAGAGCCTGACCAAGGTGGTTTCGAAGGAAGATGCTCTCCCTGGGAGACAGACAAGACTTTTATTCAGAGCTGCAGTATTAGAAAATATGCAGCTGCCAAAGTTTCAGGCACGATGGCAGATATGAGCAAGTCTGCCACAACCCTTTAATACATTCTGAATTAATTTCACAGTAGTTCCTACCAGCAGCAGGTGTGGCAGTGGCATGAGGAAACACTTCTTTGTGTCCTGAATCAAAGCAAAATGGTGATGATGCAATCTGCCCACAATTATATTTCATGGTTATTTTTCGGTCAAATATATCATTTTAGTAAAGTTCAAATAATGTTCAATGCCATATCTGAGTGTTATGCTGAAATGAAGGATCCTGTTGAAGTGGAAACTCTATTGAATCAAGTCTGAGAAATTAAATTTTTTACCTTAAGAGAATTTAAAGGGTCCCTTCCAACCTAATTCTATCTGAGCCTCAGCCAACCAGAGTCACCGAGCCAGTGACCTCAATCTCTCACAGGGATGTAACTGAGCACATCTTTGGGACATGGTGATGACCTCATCACTGTTGTGATTTTCTTAACTGCAAACAGCTAGGCTCAATTTTTCATAGAGATAAGAGCTATAAAAACAAGAGAGATATGCCATGAAAAAATATTTTAAAAACCTAGATAAGTGGTCTTACTGCTACAGGGTGCAGAAAAAGCATGTACAGATATGGGAAGCTTTTTCTGTACAAGTCTAAATAAATGAGACAAGGTTGGTTTTGGTTGGTTTTGTTTTTTTGTTGGTTTGGGGTTTTTTTTGGTTTTTTTGATGGGAGAACATTTAGCAGCTGTGAAAGGAAATAAAAGTGAGAATTTGAGAGGAAATAAAAGAATTTGAAAGGAAAGGGTTTTCTTGTAATCAGCCTGTCAGTTGTCAAGAAGGAATGAATCAGTTATTGTCTTTGTCTCTATGTCACTGTTACAGAGATAACGAGGGCATAAACAGCTGGATTACTTGTATAGAATCATAGACTCACAGAATCCCTTGGGTTGGAAGAAACCTTTAAGATCATCGAGTCCAACCACAGCCTAATCCTGCCTAGTCCACCTCTAGACCATGTCCTTCAACACCTCATCTATTCCCCTTTTAAATACCTCCAGGGATGGTGACTCCACCACTTCCCTGGACAGCCTGTTCCAATGTCTAACAGCTCTTTCAGTATAGAAATTTTTCCTCATGTCTGACCTAAATCTCCCCTGGTGCAGTTTGTAACCATTTTCTCTCACCCTATCGCTTATTACCCAAGAGAAGAGACCAACCCCCACCTCTCTACACCCTCCTTGCAGGTATTTGCAGAGAGTGATAAGGTCTCCCTTCAGCCTCCTTTTCTCCAAACTAACAAGCCCCAGCTCCCTCAACAGCTCCTCATAGGACTTGTGCTCCAGACCCTTCGCCAGCTTCGTTGCCCTTCTCTGGACACGCTCCAGCATCTCAACATCCTTCTTGTAGTGAGGGGCCCAGAACTGCACACAGTAAGGAACATAGTGAGATTTTATAAATACATTTGGAAATTGGAATGACTTTCTTAGCTGTAAGATAAAAGCTATTTGATCACACTATGGAGTAAGTTATTAGAGCAGCAAGTTATTTTTTGACTCGATAGTATGGATTTGCTGTACCTCTAAAGCTTATGGTGTTAGCTGTGAAGACAGTATAGAATATGGGAAGTGTAGTCAATGTGTAAGTATGACATATGGATTTACTGGTAACAGTGTTCCTGGCTCAGTCAAGATTCCATAGAAACCTCTCCTGCAGAAGGTTGTAATTTATGCAAATTTCTCTTCCTGAAACACCAGATGAAAGACACCTTATAAAATTCAATATGCATACTGTTCCTTGAAGGGAGCATCAACTAGTCTGACCAGTTTGAAAATAACTGACAAGATAAAGAATTGGATAATACTTGAGCTGACCAATCTGATTTAGGATAAAAATATTGATATTCGCATGGATAGACCTGGAATTGCAATTGACTTTCCCATCTCTGTGGTATGAATGAACAGGTACTTTGTGACAAGGCATGTGTGGTTGTTTTTGCTTTTAGGTTTTGTCTCTGTGATTAGTCCTGTGTTTTATGAGGGCTTGATCCTGACATTTATGAGACATGATTTCCATAAATTGTCCCGAAAATAACAGAACCAATGGTGCTAAATTTAGTCAGAGCTGCTCGAGCGAATGCACTGTCTGTAACCCAGATCTCAGCCTAGAAAGAAACAGCGCTGCCTCATGAGAGAGGCTGACTTTGGAAAGAGAATTTATTGCCACATCTACAACTGTTGAGAGGCACTTTTTGTGGAAATCAGATACCAATAGTTACCCCAGTGTTTTGCACTGAATGGACTTCTGATCTGAGCTACCTAAAAATTATGATGCTACTAAATATGGTCAGTAATAGTCAGTCTTTCTCTGTGTACCTTATGGGAATCAGGTTCACCTGTAAGGAAGCCAGATGATTTGTTTAATTTATTGATAATTTACTGATCATTTCCTCTACTGCCTGCCAGAATGCCAACAGAGAATCAAGTTCCTGGGAGGGAGGGTGGTGTGTGCTTTTCAGGGTTTTTTTGGCAGGTTGTCCTTAGACATACACTATGTGCCAAATGCACAGCCAGAGTCATGCCATGTAGGAAGCTTTTTGTTCCCTCTACAGGAGTCACTGCTGTGTACCTTCTGAAGAGAGGCACAACCTAAATTCACCTTCTCACTGGTGATGAAATGCACGGCATCGTTCTCGGAAACAAGAAAATGGTGTTTGTTTGCATGATGCTGTCACCAAAAGACTGTGAAACTGATGGGTGGCTGAGGGGGGCCCTCCTGTTGAGTCACGAGGTTCAGAAAGGACCCCCTTGCTTTCTAAACTACTCAGAGAGGAGCCTAGATGTAGCCAGGTCCAGTCTTAGACCCCAAATTGGTCAATGGTTTATGTCTAAAGGATTTTATCTATATATAACCACATATCAGTCAATTTTTGCCTGTCAGAGCCCCTGAAGGACTTTCACTGAAACAGTTTTGCAAAGATGAAACTAAGAGAAAGTTTATTAAAGGAAGAGATATAAAAAGTTCAGGATTGCCATTGATAAATGCACTCAAAGCAATAGTGATAGTATATGACTATGATTATAATAAAATGCCAGCAAAATACTATCCAAGGTATTCTCACCAAAAGGGTGATATCACAATTGCTTTCCAATAACGTGTCTCTGTCTTGGATGGAGGAGGAGCACAGCCTGTCAACTGCCTTTTTGGGATCTTCAATTTCTTCTCCCCCGCCCCCCCGTGTAGCTTCCTCAATCCCCTTTATACCCCAGTCTTAACTGTTCCTTCCACGGGTGACAACTGACATGATTTTGGTGGAGTCCAGTACTACAGTTACACATGTTTATCATGTACCACTTTTTGCTTATTAGCATGTTTAGGGCTGTCAATTTTAATATGAATTTTGCAATTAATGAAGCAAAAGGTCTCACTCTGGGCACCATGGCCTTCAAAATTCTGTGTAGAAACCATCTGTCTGTTTATCCTACAGTCTGCTAACACAAAAGGGCCGCCCTGCTGCCATGGCTCACTTTTTCAGCTGCTTCTCACACCAACTTGCGGATCTCCATCCATAATGTTTTTGTGAGAGATAAGCAAACACCAATGTTTGTAACCTCCTCGGTGCACTTCTCCCAGATGCCTGATGCGCTGCCCTTTGGCTGTTTGGCTCCTGGAAGGAAGAGGCTGAGCTACTCAAGTCGCAGGGGAACTGTGTTGAAGCATTTGAATTCTGCTTTGAATTTTTAAAAAGTGTCTGCGACATTTGAATTTACTCCATGTGACTGCTTGAAAACAGCACCCAACCAGCATTTCTGCTTGTTCTTTCTTACATCTATCATAACATTTGGCCCAGCTACTAGCAGGGACTATCTGGAAAGGCTTACCCAGCTAGCAAGCTGGACGTGCTCTGGCTGGCACAAGCTGAATGACTCATGTGTCAAGAACGTCTCTCCAGATTCGCCCCAGCTTTGTGGCTTGAGATTGCTTGGCCTTTGCTTTTCTGTTGACAGCAGAGTGTTAAAATAGATGGGGTTTTGTGTCTCAAACATTTCCAGCTTACAGAGCAGCAAATACAGCACTTTGTGACCAGTTTTTCCTTACATGACATGGCACTGAAAGCCATGACCTTCTCAAGTCCCTCTTTCCATCAATTTGCCTTAGCTCTCTTTAGTGAAACAGACAAGTGCTCTTAAAGATAGACTCGATGTCTAAATACAACTTTCTGGAGAGAATTACTTGAAAGCTCAGTACTCAATACTGACTGTATGTATTTTGACTTTTACTAGGACCAAGACCTGTGTCTCTATAGGCAAGGCCTTCATTTTATTCTTGTTTTCTGCCTCTCTGTCTCACAGGTGCTGACAGCTGTGACAGCTCATGTTAATTCTTACATCCTCCTCAGCACATGAAAAGTTCAAAACTAGTTAACCAGTTTGAAATAATTGGTTTTGTTGTTTATAGTAGGGAAAGCATAGAATGATAGAATAGTTTGGAAGGGACCTCAAAGATGGAGTTTCACCTCTCCTGCCATTGGCAGGGACACCCTCCACTAGACCAGGTGGCCCAAAGCCCCAGCCAACCTGGACTTGGACACTGCCAGGGAGTGGGCAGACACAGCTTCTCTGGGCAACCTGTGCCAGGGCCTCAACACCCTCAGGGAAGAATTTCTTTCTTGTATCTAATCTAAATCTACCCTCCTTCAGATTAAAGCCATTACCTCTTGTCCTACAAGTACATGTCCATGTAAACAGTCCTCCATCTTTCCTGTAGGCCCCTTCAGGTACTGGAAGGCTGCTGTAAGGTCTCCCCAGGATCTTCTCTTCTCCAGGCTGAACAAGCCAAACTCTCTAAGTCTGTTCTCATAGGAGAGGTGCTGCAGTCCTCAGATCATCCTCATGGCCCTCCTCTGGACTCGCTCAAAAAGAGGAGCAGCATCACCTCTGTCAACCTGCTGGTCACTCACGTTTTGATGCATGGTTGTCTTTCTGGGCCGCAAGTGCACATTGCCAGCTTGTGTTGACCTTTATATCAATCAACACCCCCAAGTCCTTCTCTTCAGTGTTGCTCTCAATCCATTCTCCATCCAGCCTGTAGCTGTGCTTGGGTTTGCCCCGACCTTGCATTTTGCCTTGTTGAACTTCATAAGGTTCACAGGGACCCATCTCTCAAGCCCGTCAAGGTCCCTCTTGATGGCATTCCTTCCCTCCAGTGTGTCAGCCACACCACACAGCTCAGTGTCATCAGCAGACTTGCTGAGGGTACACTCAAGGTACACCTGATAAGTCTATCAGCTAGCAGCTAGGATGGATAGTTGTCAATCTTCAATAGTGTTTTCCTTCTCTATAGTAAAAACAGTTCCAAAGGACAAAAAAAAAATGTAGTGAAGCAAAATACAATAAAGAATAAAATAATAACATAGGTTATGGCAAAAAGCAAAGAGTGGGACAAGGATAAAAGTGTATGCCAACATGAAAAATCACAAGCTTTGAGTTAGGAAATTTATTTGAAACAGGCCATTTTTATATCCCAAACAAGGTGCTTGCTTGGTACACTAAGATGTTCTAGAGTCCTTTGGACTCTAAAAGTGGCACCAAACACTGAAACAAGCAGTTCTGATTGTCCGAGGTCTGTCTACATCATTTAAGAGTGACTTTGACCAGAGCTTTTGGAAAAGAGACCTCATTCATTTTGGAAACTTAGCAGTCCCTGTAAGGAAATCGGTGGGATTTTCAGTGTGGATTTTTACAGCTGGAAGGAGCAAAGCAGCCAAGGAACTCTACTGTAGTTCATCTACCTTGGGTACAAATTCTCCCACAGGCCACAGACTCCATCACAGGATGTGACCAACTGTAAAGGTTATCATTCAAAACACCACATGCCAGAAATTATTTAAGTATCATAAAGTTACTATCATGCAGCCCAAAAAGGTCTGGGACACTCCAAAGCTACCATTGTCTTGTGATGTGGACTTAGGTACTTCTTCCTTTTTAACGATGCTGAGCAATTTGGACAGCTATTGAAGTGCCTAACTAGTGCCTATGAAAATAATTTTCCATGAAAAAACCTATTTTTTCCCTGTCCTTCACCATTAGCTTATTGCTGGAGGTGCTTCCTCCTGGGGCATACCTCCCAGCTTGGGTCATGACAGACCGGGAGCGACTTCCCTTGCCTTTATCAGAGCTCGGCTGGGGCCCGGAAAGGAGAAGCCAGACAGGGGAGGGCAGCATCTGCTCAGCAAGCAGTGAGAGGCCTGGCTCTGGCTGCGCTCCGGCCTGTGGAAGGAAACCTGCTGCTGCATAATTGGTTTGGTGCTCATGGCTAGAAAACTTGATGCTGAAATAAAGAAGCGGGGACAATAAATGGAACATCTTATTGTGGGCCTTGTGGTATCAGATATTATCTGGAACACTGATTTCAGTCAAAGCAGATCAAAAAGTGACAACTAGTCCAGTTACCAGTAATCCAAGTTACTTCTTCTTCTGTATAAATAGGCCTTTGTTTCCTGGTGATAGACGGGGTGTTTTACGTAAGGACACAGAGGTGCAGATCGGTGGGATGATTTCAATGACAGAATGCCTGTACAGTTATTTTCTTCCTCTGCTGACACTGGAAGCTACAGACTAAGTTTTGAATTGCAAAAATACTTTAGTCAGTTCCCAAACATCCTATAATAGGTATTATGCAAATGGGAACCTGCTTTTTAGACTGTGAGTACCTAAAAATCTATATCTAACAGTACCACCAATCCTCAGTAGCTTTACGTAGTTGAGCCTGTGCAAAGCAATTAGCAGCTGTCATATGTGGTTTGTTCTTTCTTTCATGTTACTCCTAAGAGAAATATGTGCGCAGTGAAAAGTTTTTGGGATGTTTGTTCCTTGAAGGTGTCATGCTTTGATCTCCTCCACCCACCAGCAACAGCAGCCTCTGTCACAAGGCAGGCCTCTGTTCTAAGGCCCCAGGTCTCCTCACTGGTGAGTTACAGGTGCTGGATATGTCTACTGCAGCCTTTTTACTCCGGTGGAGTTAGATACCTGCAAAAGTCTGCATCTTCCTGGAAGAGGGACTGTGGCAGAGCTGAGCACTGGCTAGAGACCCAGAGTCTTGAGCCTAGATGATCTCTCCACCCTCCCTCCCTGGTCCCTGGAGCATTGGATAACACCTCTACCCGTCTGGCTACCAGGTATCCAGAAACCTGGCAAGTTGCTGCCTGCAGCATTAAAGCAATTGCCTGCTGCGGAAAGGTGTGTGGTGTGCCAAAAAGAAGGAGGTATCAGGTGCAGTCCCCATGTTGTGTGGTCTGTTGGGGTCCTGGTGGTCCATAGTGACCTTCAGGAGGGACAGGGAATTCCTGGGAAGCCATGGCAGGCTGCTAGGCTGGTGCTGAGGGCTTGCAGCAGGGCCAGTGTAGTACTCTCCAGCAGATTTTTTAAGAGGTGACCTTGTGCCCACTCCTCCCCTGTTCACACACTGGGATTCATAATGCAATACACCATTACACCCCACCTGTTTCCTCAGCCAGGGTTGGACAACCAATACCATCCCTTCCACAGCTTGCTGGAGTGCAGGGGAGGTTTGTCATTACTTGAAACTGGAACAAGATTTGTCCTTGAGGGCTATATTAAGAAATGAGTTTAGACAGACTGGACGTATCTAGTCCAGAGGCAGTTTAGTACTTACTCTTCCTAGACATTTCTCTTGAGCTCTTCTGCTACCTGCTGAGAAATTCTCAGCCCAGGACAGCAGGTACAGGGTGTTTCCTTCACAGCGAGGTCAGATTAGGGGAATCAGCCGGAGTGGTGCCAAGTTCACTGAGACACGCCATCCAGAAGACATAGAAGATACGTGTTCATGGCAAAGGACACGGCAGAACAAAGTGCTGTCAGGGCTGCCACTTACTCGCTGCTGCAGAGCAGTTTCTGACTCTTATCCGTGACTGCTTAATACAAACAGCAGTTATAATCTCACAAGAGAGAGCCACAGTGTTCCCTTATTCTTGTCAAATGCCTCTACCAAAATAATTCATTTTCTCAGAGTCCTTTTCTCTCTCTCAAGTCCCACATCTCTCCCAGCCAACCCTGAAATAGGATGTGGTTCTGCCAGGAGGAGGGCTTGTGTCTCTGTCTCTCCTCCCCTCCCCTGCTTTAGCAGTTTCCTGGGAGCTAGCAGATATTTTCAGCTCTCGTTTCCTGCTTCCCAAAGGAATACTCATAACATGTCAAGCAGGTAAAAAGTGAGTGCCATTTCAAAAGAAAATAGTGAATCTTGCTCCATTTTTTGAAAGAAATGGTGTAGGTATCTTTTCTCTGAAGGGTTCCTGGCTTTGGATCTCTCAGTACCTACCTGCAAGTACCTACCTGCAGCCCTGAATTAATTCCCTGAGACCCTCATAATTGCAGCCTCCTTCATCCACCTTAGTTATTATTAATAAAAACAGATGTCTCACTTTGTGAGAAAGGGTCACCTCCTAAGAAATACCAGAAACTCCATACTCGGAGATGCCTGACCACATCCCTCATGGTGTATGCACGTCCATTTTTTAACAGGGAAACCTATGTTCTACTCAACAAATTCAGCATTGCCTAAATTTCTTACTGGTTTTCCTAGGGATTTGTGTGTTTGTGTTAATATGTTGTGTTAACAACTGCATCTGGACATCTGTAACATCTGCAACCTTGTGTGTTTGGGTTTGTGGGGTTTTTTTTCCATAGTTTATCCATTTTAAACTGTTGGTGGTAGACCCAGTCTACAGCTCTTCCAAACATACTACTGAGTTAAACCAAGTGAAACCAATGGTTTCGTATCAGGGATGCAGTGACTCCATATCTCCAGCCATCCTCATGATCAATTTCTAGCTTTTTAGTGGCCTCCAATTAATCCATCCTCATGTTCTAATAGACGCAAGAATGCATTACATTAATAAGAAATATCTCTTACTGCTTCTTCTCCTTGCACAAATTTGAAAGCATGCACAGTAGCACTGAAGGCAGGAGGAGTGGGACCCAGAGCAGCATTATGACTCACGTGGGACTGAAGGTTTTGTACATGAGTTGCTTGCCTGTTCCAGTAATGGGAAATTCTCATATACAACTTTTTTCCAATGGATAGACAAGCTACTGTAATTAATAATACAGCAATTAATAATACACATACAGGATAGGTTGAAAATATTCATAAATACAAACTATTATCCTAGCAAATTGCAAGTATGTTTGGTTTTGCATTAAATTTTAATTAGGACAAGACCACTGCGAATCATTTGAAAGGTTCTTGGACCTATTTTAATGACATCCTCATGTCTGTTTTTCCATGCAAACTTTAGCTGGTATACTCATGGAAAAGATAATTAGCAATGTACAAATATACTCATCAGAAAGCAAAGTTGTTTTTGTTAGTAAAGCAAATATGTGGTGCTCATTCAGGCATGGAAATTTTTCCAGCTAGTAGATAAGTGAGTGAGCACCTGAAATGAAATGTCAGGGATCTCTTTCTGATTTCTTATTCAGGTGCAACAGGTATTAGGACTAAAAAAAGACAGGGAGGATTCTTCCCCTGCTGTGGAAGTGAGTGCCAGAAGAAGACTGCCACTTCCCACCCACAGTTGCTAAAATGGAACCAAGGAGCCCCAGTAGGCTCTGGGGGTGTCTCCATCGGACAGCGGGTACAGAGGAATGTCATCAGCCATTGTCCAACACATGTTCTTAAATCACAGTTCCTTTTATTCATGTTCCTCAGGCAGTCACATACATGATAGAGTGATGCTTTTAATTTAAAAATTAGTGTGTGTGCTGGTGTAAGTGGGTTGAAAGTGTTTAGAATGGTCAGACTGCCTTCACCATATTCTCTGGCATGGTGGTTGTCCCATGAAATTGAGTGATCTGCCAGATTATCTTTTGCTCCAATATTTATGGAAGTGTTCTATTGCAACCTAAAGCAGTAATGTCTGGCTTTTCTTGACCATCTTTACAGAAATTTACAGGATTTTCAGAATTTATGCATTTTTCTAAGCATGTTCTGGAAGAAGATATTGCAATTCCAGATGACGGAGCACAGTCCTGTATCCTCCTTTGACCTCTTGTTCTTTATTCATCAGTGCAAGAGTCCTCTTCTCTAGATTAATTCCTTGCTGACATGACTGTTGTATATTTTCACAGCTCCTTTACAAATTGGACTGTTACCATGGTAAAAGTGAAACCCTTCACTGCAAACTGCTTCACCAGTAGATCAGTCTTATTTTTCTCAATTATTCTTGTGTGCAGGGCTATCAGGCAGCTCTTCATCCTCGGTTGCTACTGGTATACTCTACTTCTTTGCAAGCTAACTCCCCTTGTTAATTCTGCTTGGTTGTACTGGCCAGCATGACTTGCAGGAGTGCAGAGAGTGCCAAAAACTGCAAAAATTTCCATGCAGCCATGGGGTATTCTGCAGGGACGAGGAGAAGGAGGAGGAAATGTGAGAGAAGTCAACTTTTATTAGCACAAGTCCCTTGAATGCAACATACAGAGAAAAGTGCAATAAGTGGCAATTTCTTTAGTTTCTTTAGAACCCTTCTATCTTCTGAGATTTTACATTCCAGTACATGGCTTTATGTACTTACCTGCTCTACACATCTAACACGCCAGTCCTTTCCTCCAGGCCTTTGAAGGGAGCTTCTGATGGAATGTCCTCTGTGGTGCAGGGTGGATCCTTTAAACTTGTCAGTCATATAGGAGCTGTGGTGGGATGGGTGGGAGGCCTCCTAATCCCACTGAAGTCAGAGGAAGGACTCCCATCAACTTCAGCAGCTTTGCATCGGTGCCTGTGGGAAGATTTTTTACAAATCCTATCTTGCCTTGAGCAGTCTAATAGTGCTTACAGTTCTTATAACTTATTAAGACATGTTTTGATACAAAGACATTATTTACTTCAGTTTTTCTAGGATTACTTGGAAGAATAAGGTCACCCTGGTTGAGCTAAAATTTGGGGTCTTGAAGCTTAGGAGAAGATGGTGGAAATTCTAGTATTTTCTTTGTTGCAGCCCTGTTCGTTTGTGACGAGTATAAATAGCTCTTCTTTTTTTTTTTTTCCCAGAGCACAGCTGGGATCAAGAAGGTTACAACCCTTTTGCTTATAGTGTCAAAATCTGCTTGTCTTTTAACAAATGCACTCTTATGCCTGACCACAATGTGGCCACTGTCTGACCATGCAGCACGCTCTTGTGCCCTCTGCTTGCTTTCACTTCCAGTACAAAATCAATCCTCACTCACAGCACCTCTCACAAGCAGCTCTTTCCACAATGACCACCTCCTGTTCAGAGTCCATTTGTGATGAATATTTATTTTTGCAATGCAGGCTTCTGGAGGAAATGACCATTTTGTGTCCTGCATTTATACATCAGTAGTTTGTTGGACCACTATGATGCCAACAACAATAATAATAAAAAATAAAGCATGGTGCTCCCAGTGTCCTGCTACACTGTCCTCCATCTTGTGCTGCTCTGCTAAACCTGTAGTTATCCAGCTGCAAAAGAGCTAATAGGATGGCTGTTCCCAGCATCATATGTCCCAAAGGAAGAGCTAACTGGAAGGTGGCAAGGATTTAAGCTAAAGGAGGGAAGGTATAGATTAGATATCAGGGTGAAGTTCTTCACAAAAAAAGTGGTGAGGTGCTGGAACAGTCTGCCCACAGAAGTGGATGCCCCCTTTTGTGGAGGTGTTCAAGGCCAGGTTAGATGGGACCCTGGGCAACCTTGTCTAGCTCCAGGCCTGGAGGTTGGTGGCTGTGCTTGTGGCAGAGGGGGTTGGAACTCAATGATCCTTGGGATCTCTTCCAGCCCAGACCATTCTGTGATTCTATGGAAAGGGTAGAAGTTGACAGCAGAAGGGAAGGGGCCTGAAATAGTGTATCTAGCCATTTTTCACCCCAACTAAAGCCCACAAAAGGCTGACCCACCTGATTTAGCTCTACGGGCAGAAACTCGTGATTCCTGAGAGGAAGGAGGGTAAGGTTCTGGTCAGGATCAGCAGAGCTGTCCCTGCATATGTAAGCAGCTTGTTTTGAACAGCCAAGTAGTTTCTGAGCAGGATCAAGTTATTAATGTGAGCATGTAAGAAAAAAAAGCTTGTCAAGCCTGCTGCTGACAGGATTTCCCGACTTAAAGCTTTGTAAATAAGGGGGAAGACTTTCTGGAAACTAATCCTTTTTCTTGAAGAATGACGTGGCACCAAGCAAAGAATTCACTGTGTTTGCACCAGTCTGTCAGAAGGTGAATTGGGAATTGTCGCTCTTGCTTGTCCCACTGGAGCGTGGAGTTGGTTTGCGAATGTGTGGTGTTTACAGAGAGGAACGTGAGCTGGGCACATCCAAAGACGAGAGTTACAGTTTGCCAGTGTACTTTCTCTAAAAGGAAGGTGATATGCAAAAATTTGTGATGCAGCTTTGGTGCCAGCCTTAATTCTGGGGCCTGTGGTGTTCCTTATAACGGTATGTTGCATTCCTTAGTGCTGGGAGATCATTTTATCACAGCATTTGAAGTATAAACTGAAGTCGAAGTAGAAACTGGCTTTTTTTATTGCTGGTGGGGAGGTCATAATGTACCCTGATGAACACGAGTTCAGTGCACAGCAGAGGGCATCATTAAAGAGGTACCAATCCAGCCCTCTGACATGGCTAACTTCAGCTGGGCAATTGCACCGATGCTTTTCATACAGTCACTGTGCTGCTGGGGACTTTTGCTCCCCTCCACCCTTTTCACAATGGGATTACGTGACACAGGGCTGTGCCGTGCAGAGATGCCAGCTCTGAATGAGCTGCCTTGGCTACTAAGAGCAGTTATCATTGCACTGATGAAACACTTGATCTGTTAATTAGCCTTTCTGAGAAACTATGTGCACTTGTCCCACAGGCTATATGTTGACATACCTGTTTTGTTTGTACCCCCTGCTCTACCCTGAGCATCTTCTGCTGAGCAATAGAAACATACTCCCCTGCAAGCTGCACCCAAGCCACCCTCTATGGCACTGGACACTAGGAAAGATGGTCAGTGCCTGTAACGGATGGAGGGATAAGAGGGTTGTGCTTCACTCTTAAGAGAGAGGCAACAATATGCTTATTGATATAAAACAAAGGATGTAACAGTGTTTGATAATAAATGTGACAGTGATTAAGGTTTGATGGTAAGGTAATCTTGATTATGTAGTGCATAGAGAACAGGGTCAGATGAGGCTGTCAGGGAGACCTGACCATTGAAACACAAAGTTCAGAAGGTCCCCCCTTGCTTTCTCAACTCCTCTTCAGAGGGGAGGCTAGGTGCGGCTGGATCCAGTCCAAGTGTCAGACTTGGTCAGCAGTTTATGTCTCAAGGATTATATATGCAATCAACCCTTTGGACTTCTTTTCTCAGATGGCAAAGTTTTAGTGCACTTATTCCTAATTCCCTTACTGAGGATCTGTCATGGATCTGTTGCGGCAAGGATTCTCTTGACCTTGAGAGGTGTCCCTTGAGACATGCAGCCTGTTCTCATTTCAGGAGAGCTCAAAGGGCTCTTGGCCTTCTCACTATTTATGGAATAAGATGATTGGCTCATAGTCATATTTACATGCCACCGCAGGTGCCAGTGGGTGCTCTGTCCAGGTGGGCACATTAACTTAGATAGCCCTTGGCTAGTGTGTTGATATCTGTCTTCCCAAAATCAGGATGCAGACATCATGACCATCACCAGTGGTTATCCCATCACTGATGTTATCACTTAATCCAGATTTACTGGAAAAAATCAGGCCGAGGTGAGGGCGGGGGGGAAAGGATACTGTCACAGTGCCACCGTCTTGCAGATACAAATTGAAAATCCTTCACCTTCTTTGTTTATTTCAGAACACCTTTGGCCTGCTGATCTTTTGGCCCATGTTCTTCTAACATGTTTGAAACTCTGAACAGTGAGTATAGGAAAGAATAAGGTTCTGCTGAAAACACAGGCCACTGGAGAACAGCAGCTGTGTTGTGCCTATCTATCACTGAATAAAGAATAGAGCTCTAAAAGTGTTTACAGATCGTAAAACAAAAGCAGATTGAATATGTTTTAAATTCTAGGTACTAACCTAAAATCTGCTATAAAACAAATATATGGCTTACAGCTGGAAACCTGTCAAAACACCCAAATGATTGCTCTGCACTGTCTGAAAAGAGTATCTGTGCCCAAAGACTTCGGAACGGCAACAGATGTACTATTGCATAAGAGAGACATCCCTGGTTTGAATTTCAGTTTATAGTACAGAAAGCAATACTAGAGCAGTAAGGCTCTTTTCACTGTACTAGGTCCCTCTGTTTCCTCCTTAACATCTTGCTCTGTGTACTTCTTCCATCTTAAAACGTGTAGCAGAGATATAGAAAGATGAGAACATGCATCATTGTAAGCAGAGAAAAAGACATCTGTCTCAGTGTTTGTGGCTGGCTCTTAATTCAGCTATGTTGGGTTTTTTCCATGCCCCTCAAGCCCCTCCTTTTCCAGAAACAATCTATCTGATCCCTTCTTCAGTAACATATTCCAGATGGTCAGCTTTGTGCAGAATGGGTTTGCTTCTCAGTTTTCCCCTGGTTTCTTTGTTTTCAGATTGCTTCCCCTTTCTTTGAAACCCTTTTAGCCAATCATCAAGCTCTCTCAGGGTCTTTTTCCTAGTTTTTATAGCATTTGTGTCACACAGATATCTATTTTTATCAAAAATCCAGTCCCTACCACGCAAGGATAATGAGGCGTTTCTTGTCTTTAAATGAAGGTGTGTAAGAGGGCTTGTGGGAAACTCTGCAAATAGGCAGTCTTATAGAGAGCATTCAATTAATCAACAGGAATCCATAATTCTCACTGAATGTTCTAGTCAATGGATAAAATAGTATTACTAATTCCAGTCAGCAGAATCACTTCTTGCACTTCAGGATGCCATCTTCACTTTAAACAGCTTGGCTCTGCAGTTCACATCTATCTCCTCATTTCCAGGCCACCCACATGGGACCATCCAGAGTTCCCCACTCTGAAACAGTGTGTGTGCGGGTCTGGAGGCCTCTCCTCCCTCCTGAGACCCCTCCCAGTAGCCAGGAAGGATGAAGCTTATCCATTTTGGCTGCATCCCCTTACATGGCCCTCTGGCAGTGTCCTGGCAGCCTTTGCATGCTCAAGTAGCCTCTTTTGCTCTCCTGCAACATCTACCTTTCATTATGTGCCATAAAAACACTCAACAGATTGCTGGGCTGCATCATGGTCCTCAGAGTTGGCTTGGGGTCTTTAAGCCATTTAAAACTGAAATTAAAAAAAGGCCATGGAAGATAATTTCATCACAAGGCACCACTCTGGGTTCAACAGGCTGTGTCTGCGCTGACAAACAACATCTCTAGGCATTGTCCTTCAAGCCTGAGGGCAGGCTGCACATCATGGCAGGCACAGCCGAAGCTCCATCCGAAGCTCCAGCAGCTCAACTCTTTGCCTCGAGCGAAGCGGTGTTATCCGTACATGTTATCCCAGGAATAGTCCCCCAAGGGTGCCCAGGCATTGCCCGTGAGGGAAGCTACTGGTCCAGGCCAAAATTGCACCAGGCAGCCGAGCTGGCCATGGGGAACAGATGTGTGCCTGTTGTGTCAGTGTTCGATCCCTGTTTAGTCTGCTCGTATCGGTGGGGCCGAGGAGTCTGTATTTACAAGAAATTTTAGAAACTGGAAATAATTATGAAAACAACCCAAGGCCTCATGGGAGTTCAGTAATTCTGAAGATGGAAAAAGATGGTCTTTTATAACTGGAGTGTTATACCCTCAGTCCTCCTTGTGAGGAAATAGCCAGCTTTCCTGGACAAGAAGTTAAGACAGGGCTCATGAGGCTAGGAAGATTTCCCACATTTTCCATCTGTCGGTGCGAATTTTTGATGTGTGTGTGTGATGTGAAATGTGTGACATTTCACAAAGCTGAGAGACTCTCAATCTATAGCTGGAGGCTATCCCTGCTCAATGAAAGCTCAGGCTTTAATTCACAGATTTCCAGGGAGAAGTGGTCTGCAGTGACAGGGCAGAACAGTTGGAGACACCAGTGCACAGCCTGTCTCCAGCCCTGCTGTGGCTCCAAGGTCTATGTGGGAAGTGGGCCAGTAAACTACCCAACACCATCAGCACAAAACCCCCTCTGAATTGTCGCTTCTCCCTGCCTGTAGCCATAGGAGTCAATAAATTCAAATTAAAGGCATAGTAAAACGTAAAATAAGAGAATGCCTTCTATAAATACACCTTAAAACAAATAGGATTTTTTTTTAACATGGAAAAAAATATTAGCCAAACCAGTTGATATCTCACAGTTCTTATTGTTTAGAAAGAGGGATTGTATTTTTCCATTCTGCTCTTAATTTTTCCATTCTCTCTTGATTTGGAGTGCAGTGCAAATACAGTAAAGCTCTATTTCTGGTTTCCATCCTACACCTTGCAGATCACATTGACAACAATTTAAGCAAAAGGATTGCTTGGAGTTACAAGGATCACCTGATTTACAGAAACTGCTAGGCTGGAGACATACCATGCTCTCCTTCAGGAGACCAGAAAAGAAAGAATGTTGTGTGGGTTATGGTGCATATATTTTATTAATGTATTTAGTATGAACTATCTGAGTTAATACAAGTTATGAAGTAGAAAACCTTTCGGTATGAAATCTTGCTTATCAGAGTTGTTAAGTAAGCTCAGTTCCACATCTTTGAACCAGAACATTGATTCAACCACATTTGCAATTGTTTAATTTAATTTTAAAAAGCTTTTGAGCAGGTGAGCTTACCTAGCCCAATGTCCTGGGTTTGGCTGAGATAGTTAATTTTCTTTCTAGTAGTTGTACACTGCTTGAGTAGGTGTAGTGTCTACTCTGAGTCAAGAGCTTTTCAGCTTCTTGGGCCCTATCAGGTGCATGAAAAGCTGGGAGAGAACAGGCTGGACAAAGGGATATTCCCCACCGTATACCATCACATGCCAGTTATAACTGAGGAAGCCAGTCAAGGGTAGCTTTGCTGCCTGGAAACAGAGTGGACATTGGGTTGTGGCTTTTGTCTGTGTACAGTGAGCAATTGCATTTGGGTACCCCTTGTTTACTATTGATGTTGTTACTACTTTCTTCTTCTTCTTCTTTTTCTATNGTGACAGAGACCTTATGGGTCAGGCTCAAAGGAGATGTTGGAGTGAGTCCAGAGGAGAGCCACAAAGATGGTCAGAGCACTGGGGCACCTCTGCTGTGAAGACAGGCTGAAAGTTCACCTTGTTCAGCCTGGGGAAGAAAAGGCTCTGGGGAGACTTCACAGCAGCCTTCCAGTACCTGAAGAGGCCTACAGGAAAGATGGAGAGGGACTGTTTATAAGGGCATGGAGTGATAGGACAAGAAGTAATGGATTTAAACTAAAAGAAGGTAGATTTAGATTAGACATTAGGAAGAAATTCTTCCCTGTGAGGGTGTTGAGGCCCTGGCACAGGCTGCCCAGAGAAGCTGTGTCTGCTCCCTCCCTGGCAGTGTCCAAGTCCAGGTTGGATGGGGCTTTGGGCCACCTGGTCTATTGGAAGGTGTCCCTGCTGTGGCAGGGGAGTTGGAACTGAATGATCTGCAAGGTTCCTTACAACTCAAAATATTCTATGAAAATCGTTGATAGTTTTGTATTTTAATTCAGTGGTGGATGAATCGCTATCCAGCAATGATGGAGTGACAGCAATGGCTTCATCTCTGAACTTGGGGAGACATCTGTCAGAACTGTTAATGTTAACCTTACCTGTCAAAACAAAAGTCCAACTTCAAATGTACTTTTGATTGCGGTAATGAGCTTTTCCACAATATTGTTGCTGCTGAAGATATTTCTGGGCTCGACAGAGACCATGTAACTTTGCCTATTCCTTCTTTCTCTCTACTTACCTCTGAGAGTGAAACTGTGAAATCCACAGCTTGTGGACACCCAAGGTTATCTTGCAACACTGCATGATCATCACTGAAGTTTTGTGTACTGTCATGTCTGAGCAACACTGTCACAGAGTTGTTGCTTTCTAGAACCTAAGCTATAGCTGTGTCTTCTTGTGGGTAAAAGTCGTGATCCACTAGGTGATCACTTCCAGATTCAGACTGTCAAGATTATGCCTTTTGCAAGATGTTGCCTACACAGTGAAGCATGCTGTGCTTTGAAGCCTCTGAGATGCCCAGAGAAAAACCATGCTGGGTTTTTTTTGATCTGCAATCATGATCATGCCTTGCTCAGACATGTATGTCTTATGACATGTACAAGTGATTTTACAATGTAAACACTGTGGTTTTAAAGGTTACTTTCTCTATGCTTTCTTACAAATAAAGATTCATTCTTCAGTCTCATGGTTATGCCAAAGTCATAGAGATGACTCTTAACCTGTTAGAACAGAGGCTGAACACACCCTCTCCATTCAGGAGGACAAGGAGGCTGTGGCAGGTAGATAGGCATCTGCTGTACTCCAGGGAGCAGGGAATAGAGTGTAGGCATTTTCTATTTTCCCTAGATCTGCACGTGTCTTGTGCTGGCCTCAGGGTTTGTAACCTTGTAGAGTTCCTTAATGTCCCTTGTGGAGGTGTTTAGGGAGCTGCTGTGGGTGGGCTGACTCTCAGTGGGTCCGTGCAGGACTGAACACAGCCTAGGTCCAAGCTCTGCGCTCCTTGACAGCAGTGGCAGTTGATGATGGAAAGGTCTCGCAATAGATGGAGAAGGTGATCGCAGTAGTGGGAAACCACAGAAAGCACAGGAGAAGACAGTGTGATGAAGCCCTGTGCACTCACAGCACAGGTCTCCTCTGGTGGGAGCTCCCAGCCTGCAACTTTGCCAGATCCATGTGACATTAAGCCTTTTGGCAGGAAAAACTGTGTGGAAAAAGCAAAAGTTGCAATGGATCTTGTTTTGATTATTTATTTCTAACCTCACTACAAATGGAAAAAATTTCTCTGGCGAGCATCTGCTTGTTATTTTCCTATTGTTTTATCATCCTCCCAGCTCACAGTAGGGATGAATAATCCTCAAATGCCACTCCGAAGGATGATGCTTAGGCCAAGCTATAGAGCCGCAGGACTGGGGTGGATCTTTTCCTTCCCTTTTTTTATTTCCCTTCACTTTATTCTGCTTCTGCTCCATCCTCCCCTTCTCTTTTCTTTCTACCTTTCCAACAACTAAGTGGAACTAGCAGTAACTTCAGCAAACAGCCCCCTTCCTCGTCCTCCCAATTCTGTTTGGAAGAGAGAGATATAGTTTGGTTGTGATAAACCTGAACATTTCCATAATCAGGACAAGCAAGGTGTAAGCAGCTCATCCATACAAAGGCAAACAATAGCAAGTAGGACATTGATGGGTATAAAAAAAAAGGGGGAAAAAGGTTTTTAGGAGTATCAATATAATTTGTAGTAAATTTGCAGCTTCTGAATCAAACTGACACAAGAATTATGTTTGAATTTGCCTTTCTCAAACACATACAGCCTTTTGAATTTCAGAGACTGAGCAGAAATCTCAAGTAACTGAACTCTGCACAAGGAAAAAATTTGCTGTTGAAGAACCGAAATATGGATTTCCTGCTCCAAGGTCAAAATCTAAAAAAGGAGGAGATGGGTAATGGGGGGATGAAGGGAAAGGGAACAGGACAAGTAAGTTTTATGCAACATCAGTTGCCTTAATGCAGTTGGATATCTCCTGTCATTGGGCAGATACATGGGTTTTTACTAGAGCATGAGTGTGTTTCTTTACAGACAAATATGTTATTTCAAATCCATAGGATTTTTCACTGGGTAAAAATAAAAGCCACTCAAACTATAATCTAAAAGAAATATAGTTGACATTATCCTGAACTTTATTTCATGACTGCTTTAAGTTCTTAGGGTTTGTGTTACAGATAGTGAAGAGATGCATTACAGTCACAAAGAGGAGGACCATGCAACACTTAGCTACATCTAGATATAAACTTGGAACTTTTCTCCTTCCCAGTTTAATGTCTGAATTTCAATAACAAAGTTGGTTACTCGAAAATATAGAAACATTGGAAAAACACACTTTTACTCTTTATTTTTGGCAATCCTAAAAGCACAATTCCTCTTGCTAAAGCTCAGTTTTGAAAGCTAATTTATACTGGGTCTCCTGGAAAGAGTCCAGCAGATGGCCATGAGGATGATTAAAGACCTGGAGTATCTCCCCTGTGAGGAAAGGCTGGGTGAGCTGGGGCTTTTCAGCCTTGAGAAGAGAAGACTGAGAGGGGATCTCATCAATGTTTATAAATATCTGAAGTGTGGGAGAGAAAGGGAGATGTCCAACCTCTTCTCAGTAGCCTGTGGGGACAAGACAAGGGGCAATGGTCACAAATTGGACCACAGGAGGTCCCGCAATGATGTGAGAAAGAACTTCTTCACGGTGAGGGTGATGGAGCACTGGAACAGGCTGCCCAGGGGGGTTGTGGTGGCTCCTTCTCTGGAGATACTCAAGACCCATCTGGACACCTACCTGCGCAACCTGCTCTAGGGAACCTGCTTTGGCAGGGGGTTGGACTCGATGATCTCTGGAGGTCCCTTCCAACCCCTATGACTCTGTGATTTTGTGATTCTGTGATAACATAATCATGAAGAATATTGTAGTGCCATTCCTAATCCCAGCTGCTTCCACCTGTTCCCTGCCTGGCTGAAACAGAACACAAGCATCCAGCAGTGTAATAAAATAGCATTTATACCTGATCATAGCTAGCTTTCAAAGAGTCTTGCAACATATGTAACCATTGCTGCAAATAGCAACACAAGGTCATGATATCCCAAGTCTCCCAGCTGGCCTGTCTGCTGGACCACACTCTGATGCAGACCATTAGAGAAGTTGGAGGTTAGTTACGGTGCTTTTTCAGATGTTCTTCTCCACCCTGACCCTAAATCTCAAGGACTGCCTGCTATGCCAGCACAGCGATTCTCTTTCCAGGCTGTATCAGCCAACTCTGTTAAAGAGATTATCTTGGGGGTGTTGCAAAAACTACTAGTCAATCAAAATCTTTTCAGCCAGATCATAAATTCTGAATTGCCTCTGCTTCATTCCCACCAGACAGAGCAGGATCCTTCCTTCCTTCCCCATCCCATTCCCCCCACGGCAGAGTGTTGAGCCACATCCCATCTCATGCAGTGTGCTACCTCTCTCCCTCACGAGCTCTCCGGTGCATTCAGGGTGATGTCCTGTGATGAAGAACTCCAGACCACAGATGAGCCTGGATAGAAAACAGCTGAATTTCAGGTCCTGCAACTAATGGAATATTGTAACAGTATTACAAAATAGAAGACATTTATAGTCAAAAATATGTTTTTGTTGTTTGTTTAATGGCATGAACATTTCCATGGTGGCCACCTATTTTATTTTTTTGTGAAGAAATCTGTTTACTCAAACCCCTTATGTTCTCAGTAATTTTTGGAGGTGGATGACCAGTTCCAAACCATGTTGTATTTTTTGCTAAGGCCCACATTTGTTCTCTTTGTTACATTTTATTATAGATATTTGGCTGTCAAATTTTGAATTTAACCATGTTTGGGTGAGGGTTGCCATATTCCCACCAGGTTTCTCCAGCAACAGTCACTCAACACGAATTCTCTGACATGCCCTGCTGTTTAGACCCAGTCACCCTCTGGGTCTACCATGGAACTGCCAGGCGGTATCCATCCATGGACCAGGATCTCATCTCCTCACTATAAAAAGACATTTTTAGCTTAGAAGTTTCAGTTTGGAACTTTTGCTAAGCATCTACATCGAACTGAAACACATTGGAGATAGGAGATTGGACTCGATGATCTCTCCAGTTCCCTTTCAACCCCTACAATTCTGTGATTCTGTGATCTTAACCTCACAAATGAATGCAAATGTGTGAAGGATACTACAAATCTCTTCTATCAGAATAAAATACCCCACTCCCGATATGCCTCTTGGCCTCCTTTTTTGGTAGCATGATTGCAGGCCCTTTAATAGATTAGCATCTTTTAAAATTATTATTATTTTAAAGCAATTCCATTCTTTAAAAAGCAAACCTTTCTTTTTTTAACTTTTGCTGAACACTAATCTTGGTAAAATCTAGCGCTCATAAAACTACAGCACTGCCCTAGGACTTTGTTGTAAGACTGAGTTATTTCTTCCTGCTGAACTTTCACATTACAAGAAAAAAAATTTTGCCCTTTTCTAAAAATATATTCTCTTGGTTATGCTCAGAAATAAATCTGGCAGCAGGTATCCCGACAGATTCAGACTTCACTATGACTAGTTAACAAATAATAACTTTGTCTTTTCAAATCTTCTTATAGTAATTTATCAATGTTCTGTTTATTTTATGCTCATCTAAGATTCATTGTTCCGATGTTGGATAAGTAATTATAGCTTCCATTTATTTTTCCTTGTAATATATTGATTTCTGAAACCTTACTGAATGTGGGCACCCTATCATATGCTTTTAGAGAAAAAAAAAAAGGTTGAAGCATATACATATTTATATACATATATAAATACATAGTGCTCGCTCAGTTTACTTTTAGTAATTTAAATTTTCGAATTTCTACTTAAAATATTGTGACTTCCCTTCCCCACATGATTGTCAGTATTGCCTGGCTTTATTCCATTTGAGAATTACACCGGGGAAATCTGCTGTCCGTTTAAGGTATTTGATCTTCTTTTTACAGTAACTACTTTGTGGGGTTTTTTTTCATGATAAGAGGGGCAGAGTGAGGCCAAGAGACACATCTTGTGTGACTTGAATGTAAATTGGCACATTTTCCTTTACATAGGTTTTTCATCTGGAAAAGCATCTGGGATTTTTGGTTTTGGATTTGATTTTTGTGGGGTTTTTTGGTGGTGTTTTGCTTTACCGATTTTTTTTTCTTCTAAAAGTTTCTTTGGGATTCATAAGCTACACAAGGAGCTTAAAAAAATGGGCAGTGAAACTGGGCAAGCATGAACTCACAGGGGAAGGCTTCACAACTGAGGGATCCAGGTTGTCTCTGAGAATGCAAAGAGCTGTATGGCAGCATCCTGTGGTCCAACCTACCCTTCTTCCAGATCATAGAATCATAGAATCATAGAATGATTTGGGTTAGAAGCGACTCCCAGAGGTCATCCAGTCCAACCCCCCTGCAAGAAGCAGGAACTCCCCAACTAGATCAGGTTGCTCAGGGCCTCATCCAACCTGGCCTTGAACTTCTCCAGGGATGGGGCATCCACCACCTCTCTGGGCAACCTGTTCCAGTGCTCCACAGCTCTTACAGTAAAGAACTTTTTTCTAATATCCAATCTAAATCTCCTTCCCTCTATTTTAAAACCAGATGATTGATCTGGCATTTGCTTAGACATATCAAGTAACCAATACTCTCAGTTTCAATTTAAAACCTCCCTTTCAGTCATTTATGCCTTTAATATAATTGAATATGCCTAAGAGAGAAAATGCCTTTTATAAAAAAATAGCTAAAAGACTTTTTTTCCCCTTTGCAACTGCCTTTTAGGAGGTCTTTTTGAACAAGATTTTATTACAAGTCATTTTCTTATGAAGTATATGACATCAAAACCAAACACCCTGTTTGTGATGCATTTGCCACTTCCATCTGTCAATATGGCTCAAAGCTACACTTTCTACCATCAGATATTAAAAGGGTATCTGATATGTTATACAGCTATCAGAAATAGCTGCAGACATAGACAATTTTTATACAGACCAAATAAAAGAGAGGTTCTGGTTTCTGAGGGTGAAAGCTGGCACCGGCAAACCTGATCCTCTCTCAGTTTTGCCTTCATTCTCTTGTACAATCATTGTGAAGATCAAGATTCATGGTTCCCCCCACGGCTGCAAAGGAAAAAAATTATATTTTGCATCATCAGATAAAGCTCATTAAAACGCTGTCTACAACACTTTTCCTGGGTTATTTGTCTTGGTGGCATGTCACACAGTTTCGGATTATTCCTAAGGGAAATAAGAGCCCTGGTTTTCAGCTGTTGAGATGAGAGTGACAATCTATTGCATTTCAAATGGAGGGAGGTGTGTTATTAAGAAAGCCATCAAAAAAGGTCTGCTTTTCACCAACCTAAGGCCCTCTTCTCTCACTCTGCTTGGGAATAATATTTGATTAAGGACTGTAAGATATGATCCAGTGAACTGCTCTTTCGTGAATGGTCTAGCAGAAAGTGAAATCTACTGAAATCTGTGTTTCTGACTGTATCAAAACATGGATCTAACCAGTCATGGGAGGAATAGCCCAGTGTTACGTGGTTGCTCCGATAGGGATGTAAACATCCCGTATGTTCTAGCCCCAGATGATCATCTGGTTGGAACTAGATGGACTTTGAGGTCACTTCCAACACAAAGCATTCTTTGAAATAAACCATGAGCCAGGGAAGCTTGCATCTCAGGTCATTTCCTGAAAAACATGCAAAAACTGGGAGTGAGGCATCATTAGGTTTGCAGACATGTAGCTTTTCAACTCTAGGCCCTCATTGATGGCAAACAAAAAGTTGTACCTGGAGCCCCCATCAAGAAATTGAGGCCAGGGATGGATGGAGCCAGCGTTCAGCCTGTCTCCAGAAAGCTGAGGGGATGTGATATTTCACATGGTGGTGGTTGTTATTACAAATATCCTTGAACATCTGAGGAGAAGGAAAGGGGGGCTTAACCATGTCTCTGACAAGAGGTTTGTTAATTTAAGTTAGATTTAATACTGATGTCTACCAATGTTGTGGTTTTCATCTGCAAGTGTGTCTGAACCCTGGAATACATTCAGTATTGTCAAGTTTTAATGTCAAATTAACTTGCCCAAAGTTGAAGCCAGGCTCTTGTGGTATCTAGGCAACTGTTCCAAAACAGTGGTTAACAGGAGGCTGGGATGAGCGGGGCTGGAGACAGTGAGCGCTGACGGCCGCACATCCACTGTCTCTCACTGTTTTGAGCAAGGTCATTTGTACACGTGCACCTGAGGGACTGTGTGACCATTTTTGGACTGGATTCAGCTCTCCACTCACTGTGAGGCTTTTTTCTCCCAGCTTCCCGTAACAGCCTTTTCATGACAGAGCAGATTTGAGAAATGGTGCTTTCATGTACAACAAGCTGCTGAATCCAGGATTGGAAAGTATAAACAAGGAGTGGGACAAGTTTCTTCACCCACACTCTACTCAATTCCTTTGCCCTTTTGCTTCTTCTGATCCTACTCCTCCTTCAGTTGAATCAGAGGAGACAGAAAATACCTACAAACTGTCTCTGACCTTGAAAATTCACCCTTTACCCCTGTGACTTGCCAGCCAGCACAGCACATTAACGAGTGTTTCTGCTGTTCTGCTGATCCGGCTGTTCTCTTCAGATCAAACTGCCTGCATTTCCGTTCCTAAGCAAGGCTCCAGAGAGAAGAGCTGTTTTTCTTTGGCAAAAATTAAACTCTTTGTGTTTAGTTGACAGAGGAAAGACACAGGGTAATCTGGGATGTCTAAGACAGGCTCTGGTGCTGATTGCTATTTGAAGGTGACCTGCTCTAGGTATTACCTGTGTAGTAAACCTGCTGTGCAAGGTCTGTGGTCAGTTGGGCTCCCCAGAGTTGGAAACCCTTCTGGCTTGGTACTGGCCCCCAGCCTTACTTTGCCGACCTGTCCCACAAATCTTCTCACTCCCTAAAACGGGTTTATTATTTCATTTAATCTAGACATTAAGTTAAGAAATGGGGTTTTGCTCTGTGTGCAAGGAGAGATTAAGCGCTAGCCAGACCTCAGCTTGCAGCCGCAATGACACATGCTGTTTAGTTCAAGGGGTCCATCTACACAAATCACGCACAGCTGCAAAATGCCATGATGTTGCCGAATGCATACCATGACACCTCATCTAGGTTGGTAAGCAATTCAGAGCTCAGCCTAAATGCAGGGAGTAGCTTACATCAATAAAATCTTTCAGGATCATTTAGGAAGAGAACAGAACCAAAAGCTGCAGGCTATTTTGCTTTCTGTCCACAATAACTCTCAAATAAGAATATTGAACTGAACTAGATTGACTTATATCCTGTACTCTGCTCAATACACTGCTTTCCTGCCTGGAATTTAAATGGAAACATCGCTATTGTACAGCACAACACGAGGGCTGAACACGGTGATGTGCTTACCGCCTACTTATGTTCAAATCACCCACTTGGATGATGTGTTGGTGAGTATCACGCCCCCAGACACCCCCAGCAGCAATTCCCAACGATGTGGCTCACTGGTGATTGTCAAGGCCGCAGTAAATAGCCTGTGAATCATAAGGGTCTCATGTTTGGGGAGGGCAGTGCCTGCAGGGCTGCAGGCCTGCCTGAGCCTGGGTGGTCGGCCAGGGTCAGCAACACCCTGAAATGTTGTCCGGTTCTGGACCCCTCAGTTCAGGGAGGACATAGATCTCCTTAAAAGAGTCCAGCACAGGGCCACCAAGATGATGAAGGGAGTACAACACCCTCCTTACGAGGAAAGGCTGAGGGAGCTGAGTCTCTTTAGCTTGGAGAAGAGAAGACTGAGGGGTGACCCCATTAATGTTTATAAATATGTGAAGGGTGAGTGTCAGGAGGATGGGGCNGTACTGGATGATTTTTCGAGTTCCTTCTAACTTCTGACATTCTGTGAATCCGTGATTCTGAAAACCACTGGAAAATTGAGAAGAATGTGTTTCTCTAGCGCATGCAAACCTGGCACAGACTAATTGCAAAAGAGGGTGTTCAAGGCATACCTCCCTCACAGCCTGAATGTTACTGTCCCTAGGTACATGAATAAGTACTGCTCTTTCTTCCAGACACGAGAGCTCAGATTTGTTTTGGATCTGATTCATCCAAAATAGTTGACAAGAGCAGTAAATCCTGGATTTTTTTTTCTGATCTATTCCCAATGCTGCTGAGTAATTCCCTTTTATAGAGCTGTCATGTTGAGATACACACCTCACTTCATTTCCTCCTTTTCTTACTTATTCATCTAACTGCTTTATTGCAGAAGTTGCAAGTGAAGAAGCGAGGCAGCTGAGGACATGGCACAGAAACACAGGTTCACAGCAAAACCCTCCCTTACCTCTTCTGCCTGAAGATAACTGAAAGAAATGACGCAGCTGGATTTTACACAGTATTTCTCAAACATCATTGAACTCCCACTTGTTGCAGTTTATGGCTGCATTTTTCTCCTGCTCTGAGTTTAAACAATTTTCAGTGGGAGTCCTTTACAGTGGATACTTCAGAGTTGTTGGCACTGACTGTGCTATCTCCTATATTTCACTCTCATGGTAAAACACTGTGTCCTAAAAAAAATGCCTGTGCAAATCTAGAAATCTCTAATTTTGACATAAATTAGTATTGTATTAATATTTCCTTCTCTTTTCATATTCTTTTCAGCATTTTGTTTCTGAGATCTGGGTCTTGCTAGCCCCTAAGCTGTGCATGCCTGCAGCTGAGTATATGAGTACTCCATGTAAATGCCATTGCTCACAGACCTCAGCCCTTGCTTTTTAAATTGAAACTTGGAGCATCTGCCTCAAGTGATCTTCCTGTGTGTTAGTCTTGCAAGACATTCATATTTGGTGATCTTAGTTATTACATCCGGGGCTGTAACACTATTGTAACTTGTTATATCTGTAATTGGCATGACACAAGCCAGCCTAATGTTTGCTAGTGGGGCAGGGATTGCATCTCAGCCATCAGAAAGCAAAGTTCAGCTGCCTGAGGCCACCCCTAATACGGTAATTGCATTACCACATGTTGATGACTCAAAAAAGAACGATGGGGCAATTCAAACCCCTGCATCTGCATTCAGCCCCCTCCAAACACTGGCAATATTAATTGGCAATATTTTTTTTCCTCAGTGAAAATGCCCTGAGGCAATTCAACAAGTCAGTTTACAGCTCTGAGTAGAATACAAATACTTTGGGTGATGTACCTCATGGAAACAACTCCAGCAAGTAGTTGAAAGCCACAAGTTACTAGTTTATCTTGAGTACCAACATCATTCCTGATTTTATCTTCTGAGCTTGTTCACCTGGTGTCTCTATAACATTGCCTTGTGTTTGAACACCAATAATCAGATATTAGTGGTCTGTATCCCTGAAGGTAGGCGTCAAATCATCTTTCACTCGTCCCTCAGAGGTCAAAGACTTGTGCTAATCACAATAAACGATGTCAGTAATGAAAACATCACAGAAAATGTGGGACATGAAAGAAAAAAAGGTACAAAAATCTACCGAGGACTGAGACTGAGCCCATCCTTGCTAAGGACGGGTGCCTCCCAGAAATGTAAATCCACACCCCTCCCCACCCAGGCTTTTCAGATGATATTAGAGAAGGTCTAATAAAACTTTCTTGTTTTAGTTAATCATTCCTTCAAGCTCTCCCAGCCAAGTTGAGCTGCACTCCATGAGGTCAGCATGCTCCTTGTACTCACAACCAATGTTCCCTTTTTTATTAGTGTATCGACAGCGCGGTTTGCTCCAGTACTGCAACAGTGTCGGGGCCTCATTTTCCATGGCATGAAACTATTCCCACTTCACCTGCTAGCAAACAGAGCTCTGCTTTTTTTCTGAGAAGACAGACTGTTCCTACATCGTATGTCTTGACTTTGTCTGGAAAGCTTCTTCAGACAATGCACAGGCCAGTTTGTGAGTTATTACCCAGTCCTCCAACGTAGCTTAATGCTTTTCCCACGGTGAAGAAGGTAATTTAGAAAAAAGTCTTCTCAAAGCTATCTCAGCTGTGACTGAGTTCTTACCTACAGTCTCTATTACCAGCTTTTCATATGTGGGCACTGTGAAACTAACAGCAAACTGGGAGACATTAGTTTAAAATGTGTAAGTATTGTCAGTGCCTAATGAGTTTTAAAATATCAGGTTGATTTTGAAGGTGTTGTGACACTCTCAGACTGGTACAAATGTGCTAATTAAGAAATTAAACAGAATCGCAGATTTGCAGAAGCCCCCGAGGTGAAGGGAGCAATCCCCTCTTCCCAGCTGTCAGCAATGGGAAAAGACTCTCAAAACAAGAAGCAATTTTAAGAGTGAAACAAAGAAGTGAGGCAGAGCAGCTCCACCTTTAACAGAGGAAAGCAAAGAACATAAAAACCCCGGGACTCTAAGTAACCCAGGAAATTATGCAGGAAAAGAGAGGTTTGAGTCTGGCTAAATAAAGCACCTGAGCAACCAAGGAGGAGCCTTGCTGCTAAGCTGGAAATGCATTCTCCTACTTGATGCTTTTCTTCTGCAACAGTGCTTGTGACTGCAACGACTAAAATTTCATTCTTATGTGGCTGATGCAGAATGAAATGTGCTCATTTCTTCTGAAATACAACCAGCATTAAAAGCAGCTCCAGAGAAATCTGATGTACGCTAAGATATGGGAGATAATGGGCCCCAAAATGCCCTTTGTAGCAGCGCTCACAAAGACACATGCATTTTAGATTGCCCAACCTGCAAGTACTTTCCCCTAAAATTGTGTTTGTGATCAGAAATAATGAGATGCTGTAGTGAAGGGAAAGGAGAAGTTCCCTCACTCGTCGTAACTCAGCTAGGGAAAGGCAGAATCACAGCAACCAAAAACTTCACAAATAAACTCCTACTGTCAGGCAATATTGCAAAAGAAGAGAAAGGATTATATATATTTATTATATATACTCTATACAATAAATTATTATTTGCAATTATATAAATACATAGAAATATAAATATATAAAAACCATGTATATTTATATAAAACTATATAATGCATATACATTACTCATACATTACATATATATAATACACACACACATATATATACACACATATATATGTTTGTGTGTATATATGTATGTATGTAAGTTTTTCCCTCCTATGGTGTGTGGGTGTTGGTTGTGTTCCTATTTTTTGGCGTCCAGCATTCCTCTTGCAGCAGGCTTTATTTTGGAAGATAACAAAGCAGAGAGAGCTGTGACCAGCAGCAGCTGGCAGAAAGTAGGGTTGGAAGTAAGAGCACCCACGGATGGCAAATGTAGGAAAAATGCAGAGAAAAATGCAGAGGCTGAGCTGAGATGGAGATGAATTTGGAAGTGAGGAGGTTCAAATGATCCAGAGAGTTAATAAAGATAAAAGCAATGGGCAAAATAGGTGAGCAAAGTAATGAAACTTAAAAAGTAGGATCTGTGGGAAAACTTGAAATTATAGAGATTGTTAGGTTTTTTAACTACAATGTCTAATCATGCAGATAACTGCCTGAGAGACCTCAGACACCTCTTCAGCTAAACTCCCCCGAAAGGAGAAAGGTTTTGTCTTTCTACTGGGCAAATGTAGAGATTTAAGAGCATGGAAAATATGCAGATCATGACAAAAGACGAAGAAAAGGTCAGGAGCAGCCTTGCTTTTATGTCTTCCTTTGAATTTAGTAATGGAATTTAAAGAGCCAATAAATATTGGGAGGAGAAAGCAAATTATTCTTACGTTTCCAGAAAACACAGAGCTCACAAGAGCTCCACAGCAACTTTTTCCTAAACTGAGTGAGCAGTGTTGAGCATTTTTCACATGTTAGATAATGAATCTTGAAAGAAAGGGTAATTCACAGGCTGAGTTTCTGAGCAACCAGTGGGAGGGTGGTTGGCTGTTTATGTTGTTAATGTTAAAATTCTTTGTATGGGTTAAATACACCTCCTTTAGTCCAGTTTCTGCCTGGAGGAAAGCTGAGAGCAGAATATTCTACTGTAAATCCTTCTGCATTTTCAGCATTGGCAATGCTCTATTTAGGGAACTAAGTTGCAAATGGGTGGCAAAACTTAGCAAGATGTTAAATCTGCAGTTACGTAAATTTTTTTCAACATTTCTTAACTAATCACGCAAGGCAAGATGTCAGGAGTTCTTCTAGCTTGGAAAGGCTTACTTTGAAGTGGATCTTTTTATACTGAGAGACTCTCAGTGGTAGACATGGAAGTCCCCTGGGTCTTCCCAAGGTGGGTGAAGTGCAGCCAACTTCATGTTTCGCAGGATGCTTGAACAGGAAAATAGCGGTGAACGGTTTTGAGAGAGGACAGCAACCAGGTATGGGGGTGGCTGGGGAAGGACCTGATCCTATTCTGGTGTGGTTGGTACTGAACTGGGACTGAGGAGCACTGAGCAGCTGGGCTCTCTGCCTTGCTGGGTGGTTTTGGGTATTTGCACCCAGAAGACATGTTTCTCATCTGGTTTCCTATACTGGCATCAGCACTACCAAACCCTTTTCTCTCCAGGCTGCCTGACCTTGGGAACAGTCCCTAAGCACACCGTCTCCCAAACAGAGGCCTGGTGTCCTCAGGGGAGGATTATCCATCAGACCCCCAGGGTCAGGGCATCCACCCAGCTGTATAACAGCTTGGCATAACCTGGTCCTGTTCAATGTACACATATAGCCATACCCAGAGTGTTTCACTCAAGAATATTTGGAAAAAGTGTGAGCTGGACAGAGAGCTGAGCTAAATAAATGTCCAAAGTGGTGCTTGCATGACTGCCCCCTTCAAGCTCAGTTCAAATTGGTTGTGTGTTGTCAGTGACAGGTCACTAGTTTCCATCGAGATTTCGTTGTTGATCAGTGAATGTGCAGACTAGCCACAGGGTAATTTCTTCTCCTTATTTAATCAAATGGAAACTTTCAATCCATTTTTGCATTCACAGAACAGCCACTGCGGTTTATTTAAGTAGGTTAAATATAAATCAACACTAAAAACCACTCCAGCAGCCTAATGATGACCTCCCATTCCCTTGCAATATTATCTTTATTTTCCTTGGTCTTGTGACTTCTCAGAATTGTTTCCTTCAGAGACAATTGACATTTGTTTGCTAGGGCAGAGAGCCCTCTGATTGAAAGCTTTGACTTAGTGCAGGGGCTTCAAGGGCAGCAGTGTAGCAGTCACAGCTCCAGCTCGGGCAGAAAGAAGTGACACTGTCCTTTCCATGTTAAAGTCAGCAGCAAAGCTCTCTGTGGACTTTAAATGGAGCATGAGGAGGAGAGTTTTATTTTTCTACTAAATATAGGCAGCATATTCTGGACTCCAGATGACTAGAAATAAGCAGAGAGAGGTTTTATACAGTTGGACTCACTTGAGCATAATGTAATAGAAAGAGGGGGGTGGCTTTTCCAAAGGCACTGGGGAGCTTCCTATGTGGGTCATGGTGTGTAGCTCACAGGAGCACAGGTCAGGAATGCTGTAACCACCTGAGGAGTTTGACAGTAAAATTGATTGGCTCTGTGGATGGTACAGAGATGTAGGTCCACCAGGACCAGGCAGATCTGCACTAGGTGTGGCTGGTGGTTCAGAAAAATTCCTTTTCAACCAGCAAGGTTGGAGTTGGAGATTTGGTGTCATTTCTCATTTTCATAAACCCTGTTACAGCTCTACACAATGTGGAAAACTGAGAGGTGGAAGTGAGGGAGCTGGAGAGATATCATTTGCATGAGGAGGTCTGGAGAAGGTTTCTGTCACCACCTGACACCACTTGGCTCCTCGGGTTCTGTAAAACAGAAGAGATAGGAGTAAACTCTTCCCAGTTAGTGGACACTGAGCCATTGCAGAATTAAAAGAAAGTCAAACATCTCTCAGGAAGATGTGATTGTTTGATAAACAGGAACATTTTATGGTAATCTCTGTATTTACAAACATGAGGATGGGTCAAACGTCTGCTCCTTGGAATTTTTTTTTCATAACAGAAATTTCCTTTAAAGCCTAGCAGTTAGAAATGCTTGTGCTAAAAATAACTTTAAAGGGACTATATCTGTGTGCACTCTTTCTCTCACAAAATTCAGTAGTTTGTAAACATTACTGGTTTGTTAGACCACTGAATATTTTTGCAAGGTAATGTAGACTCCCTCATCATTAGATCATAGAAATTCTGTATCTCAGACAACACTTAGTTTTAGGCATACCCAGGAACAATTGCTAATGTTTGATGCTGTGAACTCAAAGGCATCAAAACAGCACACGTTGTCAGATATCTACCTGCCTAACTTCGGTGACAATATGTCCAAGTACTTATGAACAGATGAATATATACTGACTATTCATGATGTTTTCCTTGCATACCCAGTTTTAGCTAACAAAATGCTACTTGTGAATGTAGGGAAGATTTATAAAGCCATCAAACATATTGTGGAAATGCATTGACAGAATTCAATGTTACATCTCTGTCATTATATAGTTATACTTTGTAGATCGAGTTATAAGTTAGATGGTAGAATTTAAAAATCAATCCTGATTGCTAGAAAAAGAGATTTACATTTCAGACATCTTGCCTGTGAAATATTGAGTGTCGATTGGTGATTTTCATCACTTTAGAAAACCACAGATAGATGAAAGACATAATCGAAAGGCCAAGAGGTATTCCTGTGATTACTCTGGTCCAAATCCCATAGTCTTATTTCACTCAAAATTCTCATTGTCTTCAGTTCTGCAGTGGAAATTTCAGGGAGTTACAGGGAATCCTGTGCAGTAGAACTATGTATAAACCAGTCCATATCTTTAGTGCTTGTCTGTTTTGTTTATATTATGTGTTTTGGAAAGTTAATGATATTTATCTAAAAGTTCTGAACAGAGGGTACTGCTGTAACCAGATGCTTTTCAGTCCAGTACATAATAACCTGTGACAATTAGAATTTAATATCCTCAAAGACTTGACATTTTGTGTAGCATATTAGGAAAAGTCCATTGTTACAGAAAAGCACTGAACTCTAGACATAATGATCTCCACAAATGTGACACAGCACTTTATATCTAGGGAAAACAAATTTTGGGTTACCCTGCCCTTTCACAATATTTCCTTCATTCAACTGCTTAGATGTTGCTGGTTTTGGTATTTTGTAATGAGGATTCATTCCTATGTGATCTAGTCTAGATGATCCTGCTTGGGCAGAGGGGTTGGACTGGATGATCATTCGAGGTCCTTCCAAATCCTAATATTCTGTGATTCTGTGATTCTGTGTATACCTTTAGTAGTTTTGCTATTAATCTGCTATTGAAAAAATAAGCTATGTTGTTAAAAAAATGTTATTGAACTATATGTTAAATAAGTCAATTTATTCAAATATCTAATATATGAGCAAGTTTAGACATTAAAAATCTTGCTAGAGAGATCCACACGGTAAAAGTAATGGGACAAGTAAGATTAATGGCAACTCCAAAATTGTAACTTGCAAGCTTTGATACAGCTGATGACTCGCTCTAGAATATTGCCATTCATTGTAATGTTGTGTGTAGGCAAAGATAATTATTGTTCCAAACATAGAGACTTCAGGAAAATATAACTCATTTGAGTGTATAAGATAGATGAACTATGTTTACTCTGTGTTTTTCCATTGCAACATTGCCATCATCTAGAGACTTATGTATCATTCTCCCTGTTTTGGTAATATCAGAAGGAAGGAAGGACTGATGAAGAGGAGACTTTTTCTGTTAATTTGTGAGTCCATGTTGTGAAGAACATTTTAAGGATCCTTGTAATTTAGCAGGTGTCCGAGTAGCCAGGTTTGTACAACTCAACTGGGAGGAAAAGTTGAACCCGCCTCAATCAAGCGTGGATATAGGGAACTGAAAGCAACCTATCCCAGAATCACAGATTCACAGAGTTGTAGGGGTTGGAAGGGACCTCCAGAGATCATTGAGTCCAACACCCTGCCAAAGCAGGTTTCCTAGAGCAGGTCAAATAGGTAGGTGACCAGATGGATTTTGAATATCTCCAGAGGAGACACCACAACCCCCCTGCACAGCCTGTTCCAATTCCATCACCCTCACCATGAATAAGTTCTTTCTCGTATCGGTGCGGGACCTCCTGTGGTCCAATTTGTGACCATTGTCCCTTGTCCTGTCTCCACAGGCCACTGAGAAGAGGTTGTCCATCTCCCTTTGTCTCCCACACTTCAGATATTTATAGACACTGATGAGATCCCCTCTCAGTCTTCTAAAGGCTGAACAGCCCCAGCTCACTCAGCCTTTCCTCATAGGGGAGATGATCCAGGCCACTAATCATCTTTGTGGCCTCTGCTGGATTCTCTCTCCAGGAGATCCCTGTCTGTTTTGTACCAGGGAGCCCAGAACTGGACACAGGACTCCAGTTGAGGCCTGACCAGGGCAGAGTAGAGGGGGAGGATCACCTCCTTCGACCTGCTGGTTACGCTCCTTTTAATGCACCCCAGGATCCCATTGGCCTTCTTGGCCACCAGGGCACACAGCATTCTTGTGTGTCCACCACTCCTCCCAGCTTTGTATCATCAGTTACTTGCTGAGGGTGGACATTTCCTTCATTAAGGTCATTGATGAAGATGTTAAATAAGACTGGACTCAACACCAACCCCTGGGGAACACCACTAGTCACAGGTCTCCAGCCAGACTCTGCTCCACTGATCACAACCCTATGGCCCAGCTCGTCAGCCAGTTCTCGACCCACCTTACTGTCCACTCATCTATCCCACACTTTCTCAGCTTTGTTATCAACATGTCATGGGAGACAGTATCAAAAGCCTTGTTGAAGTCAAGGTAGATGACATCAACCCAGCTGGTGATGACATCATCAAAGGCTACAAGGTTGGTCAAGCGCTATCTCCCTTTGGTGAATCCATGCTGACTACTCATAAACTTCTCTTCCAATTGCTTGGAGATGGCATCCAGAATAAACTGTTCTATCACTTTTCCAAGGACAGAGGTGAGACTGACTAGCCTGTAATTACCCATGTCCCCCTTCTTGACCTTTTTGAAAACCGGAGTGACATTGGTTAACCTCCAGTCCTCAGGCACCTCTCCTGTTCTCCAAGACCTGTCAAAGATGATAGAGAGCGTCTCAGCAATCATCTCTGGCAGCTCTCTCAGCATACGTGGATGCATCCCCTCAGGGCCCATGGATCTGTGGGCACTGATCCCACCTAGACACTCCCAGACCACCGTTGCACTATTCAGAAAAAAAGGAGGATGTCCATATGAAGACTTCTGCCATGTCATGTGACAAATGCACGCTGAAGATACAACACTGGATTGCCAGTCTCGAAAGACTTGTCACTTGACAATGATGTAATAAGGACTGCTTGTTGCTACCTTGATTAATTTGTAGCAACATAGTATTGCCCATTCTTTCTGGTCCAACTGGAGGTACTGGAGAGGTATGCCTCACCACATTTGGAGAGGACAGAGAGACATATGTTGAAGAGCACTGAGAACCCCCTTGCATTTACACATGTGGGAAAATAGTGCTCATTTCCCTGGTGTTAATAGTGAGTAGATAACTCATCTTCACATGCTATGTTCCTCTCCACACCAGCTGTTAAATCACCATTGGAAATGGTGATCAATAAAATAATAACAAGTTACTTCTCATAGTCGGTGTGATGCTGATGAGATGCTGATTTCAGGAAGATTACAAGATAAAGTGGAGGTTGACCTCAACAATATCCAGTTATTCAGGCACATCTGGGTGCTGTGGTACCTCCAACTTTGCTTGCACCGTAAATTATTTTAGGCAAGATTAGCTTATAAGGGTTACAGGATAATTAAGTTCCCATCCTCGATTATTCTTTGGCATCTCTTCCTATAGATACTGTGGCTTTGATGGGAAGTGTTTTTAAGCTGTAGCCATCTGTATCATAAAAAACTAGATTCAAGATTCTCAGTTCACTAGTTCCTCTGCACAGTGATCAGAGGTCAACAACTTCGGTTCAGCACCAGCCTGAGCTATAAGAGAAGCAATGATGTCAGATGTTAGATGTTAGATCTTGTCACCAGCCTTGAGCTAACCATCACTTTCCAAACAGAATTTAAAACTTAGCCATAAATTTCTTGGGCTATGTACAACAGAGAAATACAGCAAAGAGGGCGAGAGAGAAACATACCATTCTTCATCCTACTCGTAATCCGTCACAGCTTTCTCCACTTCCATGTTACCTAATATAGTAGGGAGAGCTCAGCATTTCATGGCTGCACCCGGCCTCCTTCCCACAGCACTTCAGGCTCTGCTGCTTAGCTCCTACAGCCTACAAACATGATGTTTAAGAAAATATACCTCCTGCTGGCCTGCAGTTGTCTCTAGAGCAGCCAAATATTTTAAATGGGGTTGGCTAATTGATAATGGGGAGCACGGCGGATTTATGTTAGACACCGCAATAGCTGGTTGATAACGGTCAACCAGTATTACAAAGAAGTACACTGGTAAATGTTTCCTTTATATGGCCAAGGAGAGCTGAATGGCAGAAAACCTCTCCTTTGCATGATGCTAGATGTTTTATTAGATTATTTTGTCTGATTAGACTGAGAAGCCATTGTTTCCTTAATGTCCTGTGTGAAAAGATGAGAAATGACTCAAGAGCTCACTAGTTTGATTGGCAAAAGCACCAACTCAGGGAGAATGTGTTTACCAGTGTCTGCTTTTTCAATAAATGTCTTGCTGTTGTGCTTTCCACACATTCAGGCAGATAGGGAGATGGCTGCTGCTCTCTGTGGTTCTTCTCTCTGTGGGAGACAATGATCTGGTTTGCTGCTGTTCACAGAAGTCACAGGCACATGTCTTTGGGTTTTTTTTTTCCCTGATGCCACAGCTCAACTTGTTTATTGGTATTTAGTGACTTAAGAGAAGGGGTCTCATCCCAAAGCACATTGCCACATCTGTGTGGTTGAGGTATTTCAAAATCCAGAACTTTGGATTCTGACCTGCCTTGGCTGTGGGCTATCATTTAGGAGTGTCCCCAGGCTGTAGGCGAGGAAACATAGAACTGGAATCTGTAGCTGTGTTTACCTCTTGACAAAGAAAAATAAGGCAACATTACAAACTGATCCAGAATAAGAACATGTAACATAAAACAATTCAGAAGACTCACTAGCAAATAGCAATCTTATCTGTGAAACGAAGCGATAGTCTCAGAAGTCTTCGTAATCATCAGGACACAGAGTTAGCTTGGTGAACCTCCAAGCATTTACGAACAAACACATACAGTAATGTACTCCCCGGATGTTAACAAAGGGTTTGTTCTCACTTTTCACCTCAGCTTCAGCATGTGCTCTGGGAGAAAGGGAAGGGAACACGGCATTGTGCCGAAGCAGCTGGGGAGGCACCGGGAGCAGCAGGCAGGTGGGAGGGTGGCTGCCAGGGGAAGAGTGTCCCTCCAAGAAAGGAGTTGATAAATGAAAAGTAGTGAGATGAGGAGAAGCAAGTAAAGAGTCAGTGAAAGGCCTGAGGCTGTTTTGGTCACAGACAGCAGCTTCACCCTTTCCACCAGCTCTTCTCCAGAGTGCAGAACCCTGCAAGACCCATACTGTGCAAGGTGAAGGGCACTGGTGGGACGTGTCCTAAATGCAAGGCATGAGAGAAGTCTGTATGACTTGCTGTGGGATGAGGCATGACCTGGGTCAAGAGGGCCCAGTGACACACAGGAATGGAACAAGCCCAGAAAAGAGTTCTCCAGACTAGCAAGCTGTCCACAAGGCTTGATGCATTTAAAGAATTTTTCCCTAGAGTTTTGGGCTTTGGTTCATATTTCAGAAACTTGGCTGTTTGCCTGTGGGATGGCCCTTCTGGTCTTTCCTTGGAGGCACACTGTGGTACAAAGAGTGGCAAAAGTGACTTGTACTGTCTGACATTTCTAGCATGCCTTGTGATTTCTTGTAACATGTGGTCAAGACTTCCCCTCAAACAGCATGAAAGGTCTGGCAGCCAGTTATGGGATCCAGAAGGATACACCACTTCTCAAGCTGAATGTCTTCTGCTGGCTAAGACACATGAAAGGAGGAGCTGTCTGCTTCCTACCACCCTGTCATGGCCCTGGAGAACCAGAGGAGAACACTCTCTTGTTCCTATTCCACCACAGTTTGGTGAAGGGGGAGGCATAACTTTGGCTAATAAAGCAGTGGCTGATTAATAAACCTGATCTCAACAACATTGATTACTCCTCCTGAAACATATAGAATTGTCAATACTTTTGTTATAAAACACTTATGTATGGCAGCACCTCCAGTCACAGCTGGGGAAGCACCACAACAGGCTCTGCACAAATATGCAGTTAGGCATCGCCTGATCCTAAATTCCTGCTTTGAGGAGATGTGCAGAGTAGAAAGAAAATTAGAGACCCAAAGGTGAAGAGATTTACTTTTCCTTGACATGCAGCAACCTAATACTTAATGTTCTTCCCACAAAATCCCCCTTTTTAAACAACTAACATGCAGGAAGATGCTTCTCCCATGCTTTTTGAAGAACAAAGCACAATAAATTAAGTTTGGCACTAGTATGTGCACGCAAAACCTCAGTTAAACTCCAAAACACGTTTTGTTTACAAAAGCCTTTACATACAACATTTTCATGGGGTTTTGTTTTCTCTGTTTAAAATCACACTAAAAATATTTTTTCTCTTAGATGGAAAACTGTGGAGTCCCAACTGGCTGAAGATCAGCAAGAAGACTCTTGAAGCTGCTGTGCCCTGTGAAGAGAGGCCATGATGCTGGCAAGAAAGTTGGTGTGCTTTCAGAGGTTTCTGCTATCAGAAAGGTCTCTGAATCAGTCTCAAAGGAGCCCAGACCTCACAGATGACACGGGATATTGCAGTGGAGAGGAAAGCAGTTCAGAGATACTTCTTTTCACGTGTATGTCATGTTTACAGAAAGGAGTACTCAAAGCCTACAGCTTCAATGCCACCCCAAAGGTTAACAGCTCTCCTTAAAACTTAGGACAGGTGGTATGAAGCAGCTCAGCATGGTCCTTGCTGGCCCTTTTTGCTGTTGCAAGAGCCCAGGGTATGGGTCTGAGGGAGGCATGGGTGAGGGGAGATGTATTGCAATAACCTGCATGCACCAGTGTGGCAGAAGCACCTACAACCTACAATCTATGTTAGCCCCTGGGAGCTCAGAACAGGAGCACAAAATACAGTCCCAGTTCCAGTATCAGCATGTTTATTTGGGAATCAGTGATGTTTTCTATCACACTGTATATTTTCTATTTAGCTTTACAACATTACGGTTTTGGCCAGGCTGTCATTACCACTATTATTTTTCCACAATCTGCATGTTGCAGATTTCTCCTTACTACTACACTGAGCCAAAGACATTCTTAGTTAATACAGGAAGTTGCATGAATAGTAAAGCAAAATAGAAAGAAGAAATTGCAGTGTAATATCTTAGAAGACTCACCCCAAAGGACGAGCTGTTTTATGGTCACTGGGTTTATCCCAGCAACAGTTTCCTTTTGTTTAGAGCTTTTTCTTCGAATACTTTCCACTGCACACACCACACACATGGTGGACGGGTACAGTTTCAGCCTCATTGCAAAGTCCGGGGTGGATCCTTGTTGATCTTGGTGGGCCTGACGTTCTTTGCTCTTTCAGGGGTTGGTATGGTTAGACAATACAATGGATAACTACACATGCTTTTCATTTTAGTGCGTCCTCTGGAGATTTTTGTACGGTGAAAGCTTAAAGCAGAGCACCACTGCGACATGGTCATCTCCTGATCTGAAGGCAGCCGCTGAGCTGCCTGAGCTGATGCACACTTCAGTGCAGTTTGGTAGGATGTACCCAGGTGAACTTACAAAAAAGGCCAGAGAAGCTTTAAACTTGACATTAGACAGACAGGATTGGGCTTTGTAAACTTTCCAGAACTATGTTGCTTTTGCAGCAGGCTGAAACCCCAAGTCAGTGATGACGGGATGTGAACTGGGCAATTAAGAGATGTCTGTTTCAAAGGAGGCCATCTATGAAATGGTTGTTGGTGCCCAGAAAGTGCTGTGCTGGACACAGCCAATGGCCTGATGTCAGGCACTGAGGAGTATTTGTGTCTTTCTGTGGAAATCACATCCTAAATATCAAAAGGAATGCGAGGACAAGAAGTAGACAAATTAATTTACTCCACTTAAAGCTGGATTTTTGTAATGAAATGAGAAGGGTGTTATAAACCAGAGATGATCTGGTGATGCACAGCAATGATTCATCTGCTCAGCAGAGATTACAAACAAACGAGACCTCTGGCTTTGCTGCTGTTGCTGGCCAGTGCCAGGAGAAACGCTGATGAGCATTTCCATTGACACAAGGAAAGAAACGCTCATGTAAAGAGAAGGATTTGCAGGGCGGGTTTCTTCCCTCTCCCCTGCTGAATGTTCCCGCCAGCAGCTCGGAGTGCAAAGATACCCCGTAGGCTTTACCTCCGTTCTGCGTCATTGCATGTGCTGGGCACAGACACGTGTTGTTCAGACTTGAGACACTAAAGTGCAGTAAGTGCTGCGTGCTGACAATCCACTGGCAGTCTGTGCCACCTCGAGCTCTGCCTCCCTGGTGTTGATGTTGTCCCTTTCATGGGAGATGTGTATTGCCTACCAAGAGCTAGAGGAATACCACCTCTGACATAGTCCGAAAAGCAACTTCTCCGTACCTGCCACAAGGAGGGCTATGGAAAACTACTGGGCCCCTTTCCACAGTGCAGGTGCCCAGCACTTCTTGGAGGAAGCCATCAGTGACAAAGGAAGATCCTACTCGCTCTAGTTGGGTGGTAGCATTCCCAGGGTAGAGACCAGAGATGCTCTCAGGGCATATTCCTGGGAACTCTGCAGAAATCAAAAGATCTGGTAGGAATGGTACCTCTGGAGATTGGAGGAGAGACAGCACTGCCCTGAAGGAGTACCTGTGGTGTGACACTGGTCCTTGAGTGGTGACACTACTTGTCATGACATAACGTTTTACAAAGATTTTTATTATGCTTTATTCAGACATGTTTCTTAGATTTCCCTTAAAAAACATGGATTCAAGGACAGATGCCGCATCAAAGACTCAAATTATGAGGAATAAATATTATAAAGCTTTAAAATTTCTTTTGGCAAATATAGAACCTGCAAACTTTACAATATTTGAGGGATGAGACACCCTTCTGCTCACACTTTTAAATAGACCCACAAGTTAATTTTTGAACAGCTTTTTTCTTTTTAAGCAGCTACAGACCCACAAACACAGAATCATAGAATCATAGAATAGCTAGAGTTGGAATTTCTGCCAAGCCTTGTCGTCTCTGCAGCCATGCCCACCCCTGTTCCATCAGAGCAGCAGTAGTTCCACAAAGGTTTGTGCGGGCAGTGTTTACGCCGTCAGCCAGGCTCTAGCGAGGCACTACGTCATGGTGTTTGCTTTTTCATCTCAGTGAGGCTTATAGCTTGCTGCTCCCTCCAGCCAGGGCAGAGCAGCCCTCTGGTCAGGGGCATTCATCTCATGATGGAGCTGGGGCAGTCAGTGGGCAAGTTTCACCATGCTGAGATAGGTACCACAGAGAGATATCCCATCCCAGTCCTCACCCCCCTTTTAATGTCATCATTCCATGAAGCCAAATGGTAGCTGGGTTCTGAGTGATGTTTAGCTGTGTTTACCCTTTCTGTCACAGATGTTTTAAATGAGTGCCTGTTTTGAATGTGGACCTGATGATGGTTCAAGGGTGACATGGGGGCAGTCGGCTGGCATGGTTTCCCCTCCCTCGCTCAGCTTCTCGGGACGCACGCAGCCCTGCGTATGGGCGATTTTTCCTCTGTGCTTACTGGAACAGTCCCATCCTCCGCTGGTGCCTAAGTGCTCTGTTAACAAACTCAAGTAACAGCAATAAATCTTTCCTTGGCTCTGCATCAGCCCTGCCAAAGCTTTGACCTCTCCTATGTTGGGATGATATGGAAACCCAAAGCTGCTACATGCAGTACCTCTTTTCCTTGACATACCTGTGTATGCAGCTCATGCTCAGCCACATTGGCTGCTCCTAGATATCCTCCTCACGCAGTGCAGAAGCAGTTAAATCATAAATGCCAGCACTCACCTCAGGCCTGCCCTATCAGTGCTGCTCGCAAGCAGAACTTTGCTAATTGTCAGTAATCAGCACTTTTTCAATATTATTTAACTCTGAGGCAGCTGAGGGAACTGGAGAGCAGAAGTGCAGCATAACAGAAGATATTGTGTTTATTGAGAACCAGAGCCTGCCTGCCCCAGCTGGGGTCACCCCAATGCCCGCAGAGAAGTGTCTCCTCTGGCGGATTGTGAGGACGGGGTCTGTGCTTCCATACTGCCCCATTGGGATAGTCCTGCGGTGCAGATGCTGAGAAGGAGGTGGTCCTGCAGGGTCCCAGTGGGGCAAGGGTTGATGTGAAAAACCCCAGGGTACATGCGGTGATGATCTCAACATGAAGGGTGTTGAGAAGCTGGAGCACTACCAGAGAAGGGTGATGAAGCTGCAGAAGGGTCTGGAGCACAAGTCCTGGGAGGAGTGGCTGGGGCTTGTTAGTCTGGAGAAAAGGAGGCTGAGGGGAGACCTTATCACTCTCTACAAGTACCTGCAAGGAGGGTGTAGAGAGGTGGGGATTGGTCTCTTCTCTTGGGTAGCAAGTGATAGAATGAGAGGAAATGGTTACAAACTGCACCGGGGAGATATAGGTCAGACATCAGGAAAAATTTCTTTACTAAAAGAGCTGTTAGACATTGAAACAGGCTGCCCAGGGAAGTGGTGGAGTCACCATCCCTGGAGGTATCTAAAAGGGGAATAGATGATGTGCTGAAGGACATGATCTAGAGGTGGACAAGGCAGGGTTAGGCTGTGGATGATCTTAAAGGTCTCTTCCAACACAAGTGATTCTATGGTTCTATGAGCGGAACAGCAGCAAACATGTTCTCTCTGCTCCTTTTCTGGAATGCAGAGCTCTTTTTAGCAGAGGTCTAACTGATCAAGACTGGAAAAAGATACTGAGGAGAAAAAAAAAAGGGTGTGGGTGGCCACACAGGAGCTTGATTTTTGTTTTTTTCTTTTCCAGTGGAAGACTGGGGTGGGGTTTTTTGTCAAACAATGCCTTTCCTGTCAAAACCAAAACTTTCCATGGAAACATGGGTATGTCAAGACCATTTTATTTTGGAAAAGGAAAACCTCCAGAAGCATTTAGGGAGGATAAAATATTTCAGTCTTTTAAAAAATTATTATTGTTTTTAAATTTCAACAGTTTTAATAGTGCAATGTTTTTCTTATAATTCAGGATCATCTCTTTCAAAACACTTGTGGTTTTATCCTTATTGGAAATGCAGAAGTCAGCATGAAATATTCTTACGGACAGGAAATGGTGGGTTTTCACTAGTATAATTTCTTTTGTGAAAATTTCATAGTGCTCTTTTCCAATTAGAAAGAAAATAACTGAAACAGATATTTTGGTTCCCACACCACTCTTAGACCAGTAACAAAACACACAGGCTGGAAGGTTCGTAAAGTAAAGGCATCAGCATGAATCACATCCTCAGCACATCTGAAGGGCTTGCTTAGCTTCTGGACACCAAGCAGCTCTGGGTACCTTCTCCTGATGCTAAATTTTGCTTCTGAGCTTGTGGAACAGGAAAAGATGGGTGACTGAGAAGATGAGTTCCCGCTGTGAGTGCGTATGCTGCTACAAACTCCATCGCAAGCCAGGTGGCCATCTGCATGTCCAAGGTGTAATACCCCTTCCCTGTTCTTAATCTGCCTGCTGTTCCAAGATAGGAATTACAGAGGAAATTGCATTTGTGCCTAATTTTAACCTATTATCCTGGCTACACCTAAGTGTTCTTTAGGTTTAGCATGTCCTTTGCAGGGTCAGTGAACCAGTTCTGATAATTTCTGTGGTTTTGTGCCTTTTGTTTCCCTTCCCATACAGCTCCTGTGCTTGAGTGCTTTTCTCCTTGAATAACTATACCAGCTCCACCTATATTCACATGCTTTTCTCACTCCCCTTCCTTTTCCCTTCTCCTTTGTTTCTTCAGTTCTTTTTCCTTTAGCTGCTATTCAAGCTTTCCCTGCTAGTTGGAATTCACCTGCTTCCTCTCATGTCCTATCTTCTGTGCCACAAGCATTGATTTTTTCTCATTTTTCTTTGTTTTCCCCTACATCCTGGGCCCATTGAATCCCAAGTTATTCACACACTTGCACTGAACAAGAAACACAAACATCTGACTCTTAGGGTCCCATGCTCTGGGCTGAGCACTAGAACAAACCCAAGGCTGTTGGGCACATCCACCACCACACAGGATGAGGGATATACAGCCGCCTGGTTCCCAGCAGAGTGTTTGCTTTAAAAGGCACAAACTCCAAGGGAGCTGAACTGGAAGAACAGCAGTGACATAAGAAGGAAGAAAAATGATTGCTTCCTGTGCAGATTAGCTTCAGCCAAGCTTAGACTTCAAAAAGATTTTGTAACTTAAACAAAGTAGTTCTCCTAATCTCACGTCTGTGATAAAATGATGGTAGCACTTAATCCACTTTATGCTTTGTTTCACTTAGACACCAACTGTAGGCTCATTTTGTTATACTTCACTCACTGTACTACTGAAGACATTTGCTGCTACAGGGAAAATACGTTGCAAAGTTAGGCACAGTTTATACCTTTATTATATAATGCATGGCCTGTGGAAATATGATTTTTCTGTAACAGAGATAACCTTCCACCGCAAGCTGGTAATGTATAGTCTGTAAGGGAATACATGTTCCTGGCAGTCAACAGAATTGGCAGTCCAAAAAAGGGAGCCCAGTATGTGTTCCTCCACCGTGGAATGGTGTCAGTGGTGTATATCTGGCAGTGACACAGTGTAGTCATACAAGATATATAACAACACATAAAGCTTAACAGCCAGATGGATGTGGAGAACTTATGCAAAGGGAGGAATGAACTGTACTGCTAAAGCAGAACAGGAGTGAGAGGCACTGCTGGCTGCAGAAGATGAGCACTTTGTGATTTCCATGCATATGTTTAATTCAAGGACTAGGGAGAACTGCTGAGCTCTGGTTAAACCACGCTGACCACCCAGATGCAGGAACCTCAGGTGATCATGCCATCAGAAACAGGGTCCTGTCTGCTCCTCCAGGAACACATGGGAACACCAAATGCAGCCTTCCGCTTCTCTGCAGCCCTGTTGTGCGCAATTCTTCCATTCAGGGATCCTGCTCCATGTTGACACCAAGCAAATGTCTTGTCCACTGCTTCTACTGGGAGGATGTACCACCATCTTTCTCTTTTGAGTCACAAAAAACCAAATTCTATCAGCTATACTAGTGTTTGTAAAATTAGTTTAGTTTTCCATCTTATGCTGCTTTACCTTATACAGCTATTTTTCTTCTTCTGGTGTTTACACTTTCCTGATGTATTTCTAGAAATCCTGTGTATTTCTTTTCTTATCCCTGCTAAGCAGGCTCCAGTCCCTCCTGTAGGATAGTGTCCATTGGTTTGATTTTTGTCTTCATCTTCTCCTTTCTCAGTTAATCCTTTTGTTGACAGGGAATGGCCAGGAATGTCCGTAGTGTGTCAGATGAGATCTCTCAATGTCTCAGATACCAATATCCATAATTTCCTGTCTGCAATGACAGTTATTTCCTCTTCTACACACCAGGTACAAGCTCGTTTTCTCACAGCTGTGTCACAGCAGTGGTTCTAACACCAGGTTAATACGAGCTTCTCCTCCAGCCATTCCCTTCTGTTGTTTCAGATACAGCAGAAATTGTTTTCGATCCCCAAGTGATGATGTCCTTCACATTATTAACTTTCAGCCCATTTCTATTACTTTTTTCTCAAGGTCACCTCTTATTCCTTTGTGATATTCTGGTTCTGCATTATGTTGACCATTACAGGCTGCTTGTGTCTCTAGCAAATGTCATCGGAAAAATTACATTTTTTGCTAAAGTCCCAAATGAAAACATTTAATTATATGAAACCAAGACTGATCTTTGGAAAATGAAAAATGTACTTCAGCCTAGTAGTTTCCTTTTCAACGTGGTTTGGTTTTACCTTCTCTTTGTGAAACCCTGGTATGATTTTTAATCCCACTTCTATCCCCTACCTTCCTGAATTATATTAACCATTTCCCATTTGAAAATGTACCAAAATATCAGCTGACACTCAGTGGGATTAGATCTGTTGCTTTACTTTTTCAGGGGAAATTAATACTTCTGTCAGTCAGGAATAATTAAACTTCGCAAACCCATGTGTCTTTTATCCCATTCAGCAGTTATTCTCATCTCTTTAATTATTTCTTTTCATTTCAGCTATGATTGTCCTTTAAAACTATTCTTACTCCTGAAGTCAGAGTACTGGTCCTGGCCCAGAACACTATTTTTGCCTTCCTGAATGGGAGTCATCATATTTGCTGTTCTCTACTCAAAACCATGACTACCTAATCTGTGGTTGCATGCAACTAATGCTCCTAGAATTTAGGAGATGAAAGCCCACTATTGGAGTACCTGCAGTTTTGTTTGCTCCTCAAATGCAATAACTTCCTTTAGTTACCTGGTTTATTTCTATGGTTTGTTTCATTTTTCCAATCATAAGCTAACATAAAATATGAATTGCATCTTTCAGCTAATTAGTCCTTGCTCCATTGTAGCTCCACTTCTTCTTTCCCAGCTGTTTTGGGTTTTTTTTTTTTTCCTCCTTTATTATACTGAGGAAATTAATTTCCACTGCAACATCTAAATCAACTCTGATTTTCAGCCTCTTCTTATTATATCTCTGAACATCCTGATATACAAACATAGCTTTATTTGTTCCTAAGATTTTCTGTGTGTTCTTTAAGGACCATAGTTTTATATGTTCATAAGAATTTGCTTGTATTCTTTAAGGACTATTCCTAATGACTTCTTTGAGAGGATACTCTGCCTATTAAGCCTGGAGTGCCTCTCAGTAAGTTTGTCTCTCCCTACTATTAGTTTTTGATTCCTTCACTTAAAGAAGTACCAAGATTACTCCTCATTCGTTTTTCAGTTCAGCCAGCTTCACCATTTTTCCTTATGTTACCAAAGTTAATGTTTCAGTACTTGCAATTTCTGTTTATTGACCTATCTTTGGCAATCTTTCCAGAAAATATAAACAATATTATTTCTAAAATTATATTTTATAATCAGGAGTTCTATAATTTCATTTCACTTACTGACATCAAGTATAAAATAATATTGCTTTCGTTTGGTCAAGAACTTTTGGCTACTACTTCTAGGAACATGAAAGCACTGAACTTGGAAAGTTAGGGTTTGTGCTACGTAACTCCTCTTTGTGGGAGGCAATGTGAGACCAATATTTGAAACTCTCACTGATCACTTAGAGTTGTCTTGCCCAGGGAGATAGTAGATGGCTTGTTATCAAGGTCTCACACTAAGCACAGCTACTGTTAATGTGATGTCACCACCCAGGGAGGTGGTGGAACCTTCATCCCTTGAGGTATTTAAAAGATGGTTAGATGTGGTGCTGAGGGACATGGTTTAGTAGTGGGTGGCAGGTTAGGGTGATGGTTGGACTTGATGATCTAAAGGGTCCCTTCCAACATAGTCAATTATGTTCTGTTTTTCATATAATTGCATCTGTTAGAATCCCTATGTCTTAAATATTTAGGTTCTGCTTCAGTTTAATGACTAAAACATACATTGATGGCCTCCTACCAGATTGTATCTTTTCTATCCTACACCTTTTTGGTAGAGACGATTGCTCTTCTAGTCTTCAGTGCAACTACACCCTCTCTGCTGATTTACTTCCTCTTTGTACTCCTGTGAAAGCTTTCTCCTTTAGTCCTTCTTCCTCATTTTTTGTTTTCCTCCCACAATAGCACACTTATCCTGCTTCCTTTCTCACATCAGCATCGGGAAGCACTGAACTTAAGTTGGTTTTCAGGGAACACACATCTATCAGAGGACTGAATGCAGAACTGCATTCTATATCTGATATGGATGTTTTGGCATCTTGAAATACCTAAACATTTTTAAATGCTTCAGTGATCTTCCAGAATTTTATCTACAGTATTTTAGCATTAGATTGATGCATAGTGACATGATACAGTTATCACCTCTTGGAAAACTAGAATAATCTTTACATTTTCTTTTGCCTTGGGACGTCTTTGTCAAAGTAACCTGTCTATCTAATCCAAACAAAGTGACAGTCATGGTATTTCTGCATAATGTCTTCCAAGAGACCATAGACACTTCTGGATCATTGTTTTGACACTGGGAGTTTGGCTGCTGCTCCAACTAATTAAAAAAATGCATGTTTCTTTGTTAGCACATGTCACAAGTTCATCAAATGCTTTTCAAGTCAGTGGCGCCTCTACTCTCCAAAATGGAGATTAAATGTGGCTTTGGAGCAGCTGAATCAGAGGATGACCTCATCCCTACACGTACAGACTGAATCCCAGCAGAGCTCCTCTTTGTGGGGGCAGGTGCCTCTGACTCTGCAGTTAAGGCTGTGCTATCAAAGCAGCAGGCAGGAAGGTCCTTGTTCTCATCAGTGTTTAGATTTCTGTAACTTGCTTATCAACCAAGTAATCAAAACAGAAAGGCAGACACCCAATAAAGGGCCAACAAAGTGATGCTGTTCTAAGACCTCCCAGTCACAGCAGTGAAAAAATGTACAATTTATGTGCTGGAATTATCCTAGTAAGAGAGTTCCAGTAAAAATCCTAGTACAGATTTTTCCTAGTATTGTTTTTCCTTGAAAACCCATAATTTTCAGGTGCCAGCGAAGTGTTGGAAATCCTCAAACCACAGACCTACTTGCCACTGTTATCTCAACCTGTTTTCAGCTAAGGCACTGATGCACGTTGTTTTCTTGCCCAATGCTACAAAAGTCCAAGAAAGACTGTCATGTTTCACCGATTAACCTTTCTCTGTTCATGTTCTCCTCATTTTCCTTCCCCACTAGTCATTATCCATAGTCATGACAGCTTTATAGTTAAACACATCTTGACCCCCAAAGAGTAATGCCATTGATTCCAATACTCACAGGCCAGGAAGGGTTCTGTCATTGCCATCTGCCTGAGCCTTGCAGATATGACTCAGATTCTGTGGGAGACCTTCATCCTCCTGGTACAGCACTTCTGGGCCAGGCAGCATAGAATCATAGAATGTTTTAGTTTGGAAGGGACCTTTAAAGGCCATCTAGTCCAACCCCCCTGTAGTAAGCAGGGGCATCTTCACTACACCAGGTTGCTCAGGGCCCCATCAAGCCTGACCTTGAGTGTCTCCAGGGGTGGGGCCTCCACCACCTCTCTGGGCAACCTGTACCAGTGATCCACTACTTTCACGGTCAATAATTTTTTTCCTAATATCCAACCTAAATCTTCCCTTTTCTAGTTTAAAACCATAACCCTTTGTCCTATTGCTACATGTCCTCATGAACAGTTCTTCCCCAGCTTTCCTACAGACCCCCTTCAGGTACTGGAAGGCAGCTGTAAGATTCCCCCAGACCTTTCTCTTCTCTGGGCTGAACAAGCCCAACTCTCTCAACTTATCCGCACAGATAGTTGCTCCAGACCTTGGACCATTTTTGTGTCCCTCCTCTGGACGCGCTCCAGCAGCTTCATGTTGTTCTTGTGCTGAGAGCTCCAGAACTGGAGAATGTAATTCCCGATGGGATCTTACCAGGCCAGAGTAGAGTGGCAGAATCCTCTCTCTTTGTCTGCTGGCCACACTTCTTTTGATGCAGCCCAGGATGCAGTGGGCCTTCTGGGCTGAAGATGCATATTGGTGGCATCTTTTGGTCCAGCTTTTCACCCATGAGTATCCCCAAGTCCTTTTCCTCAGGGCTGCTTTCAATCACATCATCTCCTAACCTGTATGAACAATGGGGGTTGTCCCCACTCTCACGTGCTCTTCAGAAGCAGACTCAGTTGTAGGCTTAGGACTCATGACTACTCCTGACTATCAGCCTGTTTACCCACTCCAGTCACTCTTCCCTACCATCCCTGCTTTTAGGTATCCTGACATTTCTGTCATTCCAGACTGCACCCCTGTGTTCCATTGGATGCACCATGCTCAAGACCTGTTGATGTTTGAAATCAACCTGGCCATCAATCATGGGTCTGCCTTGTCCACAATTCCATCCAGGTTTTAGTCCCAGCCTGTTTTGATGCAAACTGTGTTGTCTGCTTCCACTACTTCTATTTTCCTCCAATTTCAGCCAGTCCACCCACATCCTTGAGAACACACATCAGCTGCAACATTTTTTCCCAACTTTTCACATCTTCTTCTGAAGGCATAGTGCTACACCCTGAGAAACAGCAATGCCACTGACAAGTTGATTATTGTTATTCTGTTGTGAGCATCATATAATTACCAAACAATGGCACAAGTAAATGTGGCATGTGGAACAGGAGAACTGCTTCTTCTCCCACACATGAGCTTCTACAGGGACATTTATTGCAGAAGTGATTTATGGGAACATTTTTCTGTTAAGACTCTCTCCTTAAGCATGTTTGTGCAGCTTAGGGGCATCTTCAGAATATATGTGAGTTGCACCTCATTTTACTTCTCCTGTAGTGGCTCAGAAGGCACCTTTCAACACATCTTTGGACAGAGAAGCCCTATTTTATACCCTAATGTTTGAAAGAGGGATTCCACCAACATTTTCAGGCAAATATACCAGACATTTGCAGTGGTTGTGGTAGGGAATTTCTGAAAACAAGTGGGAATTTAAGACTCTCTGCCCCATGGTAAAACACTGGCATGCAGCGCAGCAGAAAACTAGCAGAGTGTTTTTAATACTCTCAGTGATATGAAACTACTGTCTCTGAATAGCCACAGGCCTGTTTGAGGGGCTGGGAAGCTTCCTCAAAGCAAATGAAAACACTGCAAAAGGAAATGGCTGCTTTGGCGTGTGCAGGAATGCACATCAAAGACAGCAAGGCTGGGTGATAGGCCCTTGTAAAACAGGCTCTGGAGATTGCTGGTATCAATAATTTTAAATGTCCAGTGTGTCTTTCACTCGAGATAGCCTGGGAAAGTGGTTATCATCACAGCTCCACTGCGACAAGACCTCCACACCCCCCTGGGAAAACAGCTCTTTAAGCATGCCTGCAAATGGAGCATCTTTTAGGACACCCACAAAGTCACTTGTCACCTCAGTGGCTCTGTCTAAGCTTCCTCCCTCCCCAGAATCACTGCCTCTCCAATCAGGGTTCTGGGTGCTCTACTGTGGCACCTCAGGCCACCACGCTACAGCTGTTGAACATCGCTGCTTGTATTAGGCATGCAGAGTTGTCTTTGTCATCAGAGCTGGGTAGATCATCCACGCCAACAGTGTGAAAGGAGCTGCTTGGTGGCTGCAGTCCTGCAGGTGAGCAGGGGAGCAGAGGCTGCCTGAGCCAGCAGCGCTGTGGTAGTGGCCCTTCAATAAGCCAGAAGCCCTACAAGGCCTCTCCAGGGGATGCCCAGAGCCCTGCTCAGGTGATGAAATCCCATGAATTGACTTAAAAGGCGTTTCCCAGTGGGTCTGCCTTTTGCAGAGAAGGCACCTGTTTTTGTAAGGACAGCTTACAGCTTTCAGTGGCTAAGCCTTGAAAAAAATGACACAATCACATGGGTTGATGTCTGCAAAACAAATGGGTGACCAAGAGTCACGGGGAGGGAGCCTTGTAACATGCCCTAATTCAGGGGTATTCAAAGTCCAGCTCTCCACAGAGTCACCCTCTCCTGCACCATCACAGAGCTCTGGAAGGGTAAAAGACATTAGCAGGTGATAAACCTGCAAGCCCACTATCTAGGGTGCTCCTAAAATACAAGGTATTTACAACTAAATGACTTGTCAGTAGAAAATGGTTTATAAATTCTTGTACCCGCACAGCCAGAAGCACGAGCAAACACAGCCACTGCCTAGGGCTTCCCATGTGTCCCCTCTCATTTCATTCTTATCTTAATTAATTAAGCATCATTCAGCTTTCTCTTGGCCTCAGCTCCTCTGATGTAAGCGCGTAGGAAGATTCCCGATCTCTTATTCATTCACCCTGCTCGCTAGACCACACTGGCAGCCCGAGTCACACAGGAAAACAAACCTCTCCTAGCTGTGCCTCGCCTGAAAGAAGCACTCTGTGCATCATGGAAAAAGAGGAGCCCAGCGAAAACACTTAATGGCTGGGGCCTGCGACAATAAACGTAAGGCTCTAAAAATTAGACTTGGCAAAAGGCATCGCAGATAAAATCAATAAGGAAAGGATAAGAATATATTAACACAAAATATTTCCTGGGGAAATGGAAAAAGTTTCATAAGAGTAGATTTTAACATCGACAGAGTTATCCAAAGGGCAAGAAAAAAAAATCTGTAGCCTTTCAGATGTTGGCCAAAAATGAAAGAAAAACAGGCACCTTCTCCATCAGGTCTGGCAGCAGCAGCCACCAGCAAAAGGAGCTCAAGAGGGCTGGCAGCTGGAAATCCCCTGGTTTCTGAAGTCACCAGTGCTTGCTGCTCTAGCCCTTCTGCAGCCGCCAGACCCTGAAGTGTGTATGTGTCCGTAAGTTTAGTTGACCTGTCCTGAAGTCAGTGACCTCTTTCCAGGTAGGAACGACAGTGGTGATTCAGAGGAGCTGCACAGCCTTCACGCATGACCACACACAGGTCTTCAACTATGGCTCAGAATACGCTTCTGCTGTTAATTTTTGGCATGTTTCCCTCGATACCTCCTTCTTGTTCATTCTGCCCTCTTATGCTCTCCTACCATCATCTCTTCTGGTTGCCCTTCGCTGTCCAGATTGAACGTGTGAAAACATCATGGCAGCAGCTACCCCAGTCCCTACCTCTCAGTGGTCTGACCACTCTGCTGGGTCAAGTTGGGTTTAAAAGTTTTCTTGAGTTATAACTTAATTAAATCAAGTAGGTAAATCTTTACTGGCTCCACTCCAGTACTGATAGTCCTCCACTGGTATCACACAATAGCCTTTCTGTGCTAAGGACAAACAAGTCACCTTGCTGGGAAGGGACCAGCAGCACAGGTGAGTTCACTGTACAGCATAGGGAGATTCAATAAACCCTCTGTGAGTCTCACCTGAGGAAATGTCCTGTGGGCTCTCCTGTTGTGTCACTTCAGCTTTATCAAGCAAAAGAAATAATTCAAACATAGGAAATGTGCTTCTGTGGGGAAGACCTCTGGGCGTAAAGTCTTTGAAGAGGTGGAGAAATGACCAGAGGTGTGCCCATCCTGACCCTGCAACTGGATGCCAACCCCAGCTCTCCACCTGGGGATGGTGATCTTGCATCCCCTGTTTTCAACTTTCAGCTTCTATTTCGGCTGCTCAGTTCTGAGAACGAGGAATGACAGGCTAGATCTACACTTCCCTGGAGTACTAACAAGTTCAATGTTATACCTGAGGAGCTGTACTCTGGAGGTGAAGTTATGGAAACATATGAGGATTGTAGATGACTGGAACAGTGATCTGTTTCATGATCACTTGAAAAGTGAGTGATCTCTTTTGAGGTCTCTTTGAGCTCCTAAGATTCTGTGATTCTGTGAACAGGTTGCCCAGAGGGGTGGTGGAGGCCCCATCCCTGACATTCAAAGTCAGACATGATGGGGCTCTGAGCAACCTGTCCCTGCTTACCACAGGGAGTTTGGACTAGATGACCTTTAAAAGGCCCCTTCCAACCCAGCACATGCTATGATTCCACGAACATATTCAGCGTTAATGTACACCTTACCGAACAGTTCGGCAATGGTGCGATGAGTCCTCGTACCAGGGCTGGATGAACTGGAGGTAAAGAGGCATGCAGTTCATGGCAATGACAGTTGTCTTTGAAGCTGCAAACACACGACACTTCTTCCCTTTGAGCTCATCTGTGACATAATATCCTTTTGACACTGTACTTGTCTCCCATCTCGGGCTCCCAAGCTGTAAACAGAACCAACGTCACTAGCTCGTCCCCCTGCACTGTGCAGTCTTTCACTACCAGTGGAGGAACATGCTGTTCAGCGACTGGGTTCAAAGATCTACTGCTGGCTTGCCTTTAATCTACTGTTTTGCTTTTGGAATATGCAATCAAATAATTGGAAATGTTTTTCCTGGCTTAAGATCCCTGACACAAGGGTGTTGTCCATCTATCTGAAGGTTTCCATGGTATTTTACTGCAGCAGTAGATGCTGGTGTACATCACTGTAACCCTTGGGTCTGAAGTTGTGGTGCCTCCCTCTCTGAACTCCTTCCACTGTGGCAGTGTCGTGGAGCTCTAAACATGGTTTTGTGGTTTAAACTGAAAATTTCTGGGTCATCTCTTCAAGGCCCAAAGTCAGACAAGAGAAAAGGAGGACTTGAGACAACAATGTGCTCTTGCAGCCCAGAAGGCCAACTGCATCCTGGGCTGCATCAAGAGAAGCGTGGACAGCAGGTCGAGGGAGGTGATTCTCCCCCTCTACTCTGCCCTCGTGAGACCTCACCTGGAGTACTGTGTCCAGTTCTGGAACCCCCAACATAAGAAGGACATGGACCAGTTGGAGAGGGTTCAGAGGAGGGCCACAAAGATGATAAATGGGCTGGAGCACCTTTCGTACGAGGACAGGCTGAGCGAGTTGGGGCTGTTCAGCCTGGAGAAGAGGAGGCTCCAGGGAGACCTTATAGCGGTCTTCCAGTACCTCAAGGGGGCCTACAAGAAAGATGGGGAGAGGCTGTTCTGTAGGGCCTGTTGTGACAGGACAAGGGGTAATGGTTTCAAAATAGGGGGAGGGAGATTTAGATTGGATATTATAAAAAAGTTCTTTACTGTAAGAGTTGTGGAGCACTGGAACAGGTTGCTCAGGGAGGTGGTGGATGCCCCATCCCTGGAGACGTTCAAGGCCAGGTGTATGAGGCCCTGTGCAACCTGATCTAGTTGAGGGTGTCCCTGCTTCTTGCAGGGGTGTTTGACTAGATGACCTCTGGGAGTCCCTTCCAACTGTAATCATTCTATGATTCTATGATTCTATGATTCTATGATTCTAAGACTTTTCTGGTGGAGGGGTGAACATTTAGAGGTTGTGCACCAGAGCTCTGGTGTTTAGAAGAACTGGTAACATTATGGATTATGTGGTTCCTTGCTTCAGTTTACCAAGGAATTAGCTAATTTCAGCTCCCATTTCTCAGAAAACTGCAGGAAATAACACTAGGAATAAATGCGCTTTTTTTTTTTTTTTTCCTTTAAAGTTGTCTCAAAATCCTAGTGAGGCATGTCTAGGGCTACCACCTCCACAGAGGCAGTGGGAAAGCATCCCCATTACCTCTGTGAAAGCCAGCTGCCTTTTCCAAGCCTGCTCACGGAGTGCCCTCTGTTCTCCTCTGCGTGACGCATGCCTTACCAACAGCACAGCTCACTACAGAGCTGTTTTATGGGTGAAGGCACACTTCTCCCTGCATTCCCCAGGTACAGATGTCCCACGCTGTCTGGAGGGAGTCTGTCTCTCTGATAGTGCCAGTGGCTCCAACTGACCAGGCAGCACCACAGTCCCAGCAGAGCTGCTGGCACGCAGCCCTCCCCACCCAGCGCCAATGGGGCTACCGCACTGTCATCCCCATGAAGAGTACAGCAGTAGCTGTAAGTGGTGGGTACAGCCTTGTGTTTGGTCGTGGCAGCAGAGCTGATGGACTGCACTTCAAAATGTGGATTAAGGATGCTTTTTTTTACCCCAAGAGCTGTTGTTTTGTGGCATTTGTTCTGTAAACCCAGATAAAAATCTTGTTCATACTTTTAAAGTTTGTATTTACAAAAGTGTTGAAAAATAGGCATAATGACAGCTTAATTAATGTACGCTATTAATTCTGGAGATGATCAACCCCCTGATAAGTCTCTAATCTTGCAAAAAAGAATTAGAAAGCACTGAAACATCCTTTGGTCTCTGCGAACCTTGTAATGAGATGTTGCATGCTTGGAGGAGGAGCCACAGAAGGACCAGTGCCAGAGGACATATTCTCAGCAGATTTCATCACTGGACTTCTTGTGTGATACCATTCTTGGCTGAAAGGTTGTTAATGGAGTCCAAAGCCATCAGCACTGTTTCCAAAATTTGTCCTTCTGCTACCAATGTATAAAGTTGTTTTAATAATTTGTGGGTGTAAAGTGGGATAGCTTTAGCTCCTCCACCATTTTCTTTAAAGTAGCATGTATTTAAAGCTGTCAATCAATTTTAATGCTTGCTGACCTTACTATTGCTGAGTTCTTCACAGTGAATCCTGTATCTGTGCAAATCATGCTGGCATGCCATGCCTATTATTCAGGCACAGAATACTTATTTCTAAGTTGTTTTAAAAAAAAAAATAAATAATGGGACCAACTTCTGAGAACTATTTTTGGAGGTTTGACTGAATTTTGGTTCAGTGCTGTCTATATCTTTACACTTTTACATATGATGTGCAGTTTATGTGGTGCCAGCTCTTACCAAGAAGTGTTTGTGAAACTGCTTTGGTGGATGCAGTGACTACCAGACACTCACAGGAATCTGAGAACCTCAAAAAAAACCCAAAACCAAAACAGAGCTCTTGAAATCAGAGAAAAATGTAATGTGCAAGGGCAAAACATCCTCAAATCTGCAGCTCCTTCAGGGACCTGGGAGTCAGCTGGGGCTGGCAGGAAATATGGTGGGAAGGAACAATAATAAGTATTGCTCTCTTCCTCTCCAGAGACTCAAAGAAAATGGAATTTGTTCTCTGGAAAGGAGGCCGGGGGCAACAACTGCTGCAGGGCAAGGGTTAAGGCTGGGTGAGAGCTTTGTCTGGCTCCCAAAAGAGACGGAACAGCTGGAGGAGCCAGACCGGGACTGGGTTAAATAAACCCCAGAGGGCTAGGGGTGAAGTCAGTGGGCAGGAAGGCAGAGGGCAAAGAAAACAGGAACATTTGTGACAACTTTCCTTTCCTTTCCTTTCCTTTCCTTTCCTTTCCTTTCCTTTCCTTTCCTTTCCTTTCCTTTCCTTTCCTTTCCTTTCCTTTCCTTTCCTTTCCTTTCCTTTCCTTTCCTTTCCTTTCCTTTCCTTTCCTTCTGTTACAAGCAGTAACAAGCCTGCCCTCGCTGCCAGTCAGCTAGTGGCCGCATTGCTTAGCTGGTAGTGCCTCTGCAAGCATGGATGTGACATATCCCTCGAGTGCAGGGGACTTTGGATCAGTGGGGTGGGGAAAGGGATGCATGTCAGCGGTGAGGTGAGGTGGTCACGGTGCTGCAGGCCTTGTCTGTGCTCTGCTGTGGGCCCCTGGAGATCCTCACCCAGGGCAGCTACCAGAGAGGGACCACCCTGAGGGGGTCTTGTTCAGACTTCTTCTACCACACATGAACCACTTGTTGTAGATTAATGACCTTTGATGCACCAAGACTGGAAGTCTTCAAGACTGAAGAAGTGGTCAAGACCCAAGGAGAGGGAACTTTTGTGTTTTTCCTGGAAGCTCTGCTGTCCCCTGGTCTAAGCAAATAATCCCAGGAGATACAAGGCATTGCAGAAATTCCTCTTAAGAAAAGGATAAGGTCCCACTATCAAACCAGAAGTGAGTGTAGGTAAATAAGACAAGAATTTTTTTGACCCTTCACCAGAAAATAAATTGTTGAAAAAGCAGATGCATCTTGGTAAAACTAGCCAGCAAAAAGACAAGTCAGGGGGATAAAGCAGTGTAAAACTTCTGCACATTTTCCCCATCTTCAGATAAAACCGTTATCAGTATACACAACGACTCCTGAACTTTGGCTCCTTTATTTATAAAACAATATACTAATCCCAATCCCTGGACACACTGACGTAACTGAATGTCATACTTTCCAAATATAATGGATCACATTCCCATCATAAAATAAATACATTCCAGCAGTGAGCCCCACAGCAAATAGCAGAGCTCCAAGAGCTGGAAGGAGAAGCTGGGGTAAGAGGTACAACAATCGGGTTGTGTCACTGAAGACCAAAAGCAAAGTTTTTGCTGGCAGCATTTTAGGAAAACCTATTATAATGCAACGCTACCAAAAAAGTGCTCTTTTCTTTCTAGTTCTGCGCTGCATGCAAAAGCTATTAAAAAAGTCCTGTGCAAACAAACATACTCTTTTCCATATGACCTTTTCTTCAGTGTTTTTAGAAGTATATTGTCTTTTCAGTTTAATACAATATTTGTCAGCTTTTATTTATAGCTTAAAAGAAAAGCCTCCCTCAAACTGCCACCAAAAATGCCCTTCTATAGGCATGCTGTCGGGAGAAAGGCTTTCCTCCTCCCAGTGTCATCATGGGCTCAAATGTGTTTCACTGAAACCAAGATACAAGTGCCTCCAGCAATCACTGCAGCCTGAATCAGCCAGACATGGACACTCTGGCCTGAGAGCCAACTTTTAACCTGTATTACATGAAAAGGAGGGTTAAATACAACAGGTAACCAAGCAGCAGTGGTTTGCTCTCATGCATCCTCTCTCCCTTTTTATTTTTATTTTAAATAAAATAAACCAACAGCAAAACCTTTAAAGAACGTTTTTATTTTGCAAGGGCCAAGAGCGATATTCGCAGCGGTGTGGTAAAACAGCACCTCACTGGATCCCACACGGCTTGGCGCGTCTGTGTAACTTACAAACGGTAGTGAAAGGGCACAGTGCCTCACAAACTGGATACACTCTGGGGATATCAAAAATGAAAAACTGAAATGTCACGTGGCTAGTGGATATTGCTGGCAAAAATTCACCAGCCCATTCTAAGCAGGCATGACCCAGGACAGATTAGAGATTGCAGCAAGGTTGGGAGCTCCTTTGCTGAGAGACAGAGGTAACTTCATGGGACATCTTCCAATGTGTCACAGGCCTTTGTTCCCCGTTCTGCTGATCAATAACTTACTGAGATGGAGAGGGCGAAAGATAAGCAGGTACACAAAATGTAGTCCTTGGAAACTCCGTTATTTACTTCAGCTGCCAAAGAAGACTGGTCCCATGCATTGATCCTTGTAGAGCTCAGCATTTGGTGTTGTCATGAGTCCACACTTCAGTCAAGCTGATACTCTTATTGAGGGCTGCTGCTGAAGCGTGGGTATGCTTTTGGTTTTGTTACTAAATAGCATTGCCTACAAGAGTGAGGAGAAAACCCTGGGAGTCTGCTTTTGCGTGTTTGCATCCTCAGTTTGTGATAGCACACTTCTGGGCTTTGGGAGCTACAAAGTTCATTGCTTTCCAACCCAAAGGGCATTTTTCTCTCTTGAGAAAACAGTCATTAAGCCAGTCTATTGACTTCAGAGCTACGCTTTGCATCTTTCGGGTGGCTTTTTTTTCCAGTTTTCTGTTTGTGATTCATGTGTAAAAACACACCCCCTATAATGAGACCTGAAAAACAGAGAACACTCATCAGTACAAAACTTTCTGAAAAGGTACTTCAGCAAAGGATCCAACACCCACACTGTAATATCCGTACTGCTCTACCTCTTGAACAGAAGCAAAAGGCTTTGGAGAATGACCATGCAGCATTGGACCAACGAACCATTCAGGCACCTGAGGTGCTGGTGGGCAGGTTTTAGGCCTCTCCCTAGAGGAGAACTTCTCTAGGTTCTGACAAGATGGCAAAGTGCCATTTTTAGCCCCCTTCCCTTGAGCAGTGATTTGTCATGTTTGTCTTGAGCTGTAGCCCCTGGGCGTTGGTTTTTTTTCCCAATGGAATGGCAATTTATTGACAGCAAAGCTGATATTGCTGACAGCAGAATCAATGTTCAGGAACACCTTGGTATCTCTTAGGAATAGCTAATGGACCCCAGAGATTTGGGCATTTATGGCTGAGAATAGCTGAGATTTTCTTCTGGCTTGGATTAGAAGTGTTTATACCCTTTATCATCACTTGTCATATCCAATCTAGAGTGTCTAGGTGTCTTCAAATGCATATATACATATATACATATATACATGTATACATGTATACATGTATATATGTATATGCATCAAATATTATGTGCATATTTAGGATCCTTTAAAATCATTATGATATTGCTACACTGTATATAAATTAATTTCCTCTTTTTCAGTGTTATATTATCTATGACTTTCAATATCTCTTTTTTCCATTACTGATGTATATAGGAATTCTCAGTTACTCCCCTTGCTCCATTCATTGCTCTGAAGATTTGTTCTGAGTTGCTCTTATTTTACATTCATATTTGTAGTATCTGAGTAGCTAATGAAGAAAAATGTGAGATGATAAATATTCTCCCATTCTCTTCTCACTGGAAGGAATACCTTCCAGGAGAGAGACAGTTTGTCTTAATGAAGGAGTTTCTCCCATCAGGATGGATTGGCTGAGGGCTCAGGGGGTATTTTTTGTTTCGGTATATTTTGTTTTCCAGTGTCTATGCTCTGTGTTTCTTTTAAAGAAAGTAAGGCTACAGAGTATACATACTCCTCAAATGAAAGGTGCTGAGGTCTGTGTTAGCCCTTATGTGAGAATTTTGGTGTCAGACAGGCCCCTGAAAGATGACTGGTTTTAGGGTAGTATCTCCTGTGCTTCCGGGACAAACTCAGTGCTTGTAATCTCCCTAGGTTTCATAAAAATCTTTAGATAATTCTCATAGTGTTTCCCTTGCCCATCTCTGATCCCTGTAAAATCCACCTGAGAGGCTATCACCTGATTTTGCCTTTAAAGGGAAAAAAAAACTTGCTGATGAAAAAAACCTGCATATTCATTTCAGGAATTCTTTTAAAAATCCTTTATGAGCTACATACATGGTGTTCTCTAGAGGTCATACAGCAGTAGCAACTTTTGCTGTGCTCTCTGAAGCTCATCAGCTCTCCCATAATGAAAGCATCTTTAATCAGTTCTCCAACTTAATTTTCATTTAAATGTGACACCATACCAAGTGTGGGATCAGTCTAAGCCATTGTGCAGAAATAAATGATGTGAGAAACTTGAGAAGAGGTGGAAAAGCTTCAGTTTGAGGGGTCTCTCTGTCAATTGCATGATCTGAGTATGTGGATTCCATTTTAAGTTATTTGAATTATTTTTTCTCTATTTTCACAAGACAAACACATACACATCACTTTCTCTTGCTTTAGGGGTTTGTGTATGACAAAAGAAGATCAACACAGAATTTTGGTATTCTCCTTTTAGGTACTGAACTTGTTCTTGGGGGCTTTTCTTTTAGAACTGAAGTAATGGTAACTTACGTAAGTTCATGAGGTTTTTTTTTCCTTTATCCTCTAATTAAATCCAACTCTTTTGAATATGAGGTCTGCAATGTATTTAATTCCTTTTCTTTGATTTTTTTTTCCATGGATCTTACACACTTCCTCCCCTCTCTACAGCTGAGTCACAGTTTCCTCATCTGGTTCTTGTGACTATCATACTTAAAAATCATATGGGACTGAGCACTGAATTCTTGCTGTTTGCTTCTTAGGGGACTGGATCCTATTAACAACTATTTTCACTACTTTTGGACTTACATTGGTAAAGGAGATACTGAAGGAGACATAGGATGTTATGGCAGGACCCCTCAATCATCTACCAAAGATCTTGAGAATCTGGTAGGTCCCTGCTGACTGGAAGCCTGTGGATGTTATTCCAATCTACAAAAAGGGTGTCAGAGAAGACCCAGACAACTACAGGTTTGTTAGTCTAATCTTAGTTCCTGGGAAAATTATGGAGGAGATCATGCTGGGTACTACTGAAAGGCATTTAAGGAGCAATACAATGATCAGGCACAGTCAAAATGTGCCTGTAGTTCTCTGTTTTCACAAAGAAAAAGTCCTGTTTAACAAATTTGGTATCTTTTTATGATAAGGTCACCTGCCTAGAGGATGAAGGGAAGGTGGTGGATGTAGTTTTTCTGGATTTTAGTAAGGCTTTTAATACTATCTCTCACAGCATCCTTCTGGAAAAGTTTTCCAAGTGTGTGATGAGCAGGTTCACTGTGAACCAGATGAGGAACTGGCTGAAGGGAAGAGCTCAAGAGGTTGTAATGAATGGGGCTGGATATACCTCTGGCTGGAAACCTGTCCCTAGTGATCCTCAGGTCTCAGTTCTGGGACCAGCTCTGCTCAACATATTTTTCAATTATTTGGATGCAGAATTGAATGCACCATTAGCAAGTTTGATGATGATACCAAACTGGGAGGTGCTGTTGACTCTCTTGAGGGACAAGATGGCTTACAGAGGGATCTAGATAGATTGGAACACTGGACAGTGATACAGTGGTGTGAAATTTAACAAGTCCAAATGCCAGATTCTGCACATAGGATGGAGTAACAGCAGGTACAAGTATAAATTGAGAGAGGAGTGGCTGAAGAGCAGCCCTGCAGAAAGGGATCTGGGAGTGCTGGTCTACAGCAGCTCAATATGAGTCAGCAGAGTGCCCTGGCAGCTAAGAGGGCAAACTGAGTCCTGGGGCATAACAAACACAGCATCACCAGGCAGTCAAAAGAGGTGATTATCCTTCTGCATTCAGCACTGGTGCGGTGTCACCTCGAGCACTGTGTGCAGTTCTGGGGCACACAATTTAAGGATGTGAAGGTCCTCGGATGCCTCCAGAGGAGGACAACAAAGCTGCTTGGTGAAAAGGCTGAAGGCATGTCCTGTGAGCAGTGGCTAAGGGCTTTGGGCTTGTCTAGTTTGGAGAAGAGGAGTCTGAGGGGCTACGATGCTGCAGAGTATCTCTCAACACTACATCATTGCTGTCTACAGCTTCCTGAGGAGGAAACATGGTGAGGGAAGTTCCAGTCTCTTATCCCTGGTATCCAGTGATAGGATGTGTGGGAATGGTTCAAAGCTGTGCCTGGAAAAGTTCAGAATGGTCATTAGGATGCATGTCTTCACCGATTGGGTGGTCAAACCCTGGAAGATGCTTCCTAGACAAGTGCTTCATGCCCCAAGGCCATCAGTGTTTAAGAGCCGTTTGGACAGTGTTCTTAACATGCTTTAACTTTTGGTCAGCCCTGAATTGGGCTGGCAGTTGGATTAAATGATCACTGTAGGTCACCTCTGACCAAAACATTCTAATTGACTTGATTTGAGTCTATACCAAAAAAAGATTTTGTGCTGTTTTGGAAAAAGTCTAAAACTACTTGTTGAAGTTGCATCAGCTCAGACCTATAAGAACATAATGCTGTTCAATACTGCTTCACAATATAACTTTCCTCTGTTCATTTTCATATAAATGTGAGTTTTCCACAGCTCAAAGTAATTGTTCATATGAAAAATGGAGAAATAAGAAGCTGAAATAGACAAATAATGATAAGCTACAGGTACAGACATTGTAAGCAAGACATCCTCGGAGGCTTCACTGTTTCCACTATAATCTGGAAGCCCATGAGTCTCCAGTCCCTCTTTGACAGGGAAAAAGAAGTAGGTAGCAATGAAGTGACGCTATGCTAATAAGTGCAGCATTTTCTTCTGTCATAGCTGCTTGCTGTGCCATTGTATGTGCATGTAGAAGCATAGGGCAAGGAAAGCTATTCCTATGACCAAGGACTTCAAAGTTTGCAGCAATCATGATACACACTCATGAGGTCTTACCTCTAGCTCATTCTGCAACATGACATCTCTTCACCCAGCAGGTGAATCAGTGTCAGAAATGCAGCAGCACCATCATATCTCAGAGACCTGGCTTCATATCAACCAAGCAAAAATTACGTACCAATGACAAGCAGGACCCCAATAAGAATCCCAACTGCCTTGCCGACACTTGGCCAGGAGTGCTCACGCTCTACTTCGATAAAACATGAGTTTTCACTTGAACACTTGCAGATGTGTACTGCAAAAAGAAATACCATGAGGTTAATGAGAAGTTTAGTAGGCCAGCTGATTATCCGATTATTTATAAGTGTAACTGTTGTCTTGAAATGAATAGTTCTGTGCATAGTATACCTTCAAGATCTACTTTTCTTTCCAAAGAGGGTTTTCCATTATCATTAATTATTACTGGAACAATATACGACTTCTCTTCGAAGTTAGCATGTTTTGGAGAGAGGTAAGCATAAGTACCTGTAAGTAGGAAATAAGACATTTATGTCAGTACAAGGGAAACTTAACTCAATATTCATACCAGCTGCAAATGCTCTTTTTTAAGGCTGCTTTGCACATGATGGTAGTTCCTGTTTTTCCCCATCCCTTCCCAGTCCTTGTTGGTTTGAAAACATTAAGTCAAAAGGTACCATCTGAATAGCTAGTCTGGCCTTCAGCATCATATGGCCAGTACTGGGTAGTGCCACACTGAGAGCATCACACCTGAACCAAGAATATACCCCATACCCAGAAGCCATAACCAACTTAAATTGTTCCCAAGCTGATTTAGTAGGACAGACTGTCCTTCTGGTGGATGCATTTACACTGTCACATCTAAGACTCTTTAACTTTTGGAAAAGCAAGACTGTAGACCCCATTGGGGTCAGACCAAAGGTCTGTTGATGTCAGTATCTTGTCTGTACATTAAGTGGAGGTTATAATAAAAAACATAATATGCATTTTATATTGTCCTAACACTCTCCCAACCCTCAACCATTTTCAGCTCAGGGACTTCTTAAGTAAGATGAGATTTCTTGCTTTGAACTTGTAGAAAATTCTGCATACACAACACCTTGTGACAAGTTTCACAGTGAACTACCTCCTCCTCCTGCTTTTACTGGAAATAATTTGCATAACCTTTGTTGGAGGTTACCACATTTTTGTATTGGAAGAAAGGACAAACAATGAACCTCTGGCTACCCTGACCATAGTATTCATGATTTTATAGACCTCTACTGTACTTTTTCCCTACTCTCTTCCAAGCTAAAAAGTAGTAGCTTGCTTTGCTGCTTCTATATGCTTCCTTTTATCAGGCTATTCCATAACACTTATCATCCCTGTTGCCATATCTGAACCTGTTTCAGTTCTATTGCATCTTTTTGGAGATGGAGAGACCAGAGTTCAAGATCTAAACAGATCATGGATTTATATGGGGCTACAGTGATGTTCTGTGATTTCGTCTTTAATCTTTTCCTAGCAATTCCCAATATTTTATCTGAACACTATTGATAATTTGATCTCATATTTTCATGAATTGCTTACAGGTCTCACTACTGACCCATAATGACCATCTCAGTACCCACAATTTCAAATGTGAATTTGGGAGCCCAAGGTTCATTTTAATCTTCCATTTTATAGTTCAACCCTCTCAGTTTTGCAAGGATGTTCTGCAATTCTTCAGATGTGTTTCCTACTCAAATAACTTTGTATAATGACTAAACTTAGCCTCATCACTTATCCATATCTATTGAGTTACACAGGTCCTATGCAAAAAAAAAAGCAAAAAACCTTTGGAAAATCATGCATGGACTCCCCTAACTGCAAGAACTGACCATTTACTCGAACTCCTGTATTTTAAATTATTATTTATCCTTTCAAATCTGTCCCTTTCACCTTGTGGCAACCCAGCTTTCTCTAGTGGGATACTTCATCAAATGTCTTTTAGGAATTCAGACAGGCTCTATCAGCCAAACACTTATCTATGAGCTTACTGATCACCTTCAAAGCCCAGTCAGTTGGGGAGGCATGACTTCCATTTGCACACGAAATGTCAAAAATAGACAGTTTATGAATTGCTCTATTTCTTTACAGAACTGATTTGTATTCATTTAAGCACACTGTACATTTTATTCTTGCATTTCTTCTGTCATAAGTACTAGTGAAATTTTAGCTTGCAATATAATATATGTCATCTCTTGAAAAAACCCAAAAGGTTTAGATTTTCAAATGCATGTAAATTTTCAAAAAATATTTTTTTCTACATGGATTTCTGCTATACAACAGTAGGAACGAAAAGGAAATCAGTATTTCTTTATACTTCCCAGAGTACTTAGAGGGTCCCATACCATTATTATTTATTAACTTACCATTGACTCTTGATATTTCCCAATTATTTTGTGTATTCTTATCATCCATGAGAGAAAAAGAAAATGTTGAAAAATACCGCTGTTGATCGTCATCAGTAGCTTGAATCAAAGTTTTCTCTCCCCCTCTGAGCGGGTAGCAGAAGAAAGGAGTATAATCCATAACTAACCGTGGAGGATTGTCGTTCACATCAGATAAGTGTAGCGCCAAGGTGGCTCTGGATTTTTGAGCAGCATTATCTGTAGAATTTAACAGAATGCAAAGTTACATGCACGTCTCGGATTTACAGGCTGGACTGTTGCACTTGCAGCTATTATAGGCACATATAAGACAGGCAGTGGAGATGGTATTCTATCTGCAGGTTGCAGAAGCAAGGTCTCAGGGGGTCCTGAGGAAATCATGGTAGATGCCAGCACTTTTAAAAACCATGGTTTATTTACTGCCAACTCTTGCTAACTACAGAACACTAGCAAATGAATGGAGGCAGATAGACCATCATATATATTAAGCAGTCTTATCCATATCTGGTAAGAGATGACATCCAAGGTGACCTGTGCTCTTTGGAGCACTCCTTTAAGTGTGAAACTTCTTAAGTTTCCCATCTCTCTTTATAGAGAGGAAATTCAAGAGAATATTAAACTTTGGGGCCAAGTTAAGTGGTCCAAGAGGAGCTTTCAGAGCCCTGTCATTTCTCCAGCCAGTTTCTAAGGGAACAGTCCCACTCCAGCTTGGCACTCAAAGAAGCACTCATCTTTCCTAATGTAGGGGAACTGCATCATTAGCCGTAACAATGGCCAGCATTATTACTTATCTGTGTTTAATAAGGGAAATCTAGGTTCAATCAGATATAGTCCAGAGTTTGTAACCCCTATTAAATGTAGATGGAGTAATGAAATGGCTCCAGATGGACTATTTGAAAGATTCTGATGGCTGGAACTAGGAGTCCTAACACATTTATTCAAGGCTAATTAGTGTACCAGTTTTATTCTTAATAAAATGAAATTATCTACATGGTTGCAAGTTACTTTCCAAGTATGTTTTCAGGAAGTTTAAACATACCTACAAGAAAGACTAAAATCTTTATAGGTACAGAAGAAAAACTTATCAGAAAATGCTGATGCTGAAAACACTGAAGAAATTCTAACCTTCTCTATGTGCCATGTGGCTCAAGCACATATGACAGCATATAATAGCTTGCTTAGAATCATATAATGGTTTCAGTTGGAAAAGACCTTCAAAATCATTGAGTCCAACCATCTGTCCAGCCTCACCAGGTCCAATACTAGCCCATGTCACCAAACATAACATCAACTCTTCTTTTAGACACCTCCAGGGATGGCGATTCAACTGCTTCCCTGGGCAGCCTGATCCAATATTTGACAACCTTTTCAGTAAATGCATTTTTCTGAATATCCAGCCTAAACTTCCCCTGATGCAACTCCAAGCCATTTCCCCTTGTTCTGTCACTAGCTACCAGGGAGAAAGAGACCAACACCCAACTCACTGCAACCACCTCTTAGGTAGCTATAGAGGGTGATGTGGTCTCCCCTTAGTCTTCTTTTCTCCAGACTAAATGATCCCAGCTTCCTCAGCCACTCCTCATAAGACTTGTGTTCTAAACCCTTCAACAGCCTTATAGCCCTTCTGTGGACATGCACAAGCATCTCTATGTCCTCCTTGTGGGGGGGGGGGGCAAAACCAAGCACAGTACTCAAGGTGCAACCTCACCAGCACTGAGTACAGGAGAAGGATCACTTACCTAATCCAGTTGGCCACACTGTTCCTGATGCAGGCCAGGATGTCATTGGCCTTCTTGGCCACCTGCACACATTGCTGGCTCATATTAAGCTGGCTACTGATCAAGACCCCTAAGTCTCTCTCCTCCAGACAATGCTTGAGCCACTCCAAGCCTTTAGCTTTGCATGGGGTTGTTGTGACCCAAGTGCAGAATGTGGCACTTGACCCTGTTGACCCTCACACACTTGACCTTGGCCCATCAGTCCAGCTTGTCCAGGCCCCACTGTAGAGCCCTCACCCTCTGACAGATCAACACTTCTGCCAATCTTTGTATAGTCACAGAATCACAGAATCACAGAATCACAGAACTCTAGGGGTTGGAAGGGACCTTGAGAGATCATCGAGTCCTACCCCCCTGCCAAAGCAGGTTTCCTAGAGGAGGTCAAACAGGGAAACAGTGTCAAAGGCCTTAGAGAAGTCCAAGTAGACAATGCCCACAGCCTTTCCCTCATCCACTAGGCAGGTCACTTGATCATAGGAGATCAGATTAGTTAACCAGCATGTGCTGCATGACAGCATTAAAGATGATCTGCTCCATAACCCTCCCTGGCACCTGCCAGACTGACAGGTCTGCAGTTCCTCGGGTCCTTCTTCTGCCTTTTCTTGTAGATGGGTGCCACATTTGCAAGCCTCCAGTCAACTATGACCTCCCCAGTTAGCCAGGACTGCTGATAGGTGACAGAGAGTGGCTTGGTGAGCATTTCCACCAGCTCTGTCAGCACCCTTGGGTGGATCCCATCTGGCCTCACAGACTTATGTATATCTAGGTTATATAGCAGGTCACTAATGAGCTCCTCATAGATTATGGAGGCTTCATTGTGTTTACTTCATGAAAGCTATTTTAATCCTTATTATCTACAACATTATGATTTCTTTTAAGGAAGTTACATTCTTAATTCATACTTCTAAGGATGCACTGCATGGACTGTTCATGGGTTCAGTCATGCACAGTATGAAAAGTCTTCATAAAGCAGTAAGGGGAGGGCTCTCCTCTGTGTGCATGTGTATTTGTTTCATTACTTACTTAGCTCTGATGCAACAACATCAACTGTGTAAATTTCCTGTTCTTCTCGATCCAAAGTGGAAGCAGTGTATATCTGCCCAGTAGTTGAATCAATCCTCAGCCATTTCCTCACATCACCTTCTAAGGAGTATCTTTGGAAAGAAATGGGGGAAAAAAATCACATATACTATTCCAAATCAGGGAAAATGCTGACAAAGCAAATGCTCCTTTAATTATTTTATGCAAGTGGCTTGATTATGATTGTACTCAGAGAGAGTTCTTGGAAGATTCCCAATGCTACAACCAACCAGGAGGGACAGACAGAGAAGAAAGGCCAAAATTCTAGTGAATAAAGAGTGAGTGCAGAACCATGGAAACACTACTGCTCCTCCAGCCTGTATACTGCAGCCTCCCCTTCCTCCTAACTGGGGTGAGCTTTTCATCCAGAAATGCACTGTCCCAACCCCATATCCCTCTCTCCTTATCGTAACTCCTATGCCTTGTTTTTGATGGGGATACAAGCCAAAGGCTGAGGCACAGAAAGAATAGTGCAGCCAAGCACCCTTTTTTGGATCAACAAGGGACCAGGACACCAACATAGACTACAGCAATTATCTGCTGTCAGTCTGCAGCAGCCTGTAATTACCATTGGGGCAGCCTTGGAACAGAGAGTTCTTTAAATATCACCACATAATTGCCTTTATATTATTGCTAAAAAAAAAAACAAAAAACAAAAAACCCCAAAAACCAACCCAAGATCTCTGGATATTTACTTGAACAAATTTAACCATGAACATATGACCCAGACAAAGCATGGGCATTTGCTCAAGTAGATGTGACCTGACCTTCTCATTCAATGTTTTTGTTCTTTCAGTACCCCTTGCATAAAAATCAGTATGCTGACATGCTTTAACATCTTTTACTTTTTATACTTTTTATTTCATGTCCTTTAACCTATTTTTTAGCACAAATGTCATTTATGTAAATATGAATTCCTGTCATCTGTCTCTATCATTCCCCAGAGTTTCTGGACTCTGTGGCTCATTTTCAACCACGTTTTGACTGAAGGCCAAACACGCTAAGTTCCCAAAAGTTAGGGGAAAGTAGAAAGCCAGATGAGAAACCTCTGGGAATAAAAATCCACAGGAGGCCTAACAGTCATATTCTGCAACTCCATTAACTGCTTGGTGTTTTGCTGAATTTTAGTTAAATTTCAAGAATTGTTTATTTTTGGGTTCTGCATTCCAGCTGGGAATTGCGCAGCAAGAGCCACAAATAATTCTTCTGTCTGACTCCAGTGTGTAAGGTACATTTACACCATGCAACCCAGCACTGTGCATAGATCCATGGGCGAGCAGACACTCAACATGACTTGGCCATGCAACATAGTGTTGGGCTACTGAATGAGCCAGATTGAGGTTTTGCACCCCACTCACAAGTACAGGAGATGTCTTGCACAGAGTTTTGCCTCAGTGGCAGATGCAGGCACATCATCTTTGGCAGTTGGAAAAGAAAACAAAGGAAATATTATAATTAATGGGAGTGTGTTCCTTGTAGTCCTTTTAGAACAAATTTCTAGTTTCTAAGTTCAATACGGAAATCATGATCACTCTTTTTTACCGTACTGTATCCCCTTCAGGATCATAGGCCTCCACTGTCATGATCAAAGTATTGACAGCAACGTCTTCAGACACTTCTTCTTTGTAAAGTGACTTTCGGAAAAGAGGTGGTTCGTCCACATTTGTTACAAAAACTTTAAATAAGGTAAGGGAACTTGAGTTGTACTGCACTCCTGACACCAGAGGTTCAGGGTTTGTGGCGTTGATCACCAGGTTGTACACCTTAGCTGCTTCAAAATCGAGAGCCTGGATAAATTAAAAAAAAAAAAAAAAGATGCTTTAAGCAATGGCCTCATTGCAATGGGGAGCTCCCATGGGAAAACCACAAATGCCCCCTCTTCTCAAGGAGGAGATTGCACCCCAGATACAGTAAAAAAAAAAAAATAAGGGAGAGCTGTTAGGAGCAAAATGACACTGGGAATGGTCAGTTTAAATGAAACCATATGCTTGTTTGTCAGCCTTATCAGCAACTACATTTCCTAATAATGTAGCCACCTGCCTGACAAAGGTTATTAACTGTATCCTGTTTACAGCAAAAGTATTTATAGCTCTGTACCAGAAGGCCTCGGGTGACCTCCAGGTTGACAAGAGTCATGTGAAGTTTGTTACACCACTGAGTTTCTCAGAATTACCTCTTTGGCAAAAAAAAAATTACACTGAGGTTGAGACTTAAGATGATCCACTGAATGCTGCAACTGCTTGCCCTTGGCCCAGCCAGCAACAGGTGAACTGGATGCAAACGACATGTCACCTTTTGGAAAAAGAATTATAGGTTTTCTGGACCTACAGTTTAAACACCTTTGAGAGGACTAATTTCAAAGGGAGAGAACTTTTGCTATTGAAATTCATGGGAACAGCAGAAAGTGTTTCTTATACTCCTGCCTCCATCATGCAATACAGGGGATGTATCACCCATCACAGTTAATGTTTGCCTTAGCAGGAACAGACTGCCCCTCTATTCTGGCATAGCCTCACTTGCATCTCTTATTGCAAAAGCCACTAACAGCCCAGAAGCACCAGCCAGGAGGATCTGACTTGTGACAGACCACCAGCATGACCACAGCCCATGGAAGCATTTAGTTACCTTTTCTGTTCCATAAAAGCTGTTGAAAATTCACTCCAATAATGCCATTCTTTTTTTTTCTTTATGGTGCATAAAGACCTACTTCTCATGGTCAAGAGCCTGTTGTGCTGGAGAAAGGGCCTGCAGCAGAGCCAGTGGAGGGGCCTGCCGGATGGTGGGTAGGGGACTGCAAAAGCAGGAAGGTAGACATGTCTGAACACTGCACAGACAAAACACCTGACCATGAGAGTGGGACCTCATGCATTCTGTACCATGCTTAGGCATTTCTCACCCCACTGCCATCCAATACCCCCAGCAAATCATCATCAGGGCAGTTAATGTTTGTGACAAATACATCAATCCACATATATAAGAAGGAGAACATAAACACATCTGTTCACCTTGTTAATCTTGACAAACCCTCGGTTTGTTTCAGGATCTGTGTCTATGATGAAGCTGTTGTTTGGATCTCCTTCCTTCACTTGGTAAATGATGTAGGAGCTCCCGGTGTCAGGCTCGTCTCCATCGGTAGCTTGAACTTCTAGTATCACTGTTCCTACAGGAATACTTTCTTCAACAGTCACAGTGTGATACTGAGGAGAGAGATATCATTAAACATGACATACCAAGCACCATCTATGGATAAAAACTTGAGCACTACAATAAGCTTGAGACCCACAAGCACAGATGTATTTTAACTCACAGCAGCCCTGTGAGGGAGGGAAGCTGTGGGTACACTTCTCAGCAGACACATACCCGAGTTAGAGACCTACAAAAGCTCTAGTGAATACCTTGCAGCAGTACAGGTGAGATACCTTGTTGTCCAGGGAACCCAGAGGTGTAAGATGCACACTAGAGTCTCTGCAGAGTTGCTATATCCCCCTTTTTAGTCATACACCTTTCAAAAGGGATGGGATCCGTGTCAGTGGGTAAGCTACTAGCATAGTAACAGTCCCAAGCAACTCCACATTCATGCAATGCTCACAGCAGTAGGGACAGTGCAGTTCCTCTGTACCCAGTGGGCACCCTGAACACTGAGTATTACATATTTAATTGCTCCAAGATGAAGCGAGGCTCTTCTCAGTGATGGCCAGTGATAGGACAAGGGGAAATGAGTCCAAGCTGGAGCATAGGAAGTTCCATCTGAATGTAAGGAAAAACCTTTTCACTGTGAGGGTGACGGAGCACTGGAACAGGCTACTCAGAGAGGTTGTAGAGTCTCCTTCTCTGGAGACATTCAAGACCTGCTTGGACCCATTCCTGTGTGATTTAATCTAGATGATCCTGCTCAGGTAGGGTGGTTGGACTGGATGATCTTTCGAGGTCTCTTCCAGCCCCTAACACTCTGTGAATCTGTGAGGTGACAAAGTCAGTAGCCTGCTATGTAGATATCTAGTCTGTGTGTGTCTAAGGTCCTGTTATCATCAACAGAGAGCTTAGCAATGCAGTCAGCAAAGCCCCCAAACCAACACAGCTTCTCTAAGAGGACACCTACACCAGATAGGTCAGACAATTCTCCTGAGCCCACTGCCCATATTGCCTACAAGTATGGAGGGAGATTAGACATGTAAATGTAGACACCCAGATATTGCAGTATCTGCAGGAAAAGTCATAGAAGGTGACCTCCACCAGAGGAAGAGGCAAGAGCCTGAATTCCATTCTGGAACCAAAGTGGAGCAGGTATTAGTTTGGGCATTGGATCACAAGACCGCTGTATTTGGTTAAATCAAATAGAGCCTTTGCCCTCCGTTCATCTTTTGGCTTTTTTGCATACATTAATATTGTGTTTGGAAGGGAACTTGGGAGATGTTAGCTTTTTCCATTTAGATATTTTAATTAATTTTAAAGCCTTTTCTTCACCCTTTCCCTCCAGAGCTTACAATTCTGGAATAACCTACTTTAACAGAGTAATTTCTTTCTGTACACGTAGTTTTCCACTGAGCAAATTGCCTTATATTTCAGAATTAACTATGAGTCAGTCCCACTGGTCACTGTCCAGGTAGAACTTTTATACAGTCTGTGCAGCAATTCCTTGCCTTTATTTTCGCTAGTGGATTGCTGTCACTTATTCTATAAATGGTTAATTTCCCATTGTCATCCTATACACATTGAATGTATGTTCAAACACTTGCCTAAAGTTACTGGGATATCAAAAACAGTGTTAAAAATACTCACATCTGATTTTTCAAAGACAGGAATCTCATCATTTATGTCGATTACATGTATTTGCACATCACAGACTGTTTGGAATACTGCATGGAGAGAGAACAAACAATGTCTCGGCAACCCTTCTGCTGAAAATATCTTTCCTCCAAAAGGGTTCGTTGTGAACAAAAGAGAGAGCTGCCATATTGCCCAATCCATGTAAAATCCTGCTGTTCTAAGAAGCATCTGATCTCCAGTATCTCTTAATCAGTGACAGTCTCACTCTCTATCCTACTATTTACCTTCCCAGTTTCATTTCCTCACTTCTTTTAACCACATCCCTTTACCAGGACGATGATGGCTATGTATTGTATTAGTTTTTTTCAGTATTATTTATGCATGTCAAAGAGTAAGCACCAGGTTGTTACACTACCTTGTGGGTCATCAGGCAGCACCCTCATTTTCATTACAGCCAGACTTAAAACTTCACATCCCTGTAAACCTAAGTGCCGTCTGAGCAATGGAGGTTTGTGGTTTTAAAAGCATGTATGCTATTTATGTGTAGCTGGATTTTAGTGTTTTATGGACATGCTTCATGAGCTGAAATTTAAGGAATGTTCTAAACACAATTGTTTGGATGGTATTCAAATTAACATCCAAAAGAAATCACTAGCTTCTACCTCTGCAAGGTGATGCTGTCTCATTTACAGACATGTCACAGTGCTTTCTTTACATTCTATTTCCTCCATCCACAAGTTTTGTCTGTCTCCAGCACAAAGCTTTAGGCTTTAGTACGGAGTTTGATTTCCTTTCCATTCTGTAAACCACAAAGGACTCCTATGAATTGACATAATGGACAAGATTCTTTTAAAAGACTAATGTCAGCACTTAATCTTTTAAAATACATTGTCTGGATTCTTTGAGAAGCTATGTTTAATTTCGTGATTTTTTTTTTTCAGTGAGTCCCTTTGAAAGATTTTTTGGGGAAAACCTCAATCATCTCTTCATTATTATTTTTTTCCCCTTTGAAAGGAAGTTTCTTACTGGAGTACTGGAGTACTTGGTAACAAGCTTCTCAGTTTATCCACATTCTGCCCTAGAGCTAGTTTCCTCCCATACTTGCATTATGAATTATGATTAAGCTCCCTGCATCTCAAGAACAAGGCAAGTACCACTCCAGAGCAAGCCAGATCTCAGTGCTGTCCAGTGAATCCTCCAGGTCTCCTCTCATCCCTCGCACACTGAGCACAGGGAATCCTAGCGTGAATGGAATTATTCTGACATATAACAGCAGGCATTACATACCAGGATCTGTCACCAGCACCTTCAAGGAATAGTTGGATGCAATGCGCTTGTTTAATGAGTAGCTAGATAACTGCAAAACCCCAGTATCTTGCTGGAGAACGAACAGATTGCTTGCAGGAGCATCAGGAACCTGACTTAGGATTTTGAAACGCAGATGAGAGTTAAGGGTTTCCTCCTTATCCATGTCTTTAGCAATCAGGGTACCAATGTTGCTTCCTGCAGCAGAGGAAAGATGGGCATCAGTCAGATAAAGCAGCTGTCCTGTTCCTCCACAGAGGTGCACACTGATCACAGTGATACCAATGCAAAGAGTAAAGTGACAATAAAAACACAACTGTGTGGGAAAACACTGCAATGGACACAAACATTCGACTTTTGGGAATTTTTCCTTTAGTATTCCAAACAATTGTTTGGGGCTCAAGGCAGTCCAAGGGGACTGGGCTATGTCTTTTAGTCAGAAGCAGTGACTGGAACAACAGACATTTCAGCCTTGAAGCCAAATACCTGATGTCAAGACTTAGGGACAGCTTTTGGTAATGGTCCATTAAAGTTAAAGACAGCATGCTGGAGGAACATCTGGGTGAGTGAAAATGGACTCATGCTACTGGGAAGTATTTCTTGCATTACTAATAAAAAGGGTGTTGTTCTTTTTACATTGTAAGCAGTTGTCCAGAACTGTGGTTGTGGGAAAATGCAGATGTATATTTTAAATGGAACAGCACCTTTTAAATAACAGCCCTGGTTCTGTCCTTCTCAGGTTATTGAAATCATATCCATGTAAATTATTGAAGTGAAAACAACAGGGTTATTTACACAAGAAAACATTTATCTAAGAGAGCTCTTTGAGATCAGAACTTCTAGCTGTATTTGCACCCAAATGGAAGCAGTAACAGCACTAGAATGGTGTGTATAAAGGAGTAGAAGTTGTTTTCTTACCTGCACCTTCATTTTCTTGAACTTCAAATACAGTGAGGGCCTGCTGGCACACAGGGGGATTGTCATTAATGTCTTCCACGATAACATTAATGCGCAGAGGCTTGTCCACCAGTTCTCCTGTTTTATCTTTTGTGGCCACAAAGAAAGTATACTGCAATAAAAATACTGAGATTAGATGTGTCGATTGTCCCCTGTGACAGTATTTTGCACTTAAATGTGTACCTATGGGAGCGTTCCAGGTGAACAAAAAATCCTCTCATATGTTTGTTCAGCATTTTCACTCTAATTCACAGGTCTTCCATCACCCCTTAGTTCCTGTTGTCTGAGTTCTCAAAAGAATTTGGAAGTCCTGAATACTTCCCTGCACTGCAATTTTGCTCTCCAAAAATTCAAAAGCAGGAATATCTCGGGTTTGCACTGTCAACTAATCTGTCGCATACAAAGATAGAATTCCTTCAGCAGGTCTGATCCAGAGCCTATTCTGTGCCAAAATTTCCTCCAAAACAAAAAGGGGACAGAGGCTTTTCTGTCTAAAAGATGGGCAACTCACAGCAAAGTTTAACCCATGGGCAAATCCCATGGGTTAAACTCTGCTGTGGAGAGATCCCCGTGGCTCCTGAGTTCTGGAGTAGTTCTGAAACATCCAAATCTCCTGCCGTCCACAAATGCCACTGCCTACTTCATGCTCATGCACAGACAGTCCTGACATGGTTGGTCTGTGTTGTATGTTACACTTATGCTGGGAGCAGTGATGGCCCTCAAAGCCATGGAGAAATTTAGGGAACCAAATGAATGCTGTACACAGATGAATGTCTTTTCACATCTGTCAAGCCATTCACAAGTAGAAATGACAAGAAGTAAAACTTTTCTTTCTTTCCCCCTGACCCATCTTACCCGCACCCCATCCTGCTCTTTTCTAGTGAGCTTTCTCATATTTACACCCACATCAGTGATCTGCTTCTTGCTCTGGTCTTGTCCATGGGTGAGGTTTTATGTGTTTACTTACAGTATCCTTTTCTTCCCTGTCCAAAGGTTTGGTCACATAAATAACCCCATTCTGGTCGATGGAAAATGGGAGCCTGGGCAGGTTTTCTTTTTCAATAAGGTCATAAGTTACATTTGGCTCATTTGACTGCACCTAAAAATGCAAAAATAAGTCAAGATAGGAAGTAAGAACTGTGGATTGAGATTTAACAGGGATTGTTTCTGGACCACAAACAGAAAAGATTGCATTTCTGTGAGCTTCATAAACCAGAAAATTAACAGTTTGGCAGGCTTTAGGGATAAGGTGCAGAAAACCAGACTGATAATCTACTCTTGCTCTCTGAATTTTTATGCTGGAGACATTTTACCCCAGTTTCTCCATCTGATCAGATGGGCTACAACACGTATCTTTTTAGAAGGGTTTTGGGATGTGGCGCTAAAAGGTGATACATAAGAAGAAAGCATTATATGTATTTGAATGACTTGACATTCATTCAATCTCCTTACACTGTCTATCCCTAACTGTTGATTTGGTTTATCTAATCCTGAGATGAGCAACACTAAAACAAAAATGCTGCACGTAACTGTGCAAATGCTCTTCATGTGCATCAAAGTTCATGTTGAAGGATCTTTAGTGGGTGCTTCAGATTTAAAATCCAATTCAGTAAACATGCTGCCAAATTAATGAAGAAGTCAGTATTACTGTTTCTGGTTTATATGATATAACAGCAACTACATTTCATTTTCCCCCAGACAGAAACAACATGTCATTGGCTGCCATGTGAAATTTATATGTAAGTGACCCCAGAATGGGAGCACTGTTGCATGTTAGTTTTTATCCCACCTGTTTTCACTCTGGAGTTCCTCACACTGTCACTGAGGCCAGTGAGAATAGCACTGAATCAGTTACACTTTCAAACAGGTTCCAAGGAATCCTGCCATGCCCAAGGGATAACAGCATGGGAGATGTCAGTGCCAAGGCATTTTTCAAAGTCAAACATTCCTGAAAGGCTGTTGCCCTATTAGTTAATATTTACTGATGTGTACATTGCTATCGGTCTGCAGTTATTGGCAACGTATTTTACATTTGTACTGTGAAAAGAGGAATACTATGGTAATGCAGGATGCTGAAGGAGGGAATTTCAGTCCTTTGGGAGGGTGGCAGTGGAGCTGCCACGAACCCTGCCAGGTTCTTCTACAGATGGAAGAAACTGACCTCAAAATAATCTTCAACAGATTAGAATCACAGAAACATAAAATGGTTCAGGCTAGAAGGGACCTTGAAGTTCATCAGGTTCCAACCTCCCTGACACAGGCAGGGACAACTCTCACTAGACTAGGCTGCTCAAGGCCTAATCCAACCTGGCCTTGAACACCTCTAGGAAGGGGGCAGACACCACTTCCCTGGGCAACCTGTGCCAGGGCCTCACCTCCCCCATAGTAAAGAATTTCTTCCTAAGATCCCATCTGAATCTACCCCCTTCCAATACAAAACCATTTCCCCTTGTCCTATCACTGTGTGCCGTTCTAAAAAGTCCCTCTCCATCTTTCCTGTAGGCCTTCTCAGGTACTGGAAGGCTGCTACAAGATCTTGCCAGAGCCTTCTCTTCTCCAGGCTGAGCAAACCCAACTCTCTCAGCCTGTCTTCATATGAGAGATGCTCCAGCCCTATAACCATCTTTGTGGCCCTCCTCTGGATCTGTTGCTACAGTTCCAACAGTCCTTCCTATTTTGGGGGATGTAAGAGTCGGTCTGAAAGCCCAGAATTGTCTCAACATTGTCGTCAGAGACTTTGATAATGAAGTACCCTGAAACTCCGGCTAATGTCTTGGCTTTACAGCAACCTACCCGACCACCTGAGATGCAGTCACTGGTCCAAGGAATGGAATTGTACCCAGAAAAAGACTGATAACCTTGCCAAACCAGGCAAAAGCGTAGTCTTCATGGAGACTACCTGGGAACAAAGTACTGTGTGGATCCTGAAAATACTGTGTGCTTAGGCAAACTTCAACAGAGACTGATGCTTAGCCAGAAACATCAGGATGAAGCAACCTCACTAAGAAAAACAAACAAGAAATTGTTTGTACCCAAAAGGCTACAAACCTTCATTAAAGACCACCAGAGACCACCTAATGACTGTAGTATGCCTGTGCATGAGAGAGGGATATTATGCTAATGATTTCTGGGACCGCATAAAAGATGACTTTTTAGTGATGAACTTTGGAAGCTTTCCCCAATGAGGATCATGACGATCAAAGGGCCAATGGGACACCACCTGGACCTGGGACCATATGGACACCTTGGACCCTGTAATGGAAGCTATTATCCTCTTTCCTCTCTTTACCTCTTTCCTCTCTTTACCTTTTCTCCCTCTACCTATCACGTGAAGCAGTAAAGCTGCATTGTTTGATTTAAACACAGCTCCTTGGTGTGGTTGCCCTGATCTTTTGCACCTCGAGATCCCAACAAAATGAGCCATCACACATCCACCTAAAGTGGACCATGACAGGGACTTCAGAACTGGACACAATACTCCAGGTGGGGGTCTCATGAGAGTGGAGTAGAGGGGGAGAATCACCTCCCTTAACCTGCTGGCCACGCTCCAGGATATGGGCTGCTCTGGGTTTGTCCAAAGCCTGGAGGCTAGAAGTGCTCAAGGGAGACCATGAGGGCACAGCACCTCCGCAGAAGTGCCTAACTGCTACATGTCTTCCAGGGAGCTTCCTTGGGGTGTCTCAAGAGCCTTATTTTCATATTGTGTCAAATAGCCTTGTAAACCACCTTTCTCCTTCCAGTCATTCCACTGTCACAAAATTCTCTATGTTTTCTCTATCCATGGGATATTCTCACAAACAGGTGGTGCTAACAGCCACTCCAAACTGAAGGGCAATGTCAAGTCACTGTAATGCTTCTATTGACTGAATCTCAGTCACTTTCAATCCATTAACTTTCATACCAACAATAAGTTAATGAGACCTGCACTAGTGACAATTTCCAGATGGCACAAAGGATACCATATTAAAAATAACTGGAAGATGCCCAAGTCCTTCTGAAGAGCCTAGTGTTGAACACAGTGGGGACACCTTTACGTTTAGCTAAAATAGAGAATAAGACTCTGGGACACCAAGAAGTGGTGCAGGAAGCACAGTCTTACCTTGCTGATGTTGACAGGATGAACCTGAGTTGAGTTTTCTGTTATGTGTATGGTGGGGGGAGCTTTCCACAGGCTTTCCTTCACAGTGATGTTCACATCAGCACTGTCAGTGAAAGCATTTGTTGTCAGCCCTTCCATATCTTTCACGATGACAAGAAGTGTGAAGGTGTCTTGCTTTTGAGGATCTAAGAGATAAGAGCCTAGATACAAGCAAAGATTCAAGTGAAATGAAGTAGAAGCTGTTCATTCCCCCATTGCCTTCTACAGACACCATGTTTCTTTATCTGCTCCAGTCTCACACCTTGGGTGGTCTCTGTACCAAATCTCTGCAAGATGTTTCATCTGTCTTCTCTAAGTGATGCAGCACAGCATCACACGGACATAATCATATTAGACCTCTGTGCTGTGGTCTCATGTTGTGCAGATGCATTACTGAACAGCCCTCGCACTAGATAGGTGCTTGTTCATCCAGCAGAAGGGGCAGGTTTTTAAAATCACCTCAGGTTATTTGAGATCACATGGACGGCTGAGTTTTCACTGTATTTTTTATGTTACTACTTTTGGTTTTCTTGATTTAATTGAAGAGAATCAGTCCCAGGATATGACCCGGTGTAGTCCTTAGGGCTGGAAGATCTACCTCTCTTCATAACGTACAATTAGATCCCAACCTCCGCTTCTGCTAACCTCCCTTGAATTTGGTAGGACACAGGGTAAGTTCCCAAAAAACAGAGCCTCAGCAGAGTATATCCTACTGACTACAATTATTCAGAATTTAACATCAGAGCTATGTAAGTCGTTGGTTTGTTCCTATATATACCCAGGAGCTCAAGCTGCTTTTTTTTTTTTTTTTTGAGAAACAAGAATTCTTTCACATACCCGCACGACTCACTGAGATTCCTCCAGTTACACGATCGATCTGGAAAAGCATTTCTGAATAAGGTTTGGGAAAATGATGGAGAATGCTGTATGCCAGTTTTCCATGAGGAGTTGTAGGATCATCACGGTCAGTGGCATGAACATACATGAAAGGCTTTCCTGTTCAGATTAGAGAAGAAACAGTGGGGTCACAGTGGTCTATAATCTAAGACTTTCTCCTAGATACTAAGGTTCAGCCCATATTCCAAGATGCATCAGTCAGAGTAAAAACATACTCCATATCTATACTAGCATTTTATTTCACTGTTATGCAAAGACATATCTTTAGCATTTCCTTTCTGAATAGTCTCCAACAATCTTTAAACTCTATCTTAGGGTTAGTTTTCAGTGCAATGAAGTATTTGCCTGATAAGTGATATTTGCAAAGTAACAAGTACTATGAAACATTTCTAATTACACTCATCACTTTATCCTCTTTCCCCCTTATATTATACACGTCTGTATCCTTATTTTGTACAATCCTTTGGGAAGGAAAACTTGATCTTTTTCAGTTTGTTTATATCTCTTGTATAACTTTATCCTCTTGTATAACTGATCAACCTAGCTTCCTACTCACTATAATATTTCATTATTATGGCGATTACCTGGACGGGCATTCTGTCTGACTACTCCAGTGTACGCTTCCTGGTCAAATGCTGGTGGGTTGTCATTGATATCCTCTACGTGTATTCTAATAGTGTACGGACCTTCCACCGTGTTTCCCTTTTCATCCAGACTTTCCACCTTGATTTGGAAAAAGAAGGAGCAGCAAATAAGTATTTTAATGTAGATAAATTAAATAATACAAACGAACATCAGGACTTCAAATGTCAAGCCATCGCTTGGTGGCTTCATCTACAAGGACAAATACTACAGTAGCTCACTAACAATAATGCTCCACAGTATATAATGTGATCAAAACAAAATACCCTACTGCTTCTGATGACACTTTTGAGAAGGCAATTTCTCAATTCCTGTCTCAGGAGACCACTTGTATTCTTTCATAGCTCAGCCTTTATGCTTTTCTTCAAATAGAAAAAGATACTTTCTAAAGAACAAGGAGAAAACACAGCATGATATAGCAGACTTAAATGTGCTATTGTAGCAACCACAAAAATAGGCTAATCTAAGCATTTTTAAAGAAATCTTAATTCTTAATTCTGATTATGGTTTTGTTCCAAACTATTTGACTTCTTATTTTTCAGCCTTCCTTGACTTCAAAGCACCAAGTGTATGTCTGTCAGGCTTTATTGTGTTTGCACATAATAGATAAAATCATGATTACTTATCCCTGAGTATAATTTTCCAGTTCTGCCATCACTTTTCTGTAAAGGATCCCCATGTTTAGGGTTAATAACATCCAGGGCTAGAAAACTGTCCTCTCTAATAACAATCCAAGGGAGATTTAGAGCTGAGAACCTGAAACCCTTAAACCTGAAGTGCTAGACTTTAGATAACTAAGGCTGGCTAAAATGTCATCATATACTTTGTTCAGATATTGATTCTCTGACCACCATCTTGGCAGTTACTAGTGCCTTGTAAAAGGCAATGCTGGTTTTGACACAGAATAAGAGCACAGGGCTATATACTGAGACCAAAAAGATGGCCTTCCCGTTATCTTACTCCCAACAGTGTTTATGATGAGATTTTTATGGAAAGAGTATAATAACCAAGAACACGCAGTGCTCTTTCCTCCAATAGCCTCTGACATCTGCCAAACAGCTTTCTGCTGTTATCTAACAGAGTGTAGATCTGTGCCTCTGTGTCTAAATGCCATTTACGCACACCATTTGTCACTAAACAGATTACAATCTTCCTAAATAGATTACAATAGTTTATATTCCCATTCCAGTCATGGAATTCACCCTATTAATCTTCAGGGATAACAAGTGAATCTCATTCATGGGGCCAAATTTCACTTCCAGTCCAATGTCCTTCTCACGTTCGCAGCATTAAAGGATTGGTGTGGGCATCAGGGTAGTTTTTCTCAACATAAACTTCTATCCTGGGTTTGGTTAGGATAGAGATAATTTTCTTTCTACTAGCTGGTATAGTGCTATGTTTGAGATTCATGATGAGAGCAGTGTTGATAATACACCGATGTTTTAGTTGTTGCCAAACAGCCAAGAACTTTTCAGATTTTCATGCTGCTCTGCCAACAAGAAGGTGGGGGACCTCCAGGAAGCTGGGAGAGGATGCAGCCAGGACACGTGACCCAAACTGGCCAAAACGAGTATTCTATACCGTGATGTCATGTTCAGCATAAAGGTGGGAAGGGAGCGTATGGCTCCATGATGTGTGGTTTGGGGACAGTCCGAATTTGAGACCTGCGTGGTCTGAGTTGTGTGGTTCGGTGAGAAAACATGTTGGCTTTAAAGTCCTGTTTTTGTTATTTCTCTCTCCCTTTCCTGTCCCATCAAACTGTCCTTACCACAGCCCACAAGGCCTGCCTTTTGTGGTATTAGTTTTCACCTTTCCACCCTGCCCCGAGAGCAGCTGTGTGGTGCTCAGCCTCTGACTGGGGCAAAGCCACACCTTGACACCTGTGCAAAGTCATTCAGAATGATACACTTTCAGCCAAGCTCAATATTAAACAAAGAAAAGCTGTCAGTAAACAGACAAAAAACATTTGAAATATCAACAATTTCTCATTAGCTGTGGGTTTACAAACAAAAAGAGTAAATATGAATAACATTCCCTTCCTGTTTTTCACTGAGTTTTTACCTGCAGCCTGTACGCTGGTTTGGTCTCCCAGTCCAGAGACCCATTGAGATACAGGATTCCTGTCTTTGGCGCAATGTCGATTTTTCCATCTTTTTCACCTGTCAATCTGAAACTCACAGCAGGTGGCTCAGATGTGAACTAGAGTGAGGAAAAATCAGAGAGAAAATAGTATCTTTTATTTTTCAGCATTTTCACCATAATCTAAATAATATAATACTTCCGTGTCTTTTAAATTCTATTGCCATCAGTGTGCTCGACTGGGGCAATGCAGTTCCAAGAGTCTGCTCAAAAATATCCACTCTTTTCTGATCCTCAACAGAAGAGCTTTCACATTATTTCCTGAATGCTGCAGGAAATCTCAACTGTGGTTTCTTTCCAAAGCAAATGTATGATCAGGACAGAGCTTTGTCCGAGCACGGGAATGGAAAAAAATGACACACATCCTCCATTTGCCTGGGAGCTGGATCTGTCCTTCTGTGGTTACAGCTTTGGGAAGGAAACCTCAGAGCTGAAGGAAAATGATGATACAAGTTAAATGGAAACCCTTTCTCTAGGAACGTTGATTTTATTAATCCTGTCTTAAGACATCCTCTTAAGAAGTGTTTGAGAGAAATGGTTGTCTCTTGGTTTTTGCATGTAGCCTCTTGAATTCCCAGATAGAGGATGTCAAAGTTCATTTCAGATCCTCTCAAGGGACTGTTCTTCCCACCAGCACAGATGACAACACTGCCTGTGAGGTCACTGTGGGCAATCTGTGGGATTTTGGACCAGAGGCACTTGATTACCTGGTAAATGAAGCGCATTCCCCCTCCTTCTGGAAGAGAGAAATTCATGTCCTTCAGAGGCCCAGTTACATGAAGCTCCTCAACATCCTGGCACATAGCCTGAGAGAGAGAGAGAGAGAGAAAGGTATGGAGGAATGCAGCTGAGGGATGTCTGCTGTCACCATGAATGAACAGGAGGTCTCCATGATTGAGCCTCTTGCAAGTTATTTTGCTGCAGCTTAAAGGAGAAGATGCTTGCTTGCACTGAGTATCTCTAGGTTCTTTAGTACATATACATTTTTAAAAGCAGCATTATTTATTTATTAATTTGAAAACAAGCATTTGGGTTTTAATCTCATATTTAAATGAGATTTGATCTATTTTCAAGAGCAAACAGAATCTTCAAAGAGCTGAGGGTAGACTAAGAGCAAGAGGAAATTCAAACAAGCATTTCTGGATCACACCAGTGTCCCCAGCAGGGCCAGTCACATCCCTTCCAGAAGCTGCACAGTCCTGCATCCATGGAGAGGAATTGGGGCTGCACCCTTTACATTTTTAATCAGTAAATCCAAACTTCCTTTTTTTGGAAGGGAAAAAAGGGGTCCTTCCCAGGTCTCCTACACCATGACCTTCTGCACAGTGGTGAACTGGACAAGCTGCTCAGGCCCTGTGTCTTCACACCGGTTACATGTTAATGTAAACAGCAGACAGGGCAAGGACATCTCTGGCTTCTATCTCACAGCAAAAATGCTGTGCCAGTATGTGTCAGCCTCTGTTTTCTCTGTAATGTCTGTCAATGCCTTCACATGGCATTTGTTCTGTCATTTTTTTAATGAGTTTATAACCACCCCCTCCCTAGTGCCCCAAAATCTCCAGACACACTCCTGCCCTAATGTTTCAGGGCTGTTCTTGTTTTCAAACAAAAAAAGGCAAAGCAAAAATCAGTTCCTAGATCAGACCATGCACACAAGACAGTTCAGCCTACAGTTTAGATAATCTACCTGTTTCTTCAAAGGCAACACCAAGCTTCCTTAAACACCAAATCTTTTCCCTGTCACCATCCTCTTGCCAGTGCCTGTCAGAATTAGGGCTCCATCATTTGGTTGAATAGGTAAAACTCCCTTTCTTCCCATGTAAAAATGACTTTATGGATTTGGAGTGACATTGCCACCCTGTCTGTCACCCCAAGGAGCTGAGCTCTGGGAATGCATGTTCTCTGCTGCATGATTTTTCCCCTGGCTTTGGTCCTATTGCTGCTGGGACAGCAATTCAGCCTCCCACAGAAAAGCACAGCTTACATATTACCAGGGGAAAACTTAATCCTGGGTATGATAGAAACAGCCAAGTTCCACGCAATTTACCCTAAAGCACTGCTCTGTGCATTCGTGTGTGTATGTGTGTGAGTGTCACAAGTGGTGACTGAATAACGCCAGATTCTGCTTAATAATAGCCAGAGATCCTGCCCTCCCCACATACATGGGTTTGTGACATTTTTTTTACAAAAAGGAGAGCTGGAATATTATGAAAACAAAGGAAGGAGGAGGAGGGATGCTAGTGAACACTAATGACAGCAGAAAAATACCCCAGAAAAGCTATGTACTAGGAACACATACCAAAAAATACTACTTTACAGCTACACTTTTACACATTTTTGCTAAATGCTGACTGCTGGCCTCTGCCAATGACAAGACAGTAGGTCCCTGGATCTGACCTGCTATGGTCATGTCGTATGGTGGGCACTACCTGGCTCCGGGAGGTTTTTCCCAAGGGCATTTTGCTTGGTCATGTTCCTAGCTGTGGAGGAACAAAGGCTGACACTATAAAACCCATTGGGTTCAAAGTGCAGGCTGAGCAAGTATGAGATATCTCTTCCCGTTGATTAAAATTACTTTATGTGGACCATAAATACTTCCAAACCTATGTCTACAGGATGAATCACTACTTGGGGGCCTGAAGAGGAAAAAAAGTCTTCTCCTTGGTCCATATCTAACTGGAATCGTTTTAAAGATGGCTGTAACATATGCAGAGTGGCTGCACAGGAGTAGATGTCAAGCCCATCAGCTTTTGAAACATAAAGGAAAAAGGAGGAACTTGATACTGCATGTCAACCTCCCTCATCAAAGTCTGTGTATTTTGAGACTTTTTATTTTTCATAGACCTGAATTTGATTTCTTTTTATCTTTTTTGTTAATTTCAATTGTAAAATAGAATTCACTGCTGTAGTCTTTACGAACATCAGCAAATCTATTGAATTTTAATGGATGAGATCCATAAATAGCATAACTAATACATCTCAGTTCCAGAAAATCCTCAGAAAAGAGATTCACATGGATGGAATAATGAGGATAAATAATTAATACACATGGTTTAAGCTATCTATCATTATATGTCTTAGAATATGTTTGATATGGCAGCACATGTATGGATTTTAATACATGATACACATCTTCACTGTTCAGTGACTTGTTGCAGCATTTTAAAATCTTTTCTAGCATCTAATTCACTTACAAGAAAAAGTAATATCTAGGGTGGAACTACAAGAAGCAAAATAGGTAAATTGTTTTCTTCTAGGTTTTCTGAAGCAGTTTCTTTTCCTAATGACTGACACAACTTTTGGCCATGGGGTCACCCATGTGTCGGGGCCACACTCTACTCAGAGTAGCTACAGCTACTCTGCTGGCACAAGATGCCAATCTGAACCTGCAGACTGGGATGCCCCGCGGGTTAGAGCTCAGAGTCTCACAGGCAACCTTTGCTGTTTGCTCCCAGATAAACGAAGGAAAAGCTGTTACTCACCAGGTGAATGACAAGCAGAAATTGAAGTCCACACAGCTTAAACATACTGGAGTATACCTTGCTTCAGATCCTGTAAAGAAGAACAGTCACTTTAACTCCACAGACATGGCCCGGTCTATTTGCACATAAGGCTACAGCTAAGCTCTCCCAAAACGGTAGAGAGAGAGAAGCCAAAGAGTGAGCTCTGAAAGATCAGGTACAGATCTGCCCATGTGAAACAAGACTGTTGGTGTCACTGGGCTGGTGGGAAGGTCCTCCTATCAGGTCTGTCCCAGTGGTGCAGGATGTGTCACATGCTATGAAAGCTTCAAACAGGCATCAGAGATTGAAAATGGAAAAAAGTTTCAGCTACACATCACTGTGTTTTCAATATGAAACTTCAACTTCCTAGTTGTCTTTTGTAGCAATATTTTGTTATGAAATGACTTATGGTTAGAGGGTTAGAGGTTAACCACATGAAGAAAGGTGGAGGCGTCTGTCCCCCTTAAAGCGTGGTTACTGGATTCCAAGAAGCACTGTCTGCCTTTAATTTCAAGCCACATTGAGCACACACTGCTGTGACAGTGTTATATCCTCAGTAATCGATGGATTCCTCAAAAATGATACCTTTCTCACTGCTTCTAGATTTTTAACGAAAAGGACGAGGCAGGTTCTGGAGACAGGAGAAGCTGGCTGCCATCCTCAGTGGTGCTTCATGTTACACAAACAGGACCCATGAAGACAGATACTGCCTCCCACATTACTGTTCTCTTCAGTAGTCATTTTAGGATATGCCACAGGACTTTATTTTGCAAATCCAGTTCTGAGCAGGATCTTACTGTGTGTGCAATTATGCCCTTTGAAATTATTGGTCTCTTTCCTTGGGCTGGAACCAGCTCAGTGGGAACTGGAAGACAATAAAACGATGCTCCTTGGAAACCAGAATGTATCAGGAAAAGCATTAAATTTGCCAGGAAAAAAAAGCTGAAGGTAAAACCCCAAGAGCTGCCTGGCAGTGATACCTGCTGAGAGCATCCCTCACTGCCCTGACTCAGGTAAGATAGGGGAGTAGAGACCTTTGACCCTTCTGGGAAGACACTTTGGAGCACAGCATAGCTGATATTTCACTTAGGTTGTCAATGGAAATCCACTCAGTTCCTCGACCTGTCCAAGAGCTCTCCACTCCCCTCCTCCTGGTCTTTTCTGAATACATTGTCCTGTCTCAGCTGCACTTCGCAGCAGAGTGAGAACTTCAAGAAAATAATTCTTTATTAATTTGTGGGGGCAGGTAGGACAGAGAACCCAAAGGCATGCCCTTCCCAAGGGAAGGGCTGCAGGGTGTGCCCAGAGGCAGCCTGCATAGTTTCACCTGCCTCTCCCAGGGAGGCATGGCTCTACGTGCCCCTTGGCCAGACAACAGTGGAGGGATACCAGGGAGCTAGAAAAGCTGGAGGAGGCCAGCAAAAGTGAGGAAAAAATGGTATGGGGTGGTCTGGGATTACCACAGTCTGGATCCACGGGAAAGAGAAGGAACAAGATCTACTATAGTGAGGAGAAAATCTAAGGAAGAGACATGCTTGGACTTAGAGGAGGGAACAGAAAACGCTGGAAAAGGCAATCCTCCTTGTGTCTCATCCAGGATTGTCTGTCCAGATCCAGCTACAAAACACAGTGGTGTAAATATAGCCATTTCACAGGCTATTGGTTTGCATGCTACGTGCCTTTGATGTCCCCTTCTCTTTGAACAGAAATATCATTCCATAATGTCATTCCATTGACATGTCTGTTGCAAGGCCAGGATGAGTGGGTTGATCAGTCCCTGAACATTCATTTTTGTGTGGAAGCTGTTACCAAGTCTCACGAAGCATCTCACTACCAAGGAACAAAGCCCCAAAATATATACTACTCTGTCACTCAGAATAGAGTTTCAGTACATATAAACTCATACAAAAGTTTTCAGTAATAGACAGTTTCAGGATTAGAATAGGATCATCTTAACTAAAAGCATTCTGAGATCTGGCTGGTGACTGGAGCTATATTTTCCTCTTCATTCCTTAGTTTCCTCTCATTGCTGTATCCCTAATAATCCCTTATGGTTCCCCTGCCCAAACAGAAACCTCTAGGATAACCAATATACCAATATCCCAGAAACTTTCAATAATAAAGATTCAGAGAACAAATAATATTCCTGGAGATTAAAGATCAATAACAATCACAAGTATTTGGTTCCATGACAAAAAAAATAATGTTTTTTTCTGTAAATGATTGATTTCAGATGTGCAAATTCAGTAAAGATAAAACAGAGGAAATTGATCTAAATCTAATACAAACCAGACTAAGCCTTAGCACAGCAGTCATCTATTTTACAAAAGCAGCTGAGTTCCTAACGCTGCCTGAAAAGCCTTCAGCAGAAAACTTGCTTCAGCTTTTAAAATCTGCCTGTGAAATTAGATTGTCCCTTACCTGTTAAGTGAAAAGCTTGTTTTGCTCTAAAAATCCTTCTTTCAGCTGTGGGAATCACCTTTGCACAGGTTGGTAGTGTCCGTCTGTGCTTCTCCAACACAGTTTATAGTTCCTCAGGCTCGCTGAGTTCAGCTCAAACATTAACAGCATAGAGAGTTATTGATTCTTAATCACTAGGTGTGGTATGAAACAGCAGCCACGTAAGGAAGAAATTTAGCTCTGAGATAATTTACAGGCCCTGATCTTTTCCTGTCCTCTGGGATTTTTTTTTTCTGAATTCAGATTTTTTTCAGTAGACTTTGAGAAATGAACACGTGGAGTTGGAGCTGGAGCCACAGGGGGAAAGTTATCCTGTCTGTAAGACAGGAGGTGGAAAGAAGGCATGGGTCTCAGGTGGAGACCATGCTTGCTACCTGCCTAGTCACCACCTTCAGAAGACAAGAATTTGGATGTAAAGGTGGCTTGTTTTCACAGAAGATCTGAGCATGGAGAGTACTCCGTCTAGTTATGAGAATATGCGTTAGTTGTTGACTCAAAGTTCAAATTCTGTCTGAGCTCTGCAGCAAATTTGCTTTGGGTAACTTTGGGCAAATAAATCTTTTTGCCTATTTCCAGAAAGTCATCTCATAATGGATGCAATAATTTCTTTCTCCCATGTCTCAATTTCATGTCTGTTTGAGTGTTCATCCCTTCGAAGGAGCCAGTCCCTGCTCATCTCTGCGTAGTAGGCACCTGTAATAGGGGGGGACTGAAATCAGCTGGACTGTAAAGGACTATAGTTAAAAAAAAATTAAAAAAAAATTAAAAACGGAGGGTTTGGAATTTTTTTCATAAATAATAATCCTTAAAATGTTATGCTTTCTGCTAACTCACTTTTTTTAATATCATGCTTATTTCAGAAGTTTTGAACAGACTTCTCTTATTTTCTCATGAAATGTTACTTTTCACCCAGGTTCTACCTTGTGCTTTGAAATTCTTTGGTACATCACACAGCTCTTGAATACTATTAAATCATTTGTGCAGTGCATTAAGCATTCTGCATCCAAAGAGAGAAGTGTTTAGAATCAATTACAGCTGGAAGGCTGTAATTATGGGAGAGGGGAGATGTCTGTTTGTGCTTCAGATCATGCTTTTCCCTCAAAATCAGCATGTGTTCCTCCTAGAAAAAAATCTCTAGACTGTGCTTTCAGCACGTTTTCAAAACCATTACTTTTCCATTTGCTCATGCACTCAGTGTGATCCAGACCTTCTCAAAGCTGGCTGCTAGCAGTGAAATATCTCTAGAACATAGCCCAAAAACAACAGTTTCCATTAAAACATTAGTACTCAATGATTTATTTCAAAGTAAATAGAATAAGGGAGAAGATATTGAACTTTCTTGGAAATATGTTGACTCTAAGTGACTTACATGCAGATTAATTGTCTACTAGTTGTGTATGAATGAGAACTACTTTCGGTATGAATGAGAATTACTTTCAGTATGAAGCATAAACCTCAAAACTGCCTGAATTCATACTGCAGTAACACATTCACATAAACAAATTCTTAATGTTGCTTTTAGCTCACCTGTACGTGACAAGTGCAGAACAAGCCATGATTTCAGAAGTCAGAGCCTCATAAACAACTTGGGCATTTGTCTTTCAAATTCTAGAGTCTCAGCTTGGAATTATTAAGAAGTTCAGTGGGGTATTTGAAATACAATCTAAAGTACCTCATACATGTAAATTAATGCCTACTTTTTTTTTTTAAAGTCACCAGAAGAGTTGAGCCTGCTCATCCCTTGTGTCTTTCTCTGGCTGAAACAACTTTTCCGCTGCAGAGTAACTGCAGTTACAAGTTGAAAACCCACAGGAAACAAAATGAAAATCACACATGTCAAATACATTACAAAGTCCAGAAGCACTTAAGGCTTTACAGCATCATAACATGGTGCCACAGATAAAATCACAAGAAGAAACTCAGCAGTGAGGCTGGTGTTTTGAGACAGCTGTTTCTCTGAGAAAATCTGATGAAGAGAAGGCAAATGTCCAGGTGTTTATTGTGTGAATCATTGTTTAACGAGACAGTTTTTCCAGAAACAACTCTCCTCATATCCTTAGTCACATCTTTCTCATTCCTCCTATTGCTATTCCTCCCTTGCTCCATTGTAATTTTTTCTGTTTGTCTTTTCCTTTTTACTCCTTGTTTCAATTCACCTGACGTTGCTTCATGTACCTCTTCTATTTCCAAAACTAATGGGACCTCCTTGACTTCAGCTTCATTCCCTTTCAGCATGTTTAGAAAGTATTGCTTTTATGGATCTCCTAGGTCATGATAATTTCACAACATCATCAGTGTAAGTCAAAATGAGCTAGCACCAGTTAAGAAGAAAGCAGCATAGAAAAAGAGTGCTTAAAGGAAACTCATGTTTCCATTTATCTAGTTCCTTTACTTCTCCTGAGGTAGAATCAGCTACACGTTCAATCTTTCTGATTGTAAAAGATGCAAATAACAGCTACTCCTACTCTCCATAGGTAATCCCTTGTGGGACTTCCAGACATCTGCTCATTCACATTGTTGTCCTCAGAACACTGCTTTGTCACTCCCCACCTTTGCTGTGCCCCAGATTCTCCCAAGTGAGACTCCCAGTGCTGCTAAGGACAGGCTCTTATAACCAATATTTCCTCAGCCATGCAACATTTACAATCCACTTACAAAGTATTTTCATGTTGTCTTGATTGCACTGGTAGTTGCACGTCCATAATTCTGATTTTGCTTGTATTCGCCTATGCTATACATTCACCTTGAGTGGTGTAACCTGCTTACAACTGTCTTCTTTGTGCTTCCTCTGTGAGTTTGAGGACACTGAAGAGCTCCAATTTAACAAAGTTACTCTTACTATCCTTCCTAATACTACTTCTGCATTGGGACATATTATGCTCTTCATTTCCTTTACACAAGGACCTTGTCACTCCTGCTAATGCTTTTTTGTCTGTTCCCTATGAAAGTCTTCTTCCTGATAATGTTATTTTATAGAAATCTGGGGGGTCTTAAGTCCACTGCATTTTTTTTCCTTTCCAGCTTTCACTTTTCAGTGACTGTGGATTATCATGGTATAATTACCAGTCACTTACATCACCCCTATCTCCTGTACTATGCACTTAAAAATAAATATATTCATCCCCATAAACATTCCACTTTTTTTTTGACGGTTCTTTCTGAAGCACTTATCCTTTCTATACAAACAGTCCGGTCTCAAACTATTCAGCCAAATCTCCATGGTTCTAATAATCCTGAAAGCATATTAAGAGTTATAGGTCCTCACATTACTTGTATTTAGGATGTTTTTTCAGACCTTGCTTTTACATCTCTCCTATTTTGATGGCCTTGCCTTTTCTACTGCCCTGTTCACATTGAGATAATTTATGTTTATACAGTGCTGCAAGATGTGGTGTTGCGGAGAGGTAACTTGGACAAAAAACACAAACCAGATTGCTCAGACAGACACAGCTTTAAACAATCATCCAAAACAAGAGGCACCAAGCTAAAAGAGATGAGGGGGAGGGTTAGCTAGGTAGGCACGTGTTAGGATATGAACGAAGCATGACACAGTGCAGAAAGTTCACTGCATCATTTTTGTGCTGTGGAGCTTCACCATCAGCCCCCTTTGATCCTCCTTTAAACACTTCATGCTAGCTTAGCCAACAGAAGCACAAAAAGGGTAAGCAGATGCATATAGAAGGTGCTAATGCTTAATCATCAAGGTTAATGAAGCTACAACACCTGTACAACCCTGTTCCTTACTGAGGAGACATGGCCCTTGAATGTCTTTCCACTGGATGAAGAAAATCTTACCTGAATCATCCCTCTTTCCAGAAGTTGATACTCACTTTTGTCCTGTTTACCTTAATTCTTGGCCAGCTTCTTAATGCCTGTCTGGAAAGCAGACAGGGGCATGGGAGACAGGGACATGACAGGTAACAGCACCAGGAGCTCAGGTGAGCCACCTAAAATGGCACTGCCTCGGAAGCAGAGACAATCCACCCCTGGAGCTATCATTGTGAATTGCTCATTTGTTGGAAGACAAGGGCTCTGTCCTTCCTCAGAGAAGTTCACAGGCCATTTCCACCCCACTGAGGGGCCTGCTCCTGCCCCACTGTTGTTGCTTTATGACTCCAGGATCTATCTTTGCTTATCCCTGAAGGACTAGGTGTCCATTATATTGATTAATTTCTCTCACCACTGATGCATCTCAGCCTAGCTACTTCCTCTGGCAGCCCTTCACACAGGTGGAACTTTGTTCTTGGCTCACATTGACACCAATGCTACTTCACAACTCAATAAACCTCCATTGGAACTTGGGCAGAACTATTGCAAGCTGGTTTCATTTGCAGGTTCCTCAAAGTAGGAGAAAGCTCAAACATCTCCCTGCCTGTTCCTACATGGTCTTCTGGAAGGTCTCAGACAGCTCCATACCTGGATAAGTTGCCCCACACAGGTAGTGCTCCCAACCTCAGTGTCCATCTCCCCCAGGCATAGTCATCTGGCCTCTCACAGACTGTACTGACTTGTCTTCTTCATCACTTGATAGAAGAGACCCACTGAGCAGATGTGATGCTAAGGGACATGGTTTAGCAGCAGACTTGGCAGTTTTAGGTTAGTGGTTGGACTGATGATTTTAAAGCTCTTTTTGAACCAAACGATTCTATGATTCCACGAAGTTCTCTCATTTGCAGCTGTCAGGTCCTGGCCCCTGTTAGGTGTTGAGTTAATGCTGTTAAATTTCTGGGCTATTAAACTTGCCCAGGTCAAGATGATAGATTTTAGTTTCCCTTTTTCTTCTTGCAAGCAATGACATAATGGAACCAAATGACTCTTCTGGAATAAACAATGCATATTCTAGAGATTACTTGTGTTTACACTGCTTATTGCAAGACCTCCAAAGGAGATTAAAACTTGAACTCCATACTGAAGCATGGGGAAATTTTCTTTCAGCATGCTGATGTCCTCTAGATATTCTCATGACACCTTAGGATGGCATATGCATTAGAAGTTACAAAATGCATATTTCAAAGACATACGTTTTTCCTTACAAATGCAAAAACATGTTTGTTTTGCCTCTTTTGTTCATTATTCAATATATATAAATGTCTTCGATTTGTACAGCTCAAAATATATCACACTGTGTCAAAACAAAATAGGAAACCCAAGCCTTTTCTCAGCTATAGTCTGTTTAGAAAGCACAATAGTATGACATGAAACAACCATGGATCTGGCAGGCTGACATTATTTATGTGTTTATTCACGTACATATGTAAATGCAGATGACCTTAGGACCTATGAAGCAGATGGTCTTAGAGCACTCTATCATCTGGCTGCATGTGCCCACCTGTATTAGGGATGTTAAACCAAGTAGTCTGTGGGGCTTTTTTTATCACTGTGATCACAGATTCTGTTGTCTGGACTGTTACGTACAGCAGTCACTGGATAAGTCAGAAATAAGCCTGGGAGCAAAGTCCAGATGCTAAGACAACCCCTTCAAACTGAAGCAGGATGCAGGTGTTCTGCCTTTCCCTTCTCCACTTTGCTTGGCCAGGCAACCCCCACAAACCCTGATGGGGAGATCTGGTGCTCTGGGTCCCAGGTGTAGGGCCAAGCACTGTCCTGCAGACATCCAAGCCCCAGAGCCAGAGCAAGCACTGATGTTCAGCCTTGTGCTTAGACTTCCCTGGTCCTCACAGCTGTGCTTCCAGCTCACTGCTTTGCCTCCTCACCTGGGTTTGCCCACCAGAGTTGTTTCACTGTCCCTGTTAGTTGGGTCAGGAATAAAATCTTGACCCTTTGGGGTTGGATTTTACTCCAAGTTCTTGAGAAATAGCACAGCAGCGTTTAAGCTTTTTCTTACATCTGGTTCTCAACATCTTTATTAAAAACTATTACAATATTGTATTGAGTCTGGCTGCGATGGAGTTTATTTTTTCCACAGCAGCCCCCACAATGTTGTGTTGTGTATGGTCAGCCAGCAAGGTGTTGATAACACACCAGGGGTTTGGCTACTGCTGAGTGGTGCTGGCACAGCATCAAGGCTGTTATGCCATTTCCCCCTGGTGGGGACACAGCCAGGACAGCTGACCCAAACTGACCAAAGGGCTATTCCATACCATATGATACCTGCTCAGCAATAACAGTGAGAGAAAAGAGGAAGAATACCTGCTCAGCAATAACAGTGAGAGAAAAGAGGAAGAAATGTGTGGTGTTCATTATTTATGACATTTGTTTGCCTTCTGGAGCAAGCTGTGTACAGTACGTGTACAACCTCTACTTCCCCGGAAATGGCCAGGCATTGCCTGGTGTTGGGAGGCAGGGAATAAATGCTTTTGGTTTTCTCTTGCTTCCATATGCAGCCTTTTGTTTTTACTTTCTTAAACTTCCTTTATCTTGACCCACGAGGTGTTTTTTTCCATTTTATTTTTCATCCCTCCCTGTCCAGCTGAGGAGGGGAGAGATAGAGTGGCTTGGTGTGTACGTGGCATCCAGCAAAGGTCAACTGCCTGCAAATATTCAAAATACATAGGGTGCGTATGCATATATGCAGTATATATGTGGTGTCTGACTTAGAAAGTGAAGCCAAAATGAATTTGTTGTGCCATACACACAAATTACTAGTGCCTGGGCAGCCCCATGGAGAGCTTGACCAGTGAAGGTGAAACCACTTCAGCTTTCTAGTTTATAACCAACTTATTCTTCTGGGATGGGCTAAAAGAAATCATGGTCTTTCCCTAAGCAAGGTTCAGAAAATCCTGGCTCATTCCTCCCTGCTTTTAGGCTTTCTAGTCCCCACGCAATCAATGTTCATACTGACACTGCTTTACATCACAGGGTGGAACTTTTACAGCCTGATAAACTACCAGAAACTGTAATAGTGAGAAGAGTGGCTGATCAGATCATCAGGAATTCTCACTGATAGCTGAATTCCCAAGGTATGTTTGCCTAGTGCTAGAAGTAGACTTGAGCCTTCTGGAGATCTGGCTATTTCTTTTGAGAGTCACATTATAAACCTGAATCAATGCTGAGACTGACTTATATCTATTTTTAGGAACTTTACATGTATTAGAGGCCAAGACAAACAAATAGTCTCATTTCTTTCAGTTTCTTGATCAGCTACACTGATCAAGACCTAGTCACATGAATAAGCCATTAGAAGATAAGGCTTATGGCCTGCAGGAGAGTACCGTGCACAGTTAGTGTTGTAGCCATCTACAATGAACATAATTTAAAGTACTAACTCCAGCACTTAGAATAGAAAATGCCAGAAATACCGCATAATTTTAACTTCTGACAGCAGCGGATAACCAGTTTTCATTGGCACGCCATACGCAAGCTGGGCCCTCAAGGGACTCTTTCTGTGACTAAATAGCTGTGGAATTGGGCTATCAGTGTATGTACTTCACGTTCACTTCTTCTGTACTTCCAAAGGCTGCAGTGCAACCATTTTAGCTCTTTCACTGTCTCATTTGTGACTTATATGGAAATGCCTTCCTGGACATACACCTCTTTGCTTGACATTAATGGAAACTGCATGCCAATTTCCTGCCTTGTCTCTGACCTTAAGGTGCCATTGCCTTTCAAGTCAGAAGGGCAGTCAGTAGGATAAATTCATCAGTTCAGACCTGTTTCTGCCTGTTTGCATCTCAAGGTCAGTGCAGCCAGAGGATGAACCAGTGCTTTGCTTTCATTGTTGCAGTGTCCGTGAGCAGTGGTGCAGCAGTCCCAGTCTGGACTGCTGGTACCAACTTCCATCCTAGACCCCAGGCATCCAGGACCAGCAAAACTGAAACTAAATGCCAGGGCTTAATTTCATGGTCAAAGACAACAGGAACATGGGATGTGTTTCTTCCTGGGGAGCCCAAGCAGAAGGTTAAAGTTTTCTCTAAGAATAAGAAGTGCAAAGCCATTTCCTTTTACCCCAAGACTCCAGCAAGCTGTTGCAATCACCTGCGCTTGAGTCAGAGCGGCGCGTCTACCCTGCCCTCAGGTTTGCATTTCCTTTCTGTGACTGATTCCCAGACCATATATCCCAGCACAGGTACAGGAGGGCAGGGCTGAGCAAACAAGAGCCCTGGCACCCAGCAAGCTCAGAGCTGCAGGGTAGATTCTCCTCCCACTCCAAAGCGACACCAGCACACTTTAGTAGCACATCTACAAAACTGAAACCACCCTTTAAACCACAGTTTGTCTGAACTTCTTGGTTATATGAGGTCTTCTGTGAGTGCTGAATGGACCCAGCAGTTCACAGAATATTGATTAAATTACATTAATTGCTGGTTAATGATACATTTAGATAATGTATTATAGGAAGTCCAAGTATTTTGCAGACTAGGATGAATCCAATTGTGCAAGATCCATGTAAGAAAAATTATCCCCCCTCCACAGAAGTAGCACTACTGCTAATTCCAGGAATTCAAAAACTATAATTCAGACCTAAAATACCATGATAGACTTAAAAAGGTCTTGATAAGAACAACACCGTGAATTAATGTCTGTTTATTCCCCTTTTGCTGTGTGACTCAGAGTGTCCCTTTGTAGTTATGAAGATGAGATTTTTTTGAACAAAAGGAAACTTCTCAAATATTCCTAGATTTGTAGAAGTTATAGAACAAAAAATAAGCTTCTTTTTCAACACTGTTCTCAGAAAACAAATATATAACTTTGTCTGAACTTTATATGTATTTTTTCAAATGCATTAGCAGGTTGCTTAGAACTACAGAGGTGTCTAGCTCCTTTCTGTAACTGCTCTGAAGCATAAAGAGGTTGGTATCAGCCTAAGGACTTTGAGCTATGTTCGTGAAACACTACACCTGGAAGGAAATTTTTGTGAATGACTTGCTGGGAAGATAAACAGCACAATGAGCAGCTAATATAGAAAGAGAAGCAGTGCATATCCAGTGCCTTTGGTGTCTGTGTGATCTAACAGGACAAGATCACAGAGAAGAGATGGGTTGAGGAAGGGGTATTGCTCTGTGTGGTAGCTGCTTGGGTGATCTTTAAAAAAAAAAGGGAAGGGATTTTTTTGTTTTTCTTTTTCTTGCCCAAAACATACTTAGCTACATTCCTGTCTATTTTGGAAACATTATAAGCTTTAGTTGAATCTTTAGAATTCCGCATTTGATAGGTCTTTGTGAATTTATCTTTGCTTAAATCTATTTGCATCTTGTAGTTACTGAGCTACATGACTTGTGAAAAAGTGTCTAATACTTTTGGTTTTTCACTTCTCATATTTAGAAGCTGAGAAAAGACAGTCAGGACATGTGTCCACCCCTTTTTCTCTTAAGGCAGTGGTTTAGGGGGGACAGCTGCCCACCTGCCTGCATACCATAGGCACAAAGAGCCTACAACCATTATGTATACATGCCCTTTCCGCTAGGTAACCGTGGACTGGCAGGGACTAGTTACAGCAGAGCCATTAGAGCCAAAGAATCATCAGACCAGCTAGATGGTAGACAGCTGGGCAGCACCTCTGTTTACAGTATTTGCTGATCAGTGTTGTTGCAACATCCTGCTGCAAAACAGCAAAGATCACAAGGGACGGGGAAGCTGCATGAAGTGAGCAGCATCAGTGCTACTTACACAGCACAACATGGTGGATCTCAGCTAGAAGACCTGGGGGATTCCAGGTGGTTTTGGAGGTGCTGTGCAGGGAGTAATCTGCTATGCTAAAATCATTGCAGATCTGTGGAAAGCCACATGAGAATAATTGTGTTTCTTTTTTTTATCTAGATTTAAAATAGTTTCATTTTCCTTAGCCAGATTGTTATTTATGATAAACTTTAGCATACGTGTCAATACCTGACTGTGGTCTTCTATTTCTGAAAGTATGATTAATATTTCTGCAGCTGCTTTAAAAACCTATCACATGCAGACAATACTGTGACTTCTGAAGACAGATGCAGTTTATAATCAAAGTTCAAGGTCAAAATCTCAACACTATATCATAGAGTCGTAGGACAGTTTGGGTTGGTAAAGATCACCTAATTCCAACCTCCTGCCATGGGCAGGGACACCCTCCACTAGATTAGGTTCCCTAAAGCCCCATCCAATCTGGCCTTGGACACTGCCAGGGAGGGAGCAGCCACAATTTCTCTGGGCAGCCTGTTCCAGGGCCTCACCACCCTCAGAGAAGAATTTCTTTCTTGTTTCTAATCTAAATCTACCCTCCTTCAACTTAAAGCCATTATCCCTTGCCCTATCAGTACGTGTCCTTGTAAATAGTCCTTCTCCATCTTTCCTGTAGGCCCCTAGAATGCTGCTCTAAGGTCCCCCCAGAGCCTACTCTTCTCCAGGTTGAACAAGTCCAGCACTCTCAGCCTGTCTAGGAGAGGTTCTCCAGTCCTGTGATCATCCGTCTGTGGCTACAGTTCTACAGAAGGGGTTCCTTTACCATACCTCACTCCAGATCATTGTAACCAAGATGTCTCCCATAGGTTTTATTTCTGTCTGAACATTTCCACTTCGGAAACAAAAACTGTTACTGGTAACTTATACTTTAACAGTCTTGCAGCAGGTGACACCCACCAGGAATGCAGATGTTCTGCACAGTCCCTATGGCACTCATAGAAACCCTACCTTATGGATCCAAGTATTTAAACAGCAGCGTTCAGCCACCATACTGATTAAATACTTCAGGTATGAACCACTAAATTAGTGGCATTTGGATGTGGAACTGGGCCATGGGTGAGGTTTACTGGGGCCTCTCCCAGCTGGCAGGCCCAAGTATCCTCAGTCTCGCCATGTCAAAGTCCATGTTTCTTGTCATCCCCAGATGCACTGTGCTTTGCTTGCTTTGTCAGAGTTGGAGGTCACCTACTGCTTCCTGAGGAATGAGATTCCCTAAACGCAGCAGGCAGCATTAAGTCCCCACAGGCATTCAAAATGATGCCTTTCAACCACATGTGGTAGAAAAGGAGGCAGTGCTGTTCTCAGTAGGCAGAAGGCAAACTGACACATGTGTTTGTTAAGTAGCCTGGCTATCATCAGATCTGAAGTCAAGGAAGAGACCAGGAATAAAATTAAAATGTTGTCCTTAATGCTGAGGTTGCTGCAAGCTCAGAGGGGCCTCTTTCCAATGAATTTTTATGCATTACATTACTTTTGCTGAGCCAGTGTGAGTCAATTAGACAATTAGTGGATCTACATGCTATTTCATGACTTGTAGCAATTTTTCAATGTGTTTGGTAATCTGGGAAACAAGTTACAGAAGAGGTTGCCTGTACCACCCAGATGGAACATTATGCTCACACAGAAATTGAATTTTTATCCATCCGACATGCTTCCAGCTCTGACAAGCTGAGAGAAAAATTTACATTTAGTCTCAATCTTGTTTCAGTGTGTGGCGAAGCACAGAACATTCCTGCACCCACTCATCAGAGACAAGAGCACACCTTAGAAAGTATTGTATGGGCCAGATGAACCATGACGTATTTTCTTTTCACGTGAGAGAATGACATAACTTCTTACAATCAAATAACAGATCCTCTTTTGGCACTCATTCCTTTCTCAATTCAATAAAAAGAACTCTATCTAGTCCTCAAAATGCCACTGGTGTGTGTGATGTCAACTGGAACTACTTGCTTGAGCAAACATCTGCAAGCACTAGCTGGAGATGTCCCTCTTCCTCCTCACCGTGAGATGCAATCCCAACACTGGCAGGGTTGACAGAGCTGCCCTTAAACAACTTGTCACTTCTTTTCAGGTGTCCATATAAGAAGGGTCTGATCCAATAATCCTTATGAAGGCAGGTGTGGGGTGTTTTTTACCCAGAATATAGGAGTTCTAACCTGCAACTAAATATGTATTTAAATCCCTAATTAGGACAAGAGCAGTGCAGTATAAATTGTTCAATAGTAGTTCATGAAGTTCATCACTGCATTTAAATGGAGCATAGTTTGCATAAAAACTGATTATGGTGATTAAGGATCTCCTAAAACTAAGTGAGCAAATAAGGATGACAGTGACTGCTGGCTCTGGTGCAATGGCAGCCAAATATGTCAACAAAAGGTGGGATCTAATCAGGAAGGGTACTTGAAAGCAGGAAAGAGAACAGTGTTTGGTCACTCTTAAAACCTAGTGTAGCATCATGTGCTGCAGCCTCTGGTTCTCAGCAGGAGAGAGTTAGAGAGGGAACAGAGACGGACAACAAACAAGTGGTTGGAGCAGGTGACTTAGGGAATCACAGAATATTAGG
>VXBZ01009891.1:6673-20438 GCA_013399135.1 Heliornis fulica | reverse complement strand
GTTGGGGAGGTTGGGGGTGGGGAGGGAAATAAGCAATTTAGGGAACTTATATCTAGAAAAGTCATAAGCCTAGCTCTATTCCATGTGATTTTTCTATCTCCCAGGAAAGGGTCTGTCACTATCCCAGCCACTACTGTTTTGAGGTGATGGTGTTCTGGTTTTTTGTTGGGTTTTGGTGTGTTTTTGTTTTTGGTTTTTTTTGTTTGTTTGTTTGGTTTTTTTTTTGTTTTGTTTTGTTTGTTTTGTTTTTTTAACCTAGAAAGCACTATATTTTAATACTCTAATTCCTGAATATAAATTTATTCTAGATGGGGATGATACTATTTCAATATGATTCTCTACAAGTTATAGAATCTGGCATGAAAAAGCATTAGACCAGAAAGTGGTCTTTAGTAGCTAGGTGTCACATTGGCATGCATGTTTTTAAGGCAGAATCAAGGTGCTGAACAAAATATTTTTTCTAGAATATATTTTCCTGTCATTCAACAGGATTTAGACAGGTTGGAGAGCTGGACAGGGAGAAATGTAATAAAATTTAATAGGGACAAGTGTAGGGTATTGCATCTGGGGAGAAACAACCCCAGGTGCCAGTATAGGCTGGGGACTGGCCTGTTGGAGAGCAGTGCAGGTGAGAGGGACCTGGGGGTCCTGGGGGACAGCAGGATGACCATGATCCAGCAATGTGCCCTTGTGGCCAAGAAGGCCAGTGGCATCCTGGGGTGTATTAGAAGGGGGGTGGCCAGTAGGTCAAGAGAGGTCCTCCTCCCCCTCTACTCTGCCCTGGTGAGACCTCACCTGGAATATTGTGTCCAGTTCTGGGCCCCTCAGTTCCAGAAGGACATCCAACTCCTTGAGAGAGTCCAGCACAGGGCTGCCAAGAGTGGAACATCTTCCTTCTGAGGAAAGGCTGAGGGAGCTGGGGCACTTCAGCTTGCAGAGAGGAGACTGAGAGGTGACCTCATTAACATTTATAAATAAGTTAAGGGTGAGTGTCAGGAGGATGAATCCAGGCTCTTCTTAGTGATGGCCAGTGATAGGACAAGGGAAATGGTTCCAAACTGGAACATAGAAAGTTCCATCTTAATATAAGGAGGAACTTTTTCCCTGTGAGGGTGACAGATCACTGGAACAGGCTGCCCAGAGAGGTTGTGGAGTCTCCTTCTTTGGAGACATTCAAGACCAATCTGGACACGTTTCTATGTGATCTAATCTAGATGATCCTGCTCAGGCAGGGGGTTGGACTGGATGATCTTTCAAGGTCTCTTCCAGCTCCTGATATTCTGTGTTTCTGGATAAGGATATTGATACTGAACACGCATACCCGTGGAAGTGAATTTAGGTAATCAATGCTGAAACAACATCCTGTTTGAGAGATTCATGAAAATGCTGATACCTAAAGGAGGGCTTTGGCAATGTTTGACATTAGTTTTTCCAGGCATAATGCCCATCAGTTTAGCAATCACGGTGCCAATTATAGGGATAAAGGCAGTGTCTCAGCATCCCAAAGAGAAAGAGCCTGCAGAAATAAAAGGAGGAGAAGAAATCAGAACAATCACTCCTCAAGCTAAATAATTTCTTCCCTGCTGCCTGTACTTTCAGAAATGAGAAGCTGTTGGGAGTTGTTGCAGCAACCTGCGGTCAACTAGGGCAAGTAACCCTGTTTGAAACTCAGCTTTCTGTCTGCAATACCTTACAAGTGTCTGCCTCATGCTCTAGTCTCCAGCCTGGGTTTCAGTTTGGGTAATTTGCTCAGGATCTAGTCTATGAAGATATATGAATATGGTATGAATTAGACCTTTTCCTCCTGAACAACAGCTTATCTACAAACCCAAGCATTATAAAATGCGTCTGGCTCTCTGCAGAACAGACACTGTTCATGTTATTCGGGTTGCACAGTGCTCCCTGTGGCTTCTGCAGAACACAAATAATTTGATCCATCTCACGCTGGTTCTCTCATCCTGTCTGATGAGAATTGATTGCTCATCTAGCCATAAGCTACAATGTAGACAACATAGACGGTGACATAGAAGGTCACAAATTTTTAATATTTAGATTCTTAGTTAAAATTCTCAGGATGTTGAAAAGAATCTTCAATATCTGCTGGAGGTATGATTTTGCAGATAAAGCTGTTATAGCTAATCAAAGACCTCACATTCCACTAAAGAACTATAAACCTAACATAAACAGGGCACCTAAGGAAAAAAAGTATACTTTCACAAATGCATTCCAGAAAAGCACCTTTTCAACTCTAACTTCTCAACATAGTATCTTTGTTAATAGTGTGTACTGCTTGTGTTTGCAGACAACCAGTGACACACCAAGGCAACCTAACTCAAAAGAGGGTCAGTGTGCCTGTCTACACAATGGCCAAGCTTCAAGGCAAGACTGTGGGCAGTTCATCCAACCAGAACACATGGTTTCTGTGTTTTTACCTACTAGTAAAGGACCTTTGCTAGTAGGTAAAGGTACTTTACCTACACCTTTACCTACTAGTAAAGGACCAAGATTTCAGGGACCAAGATTTCAGAGACAAGGAAAGGATGCACATTGCTCCTGTGCTAAGGAGAGTGCAGAACACGGAATCTATCACTTTGTAGTCAAACACACTATGGGGATGCTCCTAAGAATTAGCTAATGGTGGTCTTAGATTTGGTTTGAAGACAAGGTAACTTGGGCTTCTGTACTCTACTCTGAAGTCACTATTGTTTGTGATGAGTCTCACACATCTCACATGCAGGCATTCTCAGAAACAGCATGAACATGATGCCAAAAAAGCTAAACCCAAATTCCAGTCTGCCAACCATTCATTCTTTAGTTGGTACTGGGGCATTCAAAATCTTTTCTGACAACTCGTCATTCTGTGTGGGAACTCCAAAATCCTTCCATCTCAGATGCTGCAGAACAGGGATCTGCAATTCTTACAAAAATCAGTTGACAAGTGCTCAATCTCCACATTAATGGAGTGAGAATGCATTGCCAGCCACACAGTTGTCCCACTCCTTGTTTTGTGGTGCCAAGCTCCTAATACAGTACATTTCCTGGAACAGTTTTACTTGGAAAGGTAGAATAGGGGGTGCAAGATACTGAGGGCAGTGACATTTGGGCAATCACCTGGGAGATACTGGAGGACAGTTAGGTGGTTTCTTGCCTGTGGCTCTGTTACTTTGATTCTGTGGATCTCTGACATTCCTGATCTTGATGAGTTGTAGTGGAAGCTTCTGAGGGAGCATGGAGAGTCCTATCCCTTGGCTGAATAATCCATCCATCCATCCATCCATCCATCCATCCATCCATCCATCCATCCATCCAAGTATATGGGACTGGGACAGTCTTTGGTCTTCTGTGTCTTTTTTATGACAACAGGAAAAAATTGTCTAGCCTCCAGCTGGGGTAACTGCTGATGACATGACATGGAAAAGAAAAGGTGAGAGCAGTGCCATCATGAAATCTCCTGCTAACTGCTTACGTGAATTAATTCTCTACAGTTTTGCACTGGGTGAAAGTTTAATAACATTGGTCCAAACTTCAGGAAAAGTTACTTAAAGATTGGACAAGTTCATTGCAAAGGAGGAAACTATTTACTTTTCAGAAAACGCTCTTGATTTGGTGGGATGATTCCATGGACATAATGTTTTGATATCTACCATCTGGATGCCCACTTGTCTTGAACACACTACCTCAAAAGATCCGTGAAATCCATGGTACATGCTCTGGGATAGCTCTGTGGTTAAAGGAATCTAATGAGAATCTAGTGAGAATTCCTAACAAAGGAATCTAATGAGAGTATTTTGAAAACATGATCTATGTGAGGGTGACCTTGATGGTCAAAGATGGGAGCTCACTAACCCAGCTACCTTTCTGTGCTTCTGAGTTTAAATTTAACACCATACATCCTGATGCCTCAGAAAGTGCCTTTTTGAACTTTGCTGGCTGATTTCCATATGGTCCAACTTGGTTTGCTTTAGTTGCTTGTGCCTGGGCAGAAAAGAAAACCAGCAGGCCTAAAATGGAGACCAGAGGTTTGCCATTGCCTCACTGCACTGTAGTTTCCTTATTTCCTGATAAACTCCTTTAATACCATGGGATTATATTAGTCATCTAGCAGCTCTGTGATATACAAATGGATTTTAAAGTACAAACTTCCACAACATGTTTGGCAGCTAAGCAACTTCATCTTTGTGTTCCTTTAGATTTTTGGACATCTTTGTCTGAGGACTAAGAGGAAAAGAGGCCCAAATGAAGCTACTAACCTGATGACAAGGGTGTGAAATCAGCTTCATCATGGGAAAAGTAATTAAGCCCAGAAGTGATTGAGGAGTAGCTGGAAATGTAGGAGTTTTTCAAGGAAGAAGGGGTATGTGGTCAGAATCACAGAGATACGGTGGGATAGTGTGGAACACGGCATGGGAGGGAAACTGCTTAGAAAGAATAGACAGGGAAGGTGAAGAGTATTTATACTTTATATAAAAGTGCTCCTTGATTGTAGAATGCTCCAGTATGAAACTGTAAACATCTCATCAGAGACAGAAGAATAACAATGGCTGTTATGATGGGGTCTATTATAGACCACCTGATGAAATCAAAGTAATGAAGGAAGATTTCTACAGCTAGTAAAAAGACAGAAGTCTCCTCTGTTATTTGTATTTCAGACATGTGGACATCTGCTGGGAGGCAACAGCACTGGGCAAGCAATGCCAGAAGACTGTACTGATGAAAATATCTCAATGTAAGTACTGGATGGGCAATGCAGAGTACTGGAAGAAGGGATGAACTGTTGATAAATATGATCCCTGATGGCAGCTCAGGCTATGGAAACCACATGATAACTGAGTGAAGTATCTAGTGGAAATCTGGGGAGGTAAGTAACAGAATTAGCACTCCAGAATTAATTGTATTCAGGGAAGAACTTCTGACCAGAACACCATTGGCAGCAGCTGTGAAAGGGAAGAAAGCTCAGGTGAGATGGTTAGGGTTTGAAAGAAAATTATTGTGATCTCAGGAACAAACAACCTTGTTCTACCTAAAAAGGAACAATCATCTAAGCGGAAGTTCTTGATAAACTGAAACACAAAAATATGTAAGAGGTGGAGGCAATGACTGGCAACAAAATATTAATTTAAAGCACTTAGAGACATCAGGCACCCCGGGGAAGCGGTCACTGTACCCAGCTTGACTGAGTTCAAGAAGCATCTGGATGATACATTCAGTCCCATGCTCTGACTTGGCTGGCCCTGTGGAGTCAGGACTTTGACTTGATAAGCCTTATGGGTCCCTTCCAACTCAGGATGTTCTATGATTCTATGATTAATCATAAGAGTTCTGTGTGGAATACACAGAAGGGATTTCAGAGAAAATATGTGTCTACCACTGAATATGGGAGTCCACATAGTGAAAGATGATACAGAAAACACTTAAGTATGCAGGAGCTTTTTTGCATGAATCTTCAGAGATGAAGCTTATCCCCAGTCATCTGCATCTTCCAATGGCATTTGGGAAAGAAAGGGATAACCAACAGTGGGGAAGTGCTAACCAAATACTTAGTAAAGCTGGACTTATTAAGAGATGTTGTATATATTCATATCCATGGGGCTGGTTGTTCTTCATCAAAGTATGCTGAAGGAATTTTTAAGTGTAGCTGCAAGACCTGTTTACCAATGGTGAAAATAATGACACAGAGAAGGTCCCAAATGATTGGGAAAAGGCTAATACTATGTCAACCTTAAAAAAAAAATAAAAAAAGAGACAGGGATACATACCATTGAAGCTGTAAGCTGCTCAGTTTCACTTTAGATAGTTGAATGGTGGTAGAGTTACCATCCCTCAGGGTGCTAAGGAAAGGTTGGATGTAGCACTTAAAGATACGGTTTAACACATAATATGGGTGGTAGGATGACAGTTGGACTAGATAATGTTGGAGGTCTTTTCCAACCATAATATTTCTATGATTCTAGGAAACTGAACCTGTTGACCAATGCAAGTGAGATCATTAGGGATGTCAAGATTGGACAGCCTGGGCTACAGTGATCACACACTGGTGGACTTCAAAGTCCTAAGGGATATGTGTCAAGCAAGGAGTATAGTCAGGACCCTGAATTTCAGGAAAGCAAAATTCCAGCTCTTCAAGCAGTTGGTCAATAGGAACCCTGGAAAACTGTCCTCAGGGATAAGGGTGCACAGCAGATCTGGCAGATCTTTAAGAATGCTTTCCATAGAGTGCAAGAGCTCTTGATCCCCAGGTGTAAGAAATCAGGCGAAGAAGGGAAGAGACCAGCATGGCTGAATTGGGCCCTGCTGGTCAAACTTACAGGCAAGAAGGAACTGCACAGGCTGTTCAAGAAGGATAGGATATCCTGGGAGGAGTACAGGGACACTGACAGGTTATGTAGGGATGAGGTCAAGAAGGCTAAGGCATAGCGGGATCTGAACTTGGCAAGGGTTGTCAAGAATAACAAGAATGGCTTCTACAGCTACATCAACCAGAAAAGGAAGGTGAAAGAATGCACTGATGAGCAAGGCTGGCAGACTGGTAGCAACAGATGAGAAAAAGGCTGAGGTTCTCAACAACTTTTTTGACTCAGTGTTCACTGGCGACTTCTCTCTTCATCTCCTGAGTTGAAGGACTTCATGATGGAGACCTGAGGGACAAAGTCTAACAAGGTTTGTGACCACCTGAGGAACATGAGCATGCATAAGTCCATGGGACCTGATAAGATGCACCCCAGAGTCCTAAAGAAATTGGCTGATGTAGTTTCCAAGACACTGTCCATGATATTTGAAAAATTAAGGAAGTCAGGTGAAGTCCATGGTGAAATGGAAACATTACACTCACTTAAAAAAGGGTAGAAAGGAGGAGCCTGGTGACCTGTCATACTGTCAAACTACTGACCTGTCAGCCTCACCTCTGTGCCTGGCAAGATCATGGAACAGATCCTAGAAGCTGCTAAGGTGCATGGAGGACAGGAAGGTGATTCAAGACAGCCAGCATGGCTTCACAAAGGTCAAGTTCTGCCTGACCAAATAGTGGCTGTCTACAGTGGAGTGACTGCATCAGTGGACAAGGGAAGAAAATGGATGTCATGTATCTGGACTTCTGCAAGGCCTTTGACATGGTCCCCCACAGCATCATTCTCTCTGAATTGAAGAAATACAGGTTTGATTGGTGGATTGTCTGGTGGATAAGAAGTTGGATGGATGGTTGCACCCAGAGAGTAGAGGTCAACAGCTCTATCTCCAGTTGGAGAGGAGTGACAAGTGGTGTCCCTCAAGTATCTATACTGGGACCACTGCTGTTTCATATCTTCACTAATAACATAAACAGTAGGATCAAGGGCCCCCTCAGCAAGTTTGCAGATGACACAAAGTTGAGTGATGCAGTCAACATGCCAGAGGGACAGGATGTTGTCCACATGGACCTGGACCAGCTAGAGAGGTGGGCCTGTGCAGACTTCATGAAGTTCAATAAGAAGTGCAAGGCCCTGCATATGGGTTGGGACAATCCTCATTATGAGTACAAGCTGAGGGATGATGAGGCAGAGAGCAGTCCTGTGGAAAAAGGCTTGGGAGTATTGATGGATGAAAAGCTGGACATGAGCCAACAATGTGCACTTGCAGCTCAGAAGACCAGTTGCATCCTGGGTTGCATCACAAGAAGTGTGGCCAGCAGATTGAGAGAGGGGATTCTGCCCTTGTATTCTCTTTTGATAAGGCCCCACCTGTAGTACTCTGTCCAACTGAGCAGTCCTCAGCACAAGAAGGACATAGAACTTTTGAAGCAGGATCTGAGGGCTGCAGCACCTCTCCTACACAGACTGAGATAATTGGACTTACTCAGCCTGGAGAAAAGATAAGGCTTTGGGGAGATCTTACAGCAGCCTTCCAGTACTTGAAGGGTCCTACAGCAAAGCTGAGGAAGGATTGTTTACAAGAGCATGTAGTGATAGGATGAGTTTTAAACAAGAGTAGGGTAGGTTTAAATGAGAACTTAGGAAGATGTTCTTTACTCTGAGGGTGGTGAGACACTGGCACAAGTTGCCCAGAGAGGTGGTGGAGGACCCATCCCTGGAGACATTCAAGGTAAGTCTTGATGAAGCTGCTTTTTAGTAACAGAGAAGGGAGTGAGAAGGTGTAAGAAACTGCAAACAAGGTTAGTGAAGGTGGGGAGGAGCCATGTTGCCTTGAGGACTTCTAGGTAGGGAGGGGCTATGGGAGACTCAGAATTTGGAACTTCAGATTTGACAGAGGGAACTGTTATTTTTGTAGGCAATAATACAGTTGAGCCTACATGAAATGCAAATAAGTGTAAGAGAGTAAACACAGAGAAAGCAGATTTTCTTGGAGAATCACTTTTAAAATGAAATATGCACAGAATCATGTATTATCTCTGCATGCACAACTATATATAGTAATGTGATACCTCAAAAACCAGCTCAGGAATCTATTCAAGAGCTCCATTTCAAAGTAGAGTCTCCCATTACTTGGTTTCAGGATTCCAGCTCACCGTATTTCAAAGCCGCTCAACTACTGAGCATGTCTTATACACAATCCTCAACTGTAATACACTTTGACTTTCCGCTTTTTAGAAAATGCCACTGAAAATTCCCTCTTAACAACATTTTCTGTTTTTTTAAAGTACTTTTCCTGTTCATCTCAATGCACGTGTTCCTAAAGCATTGTAGATGTTATCATCCTCATTGCATGACTGAAAAGTTGTGGTATAAACATACCAAGGAAACGACCATGGATCAAGCATCACATCACTGAGAAAGCCAGCAATAGGAACCATAAGTCCCTGCATCCAAGTTCTCTAAGTGCCTTGAGTAGTCTAGATTCTCTCCTTAACACTCTTGACAAATTATTTATAGATGTATTCACATAGTCAGTAACATATAAAAATGTTCTAATTATATCATTCAAATCAAATGACAATTATGCCCTTAGTTTGCCAGACAATGCTTTGCCAAAGAAGGTTTGCCAGAAATGTTTTGACCGAAGAAAGGGGGAGCATCTGCAGCATCTGCAGACGAGACTATAAAATCTCCCAGAGACAAGTCTGGCCTGTCTCCACAGAAGGCTTCAAGGTAAGTGCATGCATTTTGCGAGCTTGAAGATAGAGAACAACGTTCTTGAAATATCCAATACAATTTCTCTTGCATCTGACAGCAATTTCTGTGAGGAAAAGATGATGTGAATAAAAAAACTAAGTGTAATTTAAATGCATGCCTGTATCTTAATCTACAAGTCTCTGGAATTCCATGTCTCTGGAATTCCATGTATCAGTAAGAAACAACTGCCATTCCTGTTTAAGAGACTTGGCCAGTTTCCATGCTATAAGAGTTTCCCCAAAGTTACACCCTGAACAATGCAGCCCTAGACTACAGTCTAGGGGACTTTATAAAAGTTGCATGCGTTCTCTGTAAATCCTCTTATATTTCTGCTGATTTTTGCTTAGGTTTGACTGTTAAAATAGGAAAAAAAAAGAGAAATATCTAAATAATGAATAGTGAATTTTCATTTTCAGCAAATGCGGTAATATATTTAAATGAGAAAGTGCTCTCCTGAAGATTCATCAGTCATAATTAAGGACTAGAATGTTTTTTTTTGGCTGTGGATTCTTCTCAAATCTGTTCAGAATTCATCAGAATGAGTTACCAAACTGTAGCAAATATTTGGATGTTCTCTGTACTGTAAGAATGTCTCTTGAGTGAGACTTAAGTACTTTTAAGTTAAAGTCAAACTGGATTTCAGTGGTTGATTCTACGAGATTTTCCAAGACAGTACCTAGCAATTTATTAGTTAAAGAGCAAGTTTTCTTCCTGATAGAGATGATATTATTCTTCTCAGTGATCCAAAACTTTTTATTTTTTTCCCACCAGACACTTTTTCTAACGTGCTGTCAATAAAGTGCAGACATGGCCTCTGCTGACTCAGAGATGGCTGTTTTTGGGGAGGCAGCTCCTTACCTCCGAAAGTCAGAGAAGGAGAGAATTGAGGCCCAGAACAAGCCTTTTGATGCCAAGACATCCGTCTTTGTGGTGCATCCTAAGGAATCCTTTGTGAAAGGGACAATCCAGAGCAGGGAAACAGGGAAGGTCACTGTCAAAACTGAAGCTGGAGAGGTGAGTTACAAACAAGGCTGAAGAACAGTGTTTGATTGCGACTCTGAGCTGTTGGCTGACATACATGGATCTTTTGTTTCCTCGCCAGACCCTGACAGTGAAGGAAGATCAAATCTTCTCCATGAACCCTCCCAAGTATGATAAGATTGAGGACATGGCCATGATGACCCACCTCCATGAACCCGCTGTGCTGTACAACCTCAAAGAGCGTTATGCAGCATGGATGATCTACGTAAGTACCAGGAGCAATCTTCCCAGAGGAAGGTAGTTAGGAGGAGCTGCTCTGCCAGGCTAAGCAGAAGCCAACATCTTGTCTCCCCGTTCCTCACAGACCTACTCGGGTCTCTTCTGCGTCACTGTCAACCCCTACAAGTGGCTGCCGGTGTACAACCCAGAGGTGGTGTTGGCCTACCGAGGCAAGAAGCGCCAGGAGGCCCCTCCCCACATCTTCTCCATCTCTGACAATGCCTATCAGTTCATGCTGACAGGTAAGTGCTTGATTTCATTTCAACTGCTCTTGCAATGAGCTATCTGAAGGGAGGAATGTAGGGTATATTCTGGAGATATAGTTCAACACTGAAAATGTGTGGAAGATTAATGTAATTGTCTGTGTGAGCTGAGTGTGTGGTATTCCCATTATAATAAGTACAGATGGTCCTAATGAAAATAATCTAGTATTAAATACACTGGAAAGAAGACACCTATTTTCTGGTGTAAATTTTATTGACTAATGGGATCCTACATATATGCATTTAATTACGTATATTATCATGTAACTAGTTTCATCTGGAGAGCACAGAGTACAGTAGTATCACACATACCCTATAAAGGTTGCGTATACAGTCGACTCAAACATCAGTGTAAAGAAGTAAAACAGAGTTTCTCTGGATTGAACAGGATCATAAGGTTCAATTATTATGCAATTGATTTAATGATGGAAAAAATGATCAGGTGGTCTAAAATGCATACAGCCTTTATTAAACTGTGTAACACCTACATTGTTTTTATGCAACTGTAAATTTGCAGTGAAAAAATAAACCTCAGAAAATAATTCAAGGGAAAATTAAAAACTTTTAACATTAAAAAAAGTTATTTTGGGTTTCTCCTCTTTCTTCCATTCTTGGTTCCCTATTTGTGCACTGAAAGCAAAGATATGCAGGATTTTAGATTTTCTTTTCCTGTTCCCTTCTTACATCTGGGAAATAGATCCAGAATAGAAAAAAAAAAAAACAAACCCTCAAAAATATATAATTTATGAATGTATAGAAGTAAAAACAACAATTAGGAAAATAGGGAAAGAATTTGGTCAGATATTTCTGTTGTTCATATGTTCTGTTGCACCTCCAAGTTTCTATAAGATTACTGAGGAAACTCCTGCTACAAAAGCCCAACCTCAGTATATCTGTTATATGTACTTAACTAATAAGAGAGGAGTAAGTAGTCTGATAAGAAGATGATATATTGAAAGGCATAAGACTACAAAAGCTACTGTGAATTAGGGTCTTTTTTCTGATCCAGTTGATAGTAGCTGAAGAACTGCTGGGAGCATCAAAATTAACCACTAGAATTTCCAGGACTTTTCAATCTTTTATTCCTGCATTCTCTAGAAGGTTAAGTTCATATTTTTCTTCTAGTTTTTTAATTCTTTGCTTTTCATGAGCACTAGGAAAAACTTTCTTATTTCTCTCACTCCACAGATCGCGAGAACCAGTCGATCCTCATCACGTACGTACGCCCCTGCTCAGGTCCCTGCAGGGCGGCCTGGTGCCAGGGGACCCCCAGCCTGACCACACGCTCTCTGCTTCTCTCTTTGGTCTGACAGTGGAGAATCTGGTGCAGGGAAGACTGTGAACACGAAGCGTGTCATCCAGTACTTTGCAACAATTGCAGCGAGCGGGGATAAGAAGAAAGAGGAGCAGTCGGGCAAAATGCAGGTGAGTCTGTAAGAGCAGACGGAACACGTGGCGTGTAATTGCCGTGTCAGCGAAACACTCTAACTGTATAATTATCATCCTGCAGGGAACGCTTGAGGATCAAATCATCAGCGCCAACCCACTGCTGGAGGCCTTTGGAAATGCCAAGACTGTGAGGAACGACAACTCCTCACGCTTTGTAAGTTTTTGCTTTGGAGAGAATCCTTCCTCACTGTAACAGTCGTGAGGGTCAGTGGTGTTCTCCTGTAAGGAGATGGCAATGCGAGGCTTTTAGGCTGAAATGCTTCTTTTTCCCATGAACAGGGCAAATTCATCAGAATCCACTTTGGGGCCACAGGCAAACTGGCTTCTGCTGACATTGAAACGTGTAAGAGACTCTCCTGGCCTGATCACATTGCTTCTCCCTCTCCCCAGTTTTTGTGATAAGTCTGTTCTACCTTCCTTGCCAGATCTGCTGGAGAAGTCCAGAGTCACTTTCCAGCTCAAGGCAGAAAGAAGCTACCACATATTCTATCAGATCACCTCCAACAAGAAGCCAGAGCTAATTGGTAGGAAGCATCTTTGTTTCATTTTGAAGCAACAGTTACCTCTGTTACCTAGTCAGGAATACTAATTTCTGCCTCCTGCTTTCAGACATGCTTCTCATTACCACCAACCCTTATGATTTCCATTTTGTGAGTCAAGGAGAAATCTCTGTTCCCAGCATTGATGACCAGGAGGAGCTCATGGCTACAGATGTAAGTAACTTACAAAACAGGTCATCTGCTGGATAGGAGCCCTGGTACATATATATTTACTTTGCTGTTTGTATTACCAGAGTGCCATTGACATCCTGGGCTTCACTGCTGATGAGAAAACAGCCATCTACAAGCTGACAGGGGCCGTCATGCACTATGGGAACTTGAAGTTTAAGCAGAAACAACGAGAGGAGCAGGCAGAGCCAGATGGCACAGAAGGTATCAGCAGATTCAACAACCTTTCCAAAAGTTATTTTCTTTGTTATCAAAAGAGGACTTAGGCAGTATTCAGCTTTTAAATAAGGAAACGTGTAAACTAAAAAAATATACTTGTTCAGTGGCTAGATGACAGTTCAGACATGTATCTCACCTACTGATACATGAAATTTTATTCTGTGACTTCTTAATACATTAAAGATTTGGCATACCTTTCCAGGAATCAAGGAGACAGGTTCCTGTAACATTATGAGTCATACTTTTATTGGATTAGATCTTGCAAGCTTTGCTGCATTGTGGATTTCTGAAGTGGTTCAGCTCTAACAGGATGGGAGACTGTACTTCTAGTCATGCTCACATATTGGGGGAACTCTGGTGCGAGATGTGTATGGCCCTGTCATAGCAAGAAGTACAATCCATGCCTTCACTGAGTGATGACTCCTCTTGGTATACAGCTAGAAAGAAAGTGTGAGGTCTCATACTCATAAAAAAGACAAAATTAGTAAGTCCTTCTGAAAATTTGTAGAAACCAAAGCTCAGGAGGTATTGTGAACTGAATCCAGAAGTCAACAGAGAAATCAGCTTTGACTCAGATATTTTTCTGCAGCTTTGTAACAGTGAACACAGTTGTTTCTTCTGAGACCATTGCTGAAGGACTTTCTTTCTTTCTTTCTTTCTTTCTTTCTTTCTTTCTTTCTTTCTTTCTTTCTTTCTTTCTTTCTTTCTTTCTTTCTTTCTTTCTTTCTTTCTTCCTTCCTTCCTT
>VXBZ01009890.1:31274-209177 GCA_013399135.1 Heliornis fulica | reverse complement strand
TTTTTTTTTTTTTGTAGGTATGACTGGATATTTTTGAAAGCGTAGGGAGACATTTTCACATCTGGAAAAGAGTAGCAGGATGCTGCAGATCAGTCTTCACACATTTTTTCCAAGTAAAGCAAATCCTGCTGAGACGCACAGAGGGAAGATCTGCTAATATGGACTCACCACTGCCTTCCTTGGGCTCTGGTTCTGACATGTAAAAGCCAGTGAACAATGCAGACAGAGAACATCCCCGAACCTTGAGTCAACCTGGTTCAACTCCTCCACAGAAAAAAAATAGATCTCCCTGCTAATTGCAAGATATGGATGAGATACTCTCTAGCAGATTTCTTCTGTTATCAGAGCAATTACATCCTCATGATGCAACTTGTCCTGCCAGGGTTTACAGCATGGCTGGTCTCCACACCAAGAAGTAAAGAGTAGTTTGATATTGTGTGTACCTTCTCCCTCTCTGCAGTTGTGCTCTTCACCCCAAAATATTCCCTTCTCCTTCTTCTGCTCAAAACAATGGTGATGGTGTTTTCTCCGGTTAAAAAACAGGAATAACTGCATGCAGAGATTACCAAAAGATCTAACCTGTTTCTTACCACTTCTCACTTGAAATCCTGAAAAATATGGCAAACTGCCTCTCAGGAGCTGAGACAACTCTGGGCAAACAGGACCTGTGAAAGTAGGTATAATATGCCAAAGAAACATGGTTAGTGCTCTTTAACAAAGGGGTTAGTGCTTCCTATGTGCACATAGTTTCCTTCTCCTTCAGGGAACAGTACGGATCTAACACTGTAGCCCAATTTGTTACTGAACCGTGAGGGAAAAGCAAATCAATGAAGGTCATCACAGTGAGCAACGAAATAACAGGTCTGAGAATCCACCTTTGAGATATCTCTTGTATAAATCTTATACAGGTATAAGTCTTATACTCTTCCAAAGCAGACCTTGCCATGTTTAGGAGGGCACGCAGGGAAAATGAATGAAAAACAGATGAACCACAACAAACAGGGACCATCAATGCTTAAGCTAGATGGAAGGGAATCACTCTGCCTCTAAGCATGTTGGCTTCTGTGGTGACTGACCTTATGCTAGACACTTAAGCAGAGGGGAAACGGTGTACCATCATGGCAGCTACAGCATCTTGCTTCGGCCATGGTGACAGGCAGTGCTGTGATGGCCCCAAATTACAGGGCAAGTCAACATTTTTTTCACTGAAATGTAATATAGGAACCTAACCACCTCCTGCTGAAATACTCATTGATTTAAAGATCAACTCTTCTTTACTTGAGGTTAGAAATAATGCTGGCCTGAAAAATTTGATAAACAGACAACTTTTAAATAGAAATTGCAGTTTCATAATAAAAGTGCACATGATCAAAAAACATTGAAATCTTTCCACTCTTGCATAGTTTGTATGCTGAATTTTATACATGAGTCCGTTTTGTTATTAACTTTTTTCTAAGTCTCCATCCTACTTTTACTCCAAAATAACTTTCTCTAAGTGACATCTTTAATGTGTAATAACATATATTGACTTCCTTCTGAATCTAAGCCAGGATGCATGATGCCTTCATCTGGTTTCCCCTCCAAACTCCCTTAAAGCCCAATAAATCTGTGACTATTTCCTCTCTGAAGCCTTGGAGAATATAGAATTACTTCAGAAAGAACTCCTCAAGCCCAGAGCCCTCAGCATGGCTGATGGAGAGCCAAAATCAAAATGGAATTGCAGAAATTGGGAAACGAAACAGAAATTGTCCCCTGGAAAGGAGGTAAGCACAGTGACAAAAACAAGTCCCGCTTGGAATTCCAGCACCACGGTTATGAGGCATCATGGTGAAGTGTGTGTTTGCCTCTACAAACTGTTAAAACAGTAGAAACTGTCACATGGCTGCAGTCAGTCCATCGTTAACAAAACCTATGAAACAGCACTTGGTGCGTTCACTGACCAAAGCAATTGAGTTTTGTCATCGTACAGTCATCAGTTCCTTACTTTTCCTGTAAAGGGATAAATGATGTTTCAGCTTTAACTGTATATAGTGTCATTTAAGAAAATAAAAAAGCCACTTAGTCTCACCACACATATTTTACTGAACGATCTGTGTCGTATTAAGTTCCACCTTTGGTGTAAGTTTTATTGAGCACTGTGTTACTGCTGGCTTTGAATTACCATTTCATATGCACTTACAGGCTCAGTCTAAGGGAAGCAACAAGCTGCCCACGCTCGCATGGCCCTGTGATTGCAAGATGCATTGCAGCGAGGAGAGTTTCTGTTTCCAGCACTGAAAGAAGAGGGGTTTTGCTGCTTCCCCTCACACCTTTCTGAGGAGGGAGAAATAAAAACTGTGTGGCCACTCTTTTGTTTTTGCAAGAGGCCATGGCTTTCAGGTATATCTGTGCGTGGTAAAAGAGACGGAGCTCAGCCGAAGCATGTCACAGAAGTTCCCATTAGGTTATTGCCCCGTTTCTATTTCCAGACAGACTATTAACAGAACAGAAGGTTTCTGAGGTATGGTAAACAGCTGACACTTCTGACTAATGTCAGAAAGCAACAAAGGTGATCTATCTTCATCAAGACTAAAATGTGGTAGAGGTGGGCAGGGAGACCTTTGGTGTCTCAGGAATGCAGGTAATGGCTCCACCAATACCAGAATCTACCCCAGGATTCCATCATCCCAGAAAAAAATGATCAGATACCTGGATTTATGGTTAGATCTGTGGATGTATCACAGTAGGGTCTTTTCAGACATTTCACGGTGTCACTGCATGCCCAGACAATGCTGCACAGGCACCCTGCATCCCACGGTCCCTCTAATTACATTGGGCTCTGCAGCCCTTCCTCTAAAAAGAATGAAGGAAAACTGATCTGTTTGAGAGCATCTTCATAAAAATTACCTTCTTTAATCTCCTTGTAGATTGCAAGCAGGATCTGTAGGCATATTGCTGTAGCTTAATGATCCCTGTCCTTTCTGCTGCATGCTCCTTGCTTTACAGAAGCTAAACCACTAAAATATGTGTTTCTCACAGCACGGACACTTGGCTCGAAGTATTACTTAAAGGACGTGGGTAAACACAGGAAAGGATGTCCCAGCAGGAGGGGAGTGATTGTGAGGACGCTATGTTCTGACAGCAATTCAGTATTACCAGCAGGTTACAGAGTAGGAAGTCCCAGATAACGAGTTGTTTTATTTAAATAGCCAGCGGGTCTCAGCCCTGAGAACAATGGAGTCTGCTCCTACAGCTGGTGCTGTACACATGCAGGGAACTTCATTTGATCAAACCAATAAAGGCAAGAAGAAGGAAGATAACATCTCTGAGGGATGCACCAGGCTGAGACTGAGATTTCAGGAGCTTTGATTCTCCTTTTGCCCACAGCAGAGAAAGTCACTTAAGGTGAGCACCAGTGCTCCACAGCAAAGCTGGAAAGTAGCAAGGCATGTCTAGGCTTCTCGAGCCTCAAGGTGGTTTCTATTTTTCATTTAAACACCTGTGAGGTTCTCAGGCCAAGAAACATAGCTATGCTGGGTTGGGAGGGGAACATGGCACTGAAACTGTGAAGTACCCAAAACCTAACAGGCTCCCAGCTCTTGTCTGTGCAGGGGTACAAAAATGGGCACTGTGTGAAGGGAGAGGGAAGAGTCATTCCTAAGGAAGAGGGAGGTGATTTTTCTTTAAATAGACCTTTTTCTCACTGTGTTCTCATTTCTTTGATGATCCCACCTTTCATTAGTCCTCATCTTCAGCTCCAACCTCTAGTCTCACATCTCTCTGAACTCACTGTGAGCAGCCCACAACCTCTACCCACACTCTTCTCTGTCATCCTGAAGAAACTCCCAGAATGCTGGCTCTGCCAAAACCATAGATGAGTATGCCTTGCAGTACACCTTAGCTTGGGCTCTGATTGGCATTATCATACCCTATCAGAGATGAGTTTCTTGGACTCGAAGTCTCATTTATGAGGATTTGGAAGAGGGTCAATTTACCAATTAACTACTCCTTAAAGGGAAGTTAGGTTATTATGGGACATGGCAAATTCCGTGAGACCTTGGAAAAAGCAGCTAGGCTAGTGGAAATACAAACACTTCTTCAGATCTTTGTGAGTCTGAGCAGCATTCTCCAAACTAAGCAGAAGCCAGGAGCAGCTTCTGTCTTACTCCATCCAGTTTATCTTAAATTACACTGCAGTTTGAGAGAAAAGGGCAGTTTGTAGCTGTGATCATTGGCCATTGAGGTAGCAAGAGGATAAACTGAAGAAGGATTGCCGGGAAAAGTTAAGTGTGTCAAAAAGTCTCTACCTCTGTGATTTTCAGTATCTGTTGGAGTAGTTAATGTAGGTTATATAAATGACCTACTGTATTGATTACATTTGCTCATAGCAGTAGCACAGCCATGACTGTGTCTAGGAAGATTTTATATAGACAGGAAGAGTGTGGCAGATAATTTCTCATTATTGAGTTGGCCTCAGACTCAAAAAACACTTCTTGAGGGAGGCGATAAACTATCCTTTGTGTCTGCCCAGGGACAAGAGAGGAAGGGCTCTTCCTGCAAAAATAAAGATCTAAGCTAGATAGGCATTAGGAAAAAAGCCAGTGCCCAAGTCCTGGCAAGTTGTGCATTGCCCATCACAGGTGATTTCTGAAAAGAGACTAGACCAAGTCAACCAGGTCTAGCTGATCTTGCCTTGTGACAGGGAAAGGATGAAATGCCTTCTGAAGCTCTCTTCCAGCCTTATTTTCTATTTTTTCCACTCATGAAATATTTTCAGACATCTATGATGTCTTTGTTTTTTATTTTCCCTTAAGAAGCAGTTGGGAAATTGTCCACTCAGCAGAAAGCCTGCCATTCAAACCCCTTGAGTGCGTGAGCTGGCTGTTATCCATTTTGACTAAGACTCTCAAAGAGGAGCTATGTAAGTTGAAGTCCAATGAGATTACCAGTCAGTAATGGTGTTCTTGGATGTGGGGAGCATGCTCCTCCACTTAGGGAATGAGAAACCTTCGTATATTTCACATATACCACCAAAAAAGCCACCTGAGAGGAAAAACTGTGATGTTTATGATTGGATGATGTTTATGACCAACAATGATTGGGGTAGTTCTCAGAGCAGCAAACCCAAGATAAAAGATTTCATATCATATTACCAACCACCCAACCCAAGTGTGCCACAAAATTAACAGAAACCCTTTGGAAACACATAAAATTCAATTATTTTGGGTAAATTACCACATCCATAGCAAATTACAGGCTGTCTATTGGAAAATATCTCCTCTCAGTCCTGCCATTTTTGTTCTTCAGTTCTGTTTATGTTCCCAGTATTTTCCCCTACTGGCAAAGGCCCAGTGTTTTTTGGGAAGGACTAAAGAGAGGCTTTTGCTCCACTGAACAGTATTTAGTGGTTGAACGAGGTTGCAATTAGGTGGTGTGGTTTTCAATTCCTCTACAGACAATATCAAGCTTGTGGTGTGACCTAAAATATTATATCCAGATCTGAGCCTTGTCAGACAAAAGCGGTGCAGTAAATCTGACTGATGTTGAGAGGGGAGTGATAAGGGATACTCAGTCACAGGCTATCAAGAGCTCCTTCTGATCTGGAGTGTCTTCAAGGGGTTTGAAGGACGGAGGAATTCACTGATTTCAAAGTCCGTTTCTGCACATTGATGCACAAGAAGCCTCAGGAGAAGGCTGCACATGCCCACACCTAAGGGAGGATCTCACTTTGCTGAAAGTAGGGAAGCACTGCCCAGAGGCACCAGCTTGGGCTCAACATCAGTACATTGTGTTAGCCCAGAAGCCAGCAACCCTCTCATGCAGAATTCAGGGGGATTCAAAACACCCCAACTTTTCCAAAGGGTGTGGAGCGGATAGAGGAGCCAAGATTTATCCACAAATTTTCAAGCACAGATTTAACTATCTGCTTCTGTTCTTACTTCTCCTGTAGGTTTGAGATTTGGTTTTTGTGCTTCAATCTGTAACCACACGCACTAGGTCTCAATGAGCAGACGGGAGCTCACTTAAAACCAGTGCTCGGCATGATACTCATCCCACTGCAAATGCTTCACAGGCTGGAGAAGTGAGAAAGGAGCTCCCATTCATGGTTAGAAATCAAATTCCTTCTTGTGCATAATAGGGATAAATGCTGTTTCACTAATTGCATGCCTACAGTGTCTTTGCTCAGAGTTATTTTCTGGCTTGTGGGGAAGGGAAAAACTCCCAGTACCATACTAACTCTGTACTCTGAGATATGATGAAAAATTGAAGCACAAAGACTTGTATAAGGCTTTTAAAAGATTATGATAGGCATCTTATCAGCATTTTTTAAATCTAGTCCACAGAAACTATCTAAGAAGACCATGGCAGAATTGTGATTTTCTCTTCCAAACCGTTCTCTAAAAGCACAGCACTAACTCTTGCCTTAAGAGGATTTTTCATAATTTTAATTTAGTCCCTTGGAGGCTCCAAAGTTAATTTATAGCCCAAACAAAATTTTCATAATGGCTACAAAATCATACAAATATTTGTGAACCTAGAAACACCTATAATCAAATTAAATGAAGTTGAAGATTCCTTAAGTAAAAGTTTCTTAGCACACATGTCACTATGGTGTCTGTCTTGCTGCCTATGATGAGGTCTCGGGAGGTAAACAGAGAAGACAGTAAAAGTCAGACAAATTAAATGAGTGCCAGAGAATTATTTTGAAAGTATTTAAACTCAATTACCTTATATAATGAGAAACTGTTCCTTGTATTTCTTTTTTTCCACAAGTAACTGGGTTTTCTAACATCCTAACATGGGTTGCTATAAACCGTCATAGTTATCTTTCACAATACTGCCCAACGTGAATCAATGAAAAAAAGAAAAAAACAAAGTTATTAAGAAAGATAAACTTTTGACTCCGTAATCTGTGCAGGCTATATTATTTCTTGATGGCCATGGGTTTATCTGGAGGCATACAGAAGGGATGAATGAACCCTGTAGAAAAGTTTCAGTTCAATCAGTTCAGCTTTCAAAGCCAGATGAAATCTGAAAAAGTTTCATTTACCCCAGGGAATTTGTGAAGAGAGAAATTCTCACCAAAGACGTCAATTTTACATTAACCTGCAGGTCAGACCGATGCTGCATTATTAGCATTATTTAATTAACAAAACTCATGCTTTGAAACTTTAAATATTTGCAAATTTGCCCCCTATAATGACTTTCATTCATTATTATTTATCTAGGGCCGGAGTCAACCTGTAGCAGCTCTAGTTTCCCGCAGCGGGAACAGCTGGGGGAGACAGTCCCATCACTCTCTTTAGGTGTTTAAATGGGTGCAGGGCTCCTCCAGAAACCTGGCTCCAATTATGAGCCCTACATGCTTTGAAAATCTGACCCTGGCGTTCAGCGTTGGCTAGACATTTTACAAACAAGTCTGATGATAACAGCATAGTCACACAGGCAAAGCGCGGACACAGCCCAGCCTTGGGGCTTTGCCAAGGCAGCTCTTCTGGTGTAGGATCTCACCTCTTTGTCGCACCAGCTAATGTCTGTTGGGGGCTCTGCAGGGTGGGAGCAGCCAGGGATCCCTAGCTGACAGTCACATCTACATAGATTTGCCACAAAAGCCACTTTGCTGTGAAATCCTTAGGATTGTGTTGGGAGAAGAACACGCATTCATGTTCACTGTTTTTTTAAAAAAACAACCACATTTTACTTAACTTTTTTGAAGACACTCTGATTATTTTCAGAATTCCTCTCCCACCTTTTTTTTTTTTAATTTCATATTTTAAAAACCCAACAATGCTCAAAATATGCCATTTAACCTAAAGGATTTTTGTTTCATATTTGCCAAGGGCTTCTTCACCTTTGTCACCAGCCCTCTGGATGCCCTGAAGGAAAACACTTTACCTCTTTCCACCTCTGTTCTGTTGACTATTAAAGGGGAAAGCGTTGCGTGTTTTGTAAGTGCTTGGAGATTAAAATGCTTGCACTCCTGACAGCTGGAGAGAGCCTATGGTTATGTACACTGGAGCTAATCAAGCTTTCAGTACTGCACTCAGCCACCCTATGCCTATGAGGTTTGTGAAAATGTGCCCTCGTGTTTTTTAAACACCATTCCTCATATCTATCCATCTGCCTGCCATGTCTTCATAACCATGAGAAAATAATTGAAGTGTCCATGACTGGCACCTGTAAGTACAGAAGTCTCAGGGAATTCATTTGAATAATGACATTTCTCAAATGCTGTTCTAGGCATCAGGATCAAAAATGACTGTTCTTCTGTCCCTTTTCTCAGGCTCTTCCTCATGTTCAGGGACCCCATGGGAAATCCGGCCATGAGCCTCTTCCTCTTCACGGTGAGGATTGTGGACAGGCTTTAAAACCAGAGGAGGGGAGCAGAAAGCTAGGTACACAGCTGTGCAAGAAGACAGGGCCAAAAGCAATGCCAGGAAGAGATTGGTGAGTTTTGCATGGACTCAGTGTGAGAAATGACTGTTAAATGTGGTGGCAAATGCAGATGATATCTGGGTAAACATCACTTTCTCTGGGAACACCACACTTCTGTGGGTTTTAATTAAGGACTTTTAGACTTGACACCCCTGAGGTGGGATAGCACTTGCCCCTGCCAATGTCAGAGCTCGCAGAAAAGCCTGCATATACACCTATACGCACTGTACATCCCACCTCAGGATGCCAGTGTGGTCCAGGCTCTGGTGGTCCTTGGTGTGTGGGCTGTCGCTACATCTGTCTTTGCCATCCTACCTCTGGGGTCCCCAAACCCTGTCGCCAAGAGCTAGTGGTGCCAGGCATTTCGGTGGGAAGTACAAGAAACCCTCTAGTGGTCAATTAGAGGGAGTGGGATTAGGCTCCAGAGCACTAGTAGTTTTATTGCTTATTGGATTTAGTGCCGGTCTGATCTTGCAAAAAGTGTCCTTAACTAGGCGGGATGCCTAGCTCCTTCCTTTGTGGTTTTCTCCTGGTTTCAGACACATGCCAAAACAGTGTCCTGAGCTGGGCACAGATTCTTGTCTCACCAGCGCTGGAGTCTGTGACATGGGTAGTAAGGCCAAGAGATGGCCAGGTAGCCAATGTCTAGGTCATGCTGTGTGTGGTGCAGCCTGGACCACTCCAACTGCAACTAAGTGGTGGATTTTAGAGGTAGTCAGGCGTGTAACTGTGTAAGTACCTAAGATTTCCCCTCTGCATCCCTGCAAATCTAAATACCTTGGAGACTTTCCGGAAAATATGTTGTTAGTTTAAGCCCCATTATATAGCTTGTTAGGTATTAGGTAAGAGCCATGCCAGGGTCCTGGGGCAGAGGTCTATCTCTGTGAGGCTAATGGTAAGAGCTGGACAGGGTAGGGATTCCCTCATGTGAACTTTCTATAATTGCAAAGTCTGGCTTTTTTGGTCCTTGGTATTCCTGAAGATTTTATTTTTGACTGAACAGGATATAATTTATTGCAACATTCATTTATCTCAGCTACTCCATCTTCAGCCTAAAATACTCCTAGAAAAACTGTGTCTTCCAGGGTGACGTCACACTGAGAGAGAAAATGCAAATCCTGTTTGGCTGTTTGAATTCCCTCTCAAGCCTATCCCCAAAGATCTGGCAATGAACGTCAGCACACTTTGGCCCTCTTGCCTTGCAGAAGGGATGCTGCAAAGAGACACAGATTTGGATGCTGCAGGGCCTGCACAAAGCTGACCGGGTCAGTTTTAGCTTGGACTAACTTGGACTCTTAGATAGTTGTGCAATCTCCTCATGGTGGTTACTGTATTGCAGCAGCAGACCAACAGGCTGAGTTTCTGTGGCTGTACTTGTGTGGGATATAAAATACATACTTCTTGGAGCATAGTCAGAATTGGGGGCACCCAGATAGATGGGGCACTGATAGAACCTTGACAGGGCCCAGAGGTGTTTGTAGTGGTGTACTGGGGATGCTGCTGGAGGCAGGAGAGGTTGAAGCAGAAGACACTATATGTAAATTGGACAGACATGGATTTGATGGGTGGACTGGACGATGGTTGAGGAATTGTCTGGATGGTTACATCCAGAGGGAAGTGGTCAACAGCTCAATGTCTAGATGGAAATCAGTGTCAGGTCATGGCCCTCAGGGGTCTGCAGAATTGTTTAATGTCTTCATCAGTGACATGGGCAGCAGGTCAAGTGCACCTTTAGCAAGTTTTCAGATGACAACAAGCTGAGCAGTGTGGTTGACATGTGGGTAATGTCATTTGTATGACATGATTTGTGCAAGCACTCCCCAGAGACATGAAGCCATGCTTTGTGATGTGCTTAACTTCATCCTCTTCTTGCCTATTAAAACCAAATCCCCCAAAATCAGAGAAGAATCCTTTGTTTGGATGGTCTTCCTTCGTTCCCTGCCCTTGCTCCCCATCATTTGTGCATCAGTTGAACCCTTTCTTGGTAGTTGGGACACCCCTGCTTCTTTGGCTTAAAGAGGGAAGACACCCCTTTTCCCATCTTGGGGGGCAGTGCCTGCTTCCCCCGTGCCATGTGGGGGCACAAGTGCCTGTTTCAACTCTTCTGAATACAACAGCTCCAGTGTGGGTGAAGCATTCAAACTCCATTACACTAATGATTCAGACACAGCGTGGCAACACACCTTTGTGCTCTGATGACTAGAGCTCCTCTAGAAGAAGCAAAGCATGTTTTTCCTCTTTGAGTTTGTTCCTGGACTTTATCCTATTCCTATTTTAAGCAAATACATATGCACGTTCAAGTGGGTGCAGCAGTCTGAGCACCAGAGCAGACTTCAACAGGCATCTCTCAGTTTCTCAATGGTATTAACGTGGCCAGTGAGCTGCCATGGCTCAGTGAGCACCTTAGAAAGGACGCTTGTGAAGTATAAAATAGTGTTAACAAATTAAAGCAATTAAATTTAGGATGTGCTATGTCAGAATAAAAAAAAATGCAGCTACTAGAATCACATTGGGGTGCTTTTGCCACATAATGTTAAAGGGAATCCCGATAAATAGAGGCACCTTTCACTGTGAACAGAAAACTAAATTCTCATGGTTATCATAGGTTATAAATGGGACTGTTGTTAACTTTCTTCATGCGAAGGCTGCCTGTTCCCCAGCAAAACATCAACGGTCCCAGAAAAAAATTCACCCGAGCAGGTTTTCTTTCCACTGAGAAAATGCACTTTCAGGTGCAGCCATGTTCGGTCCCAGGTCAGGCCTCAGCTCAGCCATCAAAGTGCCTTTTGTACATCCCTCCAAAATAGCTTATTCTTCTCTGGAAAAAAAAAAAATCATTTAGCACTAGCTGGAGAAGCTGAATGAGCTCAGGTTAGGAAAACCAGATGTATTTGAATCATCTGTCAAAATCAGAGTCCGGCACTTGATCTATGGGAAGGTAATGAAAAGAGTCACTCACACATTAATAGTGCTGAGCCATAGGAGTGCCGCAAATCGTGGGCTGGGATATTGTATGAATGTGTCAATGTTACTGATATCTAGGGGCCTGTTAGCAAACCATGCGCTGATGAAAGGCTTCATGTGTGCGCTCAGAAACAAGCCAATGAAGTCCTGCTCTTTGCAGGAAAACAAAAACAAGATCTGAAAAGGCAGTGCAGTGTTAAAACAACAGTCTCCTGTTACCCTTTTTGCTATCACTGGAGCAAGACACTGAGCTTGAGAGACTTTTTTATTATTTTTCTAAATGTTTTTTACAGACTTACCAGTGTACCTTCAGGTTCATGCCATTGAGAGGAAGGAGTCTCAGATGCCATTGGTGAGTTTAACACCCCGTCCTGTGCTGCCATTATTTATAGCTGGTTTTATAGCCATGTTTTTGAGGCCCCAGCTGAGACAGAGCCTCAGTGCATGAAGTCTTGTACAAACACACAGTGAGGACAGCCCTGGCCCAGGTCTCACAGTCTGTAAAAGGGGGCTGCAAAGTGCCTCTCATGTATGGCTACTGGTATATAGACCATCTCCAGGAGGTACACAGAAGCATCTCTCTGCAGTCTGGAGGTGATACTTCCTTGTGGAGCCAAGAAACCCCCACCACAGTGACAAACGAGGGTGCTGGTGAGAGGAAACATAACAGGTGAAGCACATGGAGGCTTCAATCAAGAGTCTGCATTTGGAGGCTATGATACACGTGGCAGGGACAGGTAGGAGTGGGCACCGTCTTGTATTTGTGCCATGGCTTGATCTAGGGCATGTTCTGTTCCATCCAGTGCTCTGAGGTCCCTGATCTGAATGTTAAAACAAACAGTGACAAAGGTGATGAAGGACACACTCAAGTTCACACTGACTGTTAGAGGCCATCAACACTATCTAGATGCTAAGGCAACTAGGTGCTGGAGGATGCCAGCCACTAATAAACATCAGCATTGTGATATTCTCATAGGATTTGAATCGTCGCCTAGTGAATAAATCAGAAAATGCACAGAATAGCACCCATCAGGAAAGCTAGTTTCTTTTGACTTGATTTAGCTGTCAAAATTTGACACCAGCCTACACCAACTGAGGATTTGGTCCTCTATTCTTGGCAAGTGATTCACAGTGTAAGAATGTGCATACACTTAGGCAGCTTGCTCTTTTTTTATTTTAAGAACGTGATTCATTCCAGATTGGTAATTAAATTTAGCTCTTGCAGTGATAGGAACTGCTCTGACAGCTGCAAATCATAATAATATGCATTTGTGTACATTGGTGCCTACACATTTGTGCTTTTTTGTTGTTGTAGCTAAGAGGACAGTCGATGACCTATGTACCTTAATTACACTGTGTCTTGAAATTGTCCTTGCAAACAGCCAGTGCTTGCATGGTCAGGGAAGCTGTGCTCTGCTAGAGACACCCCCACCCCACTCCCAGAAAGACCTGTCTCCAGATAGGAACTTCTCCAGGAGAGATCTGGCCATGGGTTAGCCCAGGGGCTACAAACCCACAACTAGGTGGTTATTTCTTCTGACGTGGTGCCGCCATGCTGCAGTGCATGCCCCGTGCTGCTCTCTGGGACTAGTCATGGTGAAGTGGGACTGTTCTCCTGGAGGATGGAGGCTGGGACGAGACAGTTATTAGCTGCTGAGTCGTGTAATCCAAATCTTCCCAGGAGTGGGCAGGTTGCTAAATGGAAGCAAAAGAAACGCCCAAGGGAATGTATCCTGCTGGGGCAGCTTGTCCCAGCTGGCAGCACAAGCTGAAAGGGACAGTGTTGCTCAGCAGGGAAAGGGAAAAGGTTGGGAGCAGCTCGGGAGCTAGGCTTTGTGCTCATCCTGGTGTGAAGACATGTAGCCCACTCCCCCTTCTCAAACATGTGCCGCGGGGCTTACATTTGCGTTTGGATGGTAATCACAAGTAGAAAAGCCATTAAAATGTTGCTTTAGTTCTGGAAATTCTGCGTAACTCAAAGCTGGTTTTATGATGCTGCCAGACCCATTTCCACTGATGGAAAATAGGTTTCCCGAAAACTGAACAGAGGAGTGACAGCGTGCCAGTTTTAGCTCTCTTAGGTGGTGACACTGGTTGAGTCTAGTACCAGGGCACTCAGCAGAGATTCTCAGTAGCCTCACAGTTGGCGCTGGTGGCTGATGGCCATGTTCTTGAACCCCACATAACCCAGTCTGATAGTATCTTAGAACTGCATGATAAAATCCAGCCCCAGTGGGATTTATTTTCATCCCTCTAATGAAAGCATTTTGATTCGGTTTGCAGCAGGGTTTGGAGAGCAAGAAATGTAAAACCAGCTCAATGTGTCATAGACTTGAAAGCAGTGATTTGCTCTCAGCCCACCCAGCTGGTGTGCAGGCTGATGAGTGGTGGAAAAGGCAATTGGGGAGCTTCAGAAATGTTTTCCTCACTATACCAGTGATTCAATCCTCAAAGAGCAGAGAGTGATCTACAATACCTCTCCCTGAATGTGGGCAAAAGAAGCCTGTCTAATACTTCAGTAATCCCCACAACTTGACTGAGATACTACTACAGGCTCAGGAAGTACAATTAAAATGCAGCATTATGGTGAGAAAGAAATTTATCAGCTGTGGTTGCTCTAACAGAAAAACTGCAGTATTTACAATATGAATCAAACAAACATATTTTAAAAAAAATCTTGTTTTATCTTCTATATTTCTCAGGTTTCCCTAGTCAGCCCTACATGTTACTCTAACAGAATTGGCCTAAACAAGCTGAGGGCATAAACCCGAGTCACAGAGCTGAGTGGTGATAGATGACGAAGGATGGATTGGCACTGGGTCTTCAAGGGGATATCTATCTATGCATAAGGCATGGGTGATGGGCTGTTGGAAAGCTAAGACTAGCCTGCTTGACAAACAAGAGACTTTTTCTTACCTGGGAATTATGTTCTGAACATGTCCTGCTAGAACTGACAGTGGGCAGTGAGCAGCTAGTGAAGAGAGCAAGCGTGCTCTCAAAACACTTCATCACAGACACAAAAGGCAGGAGAGCACAACAGGAGTCCTGATCTGCCTGTACTAGAAGAAAGATTTGGATCTGAATCCAAAACTTTGAGAACCAGAAGGCTATCAAGTGCAAAGCAAGGAGTGAGATCACCTTGTGGGGAGGTCGTTCTCCAGCTTCTGCTGTGGTGAGAAAGGCCTCTCCACAAAAGGATCTATTGCTGTGGGTTTCAGCTGCTGTCAGGTATCTCCCTCCAGCACAGAATTAAAGCGCTTTTGCTCCCTGAGGATGTCGATGGTGGCACCACACTATGGTCACCAGCCCATTCTATGTCTGGCCCAGGCTGGTCCCTCTACAGCAAAATTGCACCATGTCCCTTGTTTTAAGGAGCCAAGGGCTATCAGTGTCTGATGCCTGATCCTGGGGCAAACACACCCCTTAATTCATTATGAGCGGGGGGGAAAGGTAGTGCGAGCATTTCTTACTCTCCCATGCCTTCGTCCCCATCTCCTGGCCAGCTGTCAACTCTAGTAAATGTGAAATAACTTTTGAAATCCTGTTTTTCCCTGTCAGAGCATCAGCTGAATTTAGATGGAGTTTAGAAAGCTAACAGGAGCACTGGTTTTAATTGTAGGGGAGAAAAAACAAACCCTCCTAAGCTTGAATTTGTTTTCCAACTTCCAGGACAGCCACCACATCCTCCCTGCTTTACTGCTTCTCCTTATCTGACAGACAGGGTCACACTGCAGGGATAAAACAATATACTTTCAAGGCAGGGGTCTCATGTTTTATCATGTTTATCGGGAACAGCTACATCATTAGCCTACTCAACATGTTTTTGAAAACATTTCTCTCTTTTTTTTTTTTTTTTAATTTCTTTGATGGCTGGTATTGGGGTTGGGTCCCTTACTTCTTCAGAGAAAAAGTGACCTTTAAGTCTCCAATTTTGAAAGCCGCTCCAAACCATGGAGCTTGGAGTGCCAAAACCTTTTCACATTCAAATCTCTTTCAAGCAGAACAGGGGGAGGGAAGACCAGAGTTAGTGCACTCAAATGACCTCATTTGCCACATCAGAGCACAGAGCGTTTATTCTATAAAGAGCATCAGTATGTGTGCAGTATCCAGGATGTCTCGTTAGCCAGCTTTTTCAATATTACTACTAATAAGCCAGCTTTTATATGGTATGGTTTGGCTGGGAACAAATGGATAAATTCAACAACATGCAAAATTCTGACGTCCCCATAAGCAAAGCCACTTTAGCACATATGTAGGTTTAAGTACACAAATACAGAGATCAGTAAAACTTTCCACAAAAGATGTTTTCCAGTGGAAAATTAGCTGTTAGGTATTTGGGGGGGGAGGGGAGAGGGGGGTCTTTTTCTTCTTTTTTTTTCCAGAATTAATTTATTTGTGAACATTCTGCTTTTTGAGGAAAATGCCAACTCTTCCTTCATAATTCAAATACTTACTTTGAAAATAAAATGTTTAGATTCAGCTTGCTTTCCACAGCAAATGGTGGGGATTTTATATCCCTTTATATCCCCATTTTCCTTTATGCGCCTGGCCAAGTTTTATCTCCCAGAACACAACTGTTTTTTCATGAGAGAAGACTGTTGTGTGTCACAGGAAAGAAAATCTGAGTGAGTCTGGTCGACTGAGGCAAATGTGAGTATAAGGCACTTAAATGACAATTCCTGCAGGGTAGCACATTAGCATTTCTCACTTAAAAAATAAATGCAAAATTAAAAAAAAAGAAGAAAAAAAAAAAGAGCTTTCAGCTTCTGAAAATTTGCCCTTTGCTGAGAAAAGCACAAAAATTTTCTGTGGAAAATAGTAATGAAAACAGTTCAGCTTTTATTTTTGTTAAAACTCCTCAAAGAAAAAAAAAATCTGAAGAAGCAATTTCTGAAGAAAATCAAATTGGGCCGAAGAAAGGGGGCTATTTCTGGGTAAGGCAATATAATCGATCCATTTTCAAAATGTGTGTCAAGCAGTGGCTTTGCCTCACAAAGTCACTCTAGCAGAAGCACCTCACCAGAAAGAGACTTTTCTGATCCTACAAGTTCATCGCCAAGAGCACCAATGAGGGATGGCTTAACTGAGTGAGAGTAGCAGTTCCTCATCAAATAATGCATCGTGTGCTTTGGGACCATCGACACTCACATCGGAGACTGCAGGACCATTAAATACCATCCCGTCTGCAAAGAACAGGGCACATTGAATAAATCAGTGTCTGCGTCAGATGGGGCTGTACTGTGGGACCCATTACAGCAGTATCTGCCTCACTTTTGGTTAAATGCTGACGGGCTGCTCAGGATGCTCTAACAGAGACAGCGCCCTCTCCCAGGACTTGCACTCCCCGCGTCAGGACTCAGAAAGGCAGGATGTGGCTGAGAAACCTGGAGGAGGGATTTGTTAGGAATTTTTCTAATTATTTAAGGCTTAGGTCAGCCCTTACTCACTTGCATTTTTCTGTTCACTCACCGGCAGGACTCATTTCAGTGCAGAGCTCTGAAAAGGTATGACTCAACTTACACTGACCTGGAACATATAACTAAGGGTAGATAACACGATCAGATTCTACCTGCAGCTGTCCAAAGGCTTCTGTGGGATCCTTAACCCCGTAACTGGTGAACGATTCAAAACAGTGACCTCTGTATGTAGGAGACCTCATGGTTCACCTGAGAACAAAAGCACAAAACCAGAAATAAAGCAGTGCATTATACAGGTGCTTAAAAGCTAAAGGCTATATCTGTCCATAAATCACTCCTTTGCTTGGTCAAGAGAAATGCCAGGAGCCAAGGAAAGGAAGCAAAAATATCAGCACCTGTTTGTATTCAAGGAGAGGGAGAGGAAGCAGATACGGATGGAGATGCTTTTTCTGGAGACCTGCATTAGTGGGTCTGCACTGGCCTGAGCACATTTCCCCCAGTTGTCTCTGAGGAAGGGGCAGTGCAGATGACAAATGTTTCCCTCTAGGGACAAATGGAAACCTGTCCACTACTCACTCTTAACGCAGGATTTCCACTGCGTTTGAACCTTCATGACCATCTGCCTTAATTTTCACTGGTCCCTGACTCAGGACTTGGCAAATAGAGACAATAGAAAATTATGGCAACAGTATCTGGGCTTGTAAAGCTGGCAAGTTAGGTGCAGATTGCTTTAGGGGAAGAAAGTATTACTGGAAAAAGTTTTCCTTTAATGTAGGAACATCTCATTCCTGGGTCATGCCTGCAGCATGCTCAACAATGTCCCCTGAGCTACCTGCACTGGCACAGAGTGTTTGATGTCAGGTCAAAAGGATATGGCTTGGCACTGTCCAGGTGGATAATGCAGCATTTTAGTTTTTCGTGTTTCAGGCTGGGGAAAAAAATAACCAAAAAAGCTTTTCCAGTCACTATCAATAATTGGATCCTGCTGTCCTGTGAGCAGATGCACTGAGAGCTTTCCAGCTCTTCTGCCAGAGAGTCAGTTTACAGCAAGAGAATGCACTTTCTAGAGCAGCTGATATTTATCTCAAGCAATGCTATTCTGTCCTCTCCTTTGAAAGTCCAGGACACCTTATCTAACCCAAACTCCCACTCCATGGGGACACAGGAGACAATCTTGTCCTTCACTGGTAGCATCTTACTTTGCTGTAGGCTCTCTCCTGTTCCACTGCAACTATTGTTCTGTCACAAAGCACTTGATTTAATCACACCACGAAACACAGATGTGCATAAGAAAAGTTCTTCATCCCTTCAGCAACACGGGTGTGATGGGAACAGCAGATAGAGCCCCTCAGCCCAACTGAGAGCACCCACTGCCTCAACCCCCTCCTTGGAGATTGTTGGGATATACAAAGAAAAAAATACCAAAAATACCCCACACCTCATTCCCATGGTGTACAATGTACCTAACAACTGGCTCTTTCAGAGCACAGCCATTAAAATAAAAAACCCTCATCAGCTTTGCTGGCACAGAATGCAGTGTTTTCCAGGTACCACTGATAGCCAGCTGCCATTTCAGCTCTCTGAAAAAACTGCTGAAATTTTATTTTGTTGTTTTTATCACTTTCTGCTAAGTGTGAAGTGAAAGAACATGGAGCCAAACAGAGGGGCTCCCGAAGGGAAGTGAGGACCCCAAATACTTCCTCCTCTTCTGCTCTGGACCACACTGAGCAGGGGACAACAAGGGGACTTGGGGCGCATGAGGGGCAGAGGCTGGGAGCAGGCAGTGATCTCCCAGGGTCACAGAGACCCCGTGCCCCCCTTTTGCACCATTTCACAGACACCACTCACCACTGGGCCCACAGACTGCTCTGCTCTCCCTCCCCTTCCAAATGATGTGTAGGAGGTGCTGCAGCCTTAGAGATGAAGTTGCTCACCGTTGTCCCTCTCTGTTACCCCTTCACTGTATGTAGGCTCCTTACTGCTCTAATGGCTCATTCCCGGGGAAGCTGTGCCGGAGCCATGGGAAGTGTGGGGGGATGCGGAACACTTGGGGCAGGAATGGGTACAGCTATGGAAAGGTGACCATCCCCTTGCAGGCAGATATCATCCTGCCTTCCATAGCAGGACAGTCCTATCCCACACACCCCTCACTGCAGGTTAAAATACTCTGAGTAAGTGTTTTTAGTTATTTATCCTCGGGATCGTTCATCTGGCCAACAATCTGCAAAACAGGAGCAAGTGTAAAAAATGAGGCTCCTCTGCAATACGTCTCATTCAGGTGACAGGCTGGATTATCCTCCAGAGGTTTTGGAGAAGCACTTTCTTCCCTTCTTTGACTATATAGGGAGACATACTTTCAGTTCCCAAGTGCGTCAGGTTGGATTCGGGCCTTGGACTCCAGTGCAGTTTGGTATATGCTGTGCTTACAGTAGGTGCTCAAGACCCTGCACAATTCATAGCACTTAATCATATATCCAGAGGTAAGTGGATACTTAAAGGTTTTGCTAGATCAAAGCCCTGACATTGGGAGCAGACAGCTACAAATCTGCGGTGCTCTCAGGGAAGCTTCCTCTTGCTCTCTCCCAGGGAAGGCACTCTCAGAAGAAAACATATTTTACTCAATTCTTCTATCAGTCTTCTCTCTCAGCCTCACCTGAGACCATCCTGAGGGGAGTGCAATTGTCTCTGAGAGACATGTGGATATCATGACCAAGAAGGAAACCTGACTGACTGGGGAGGCGGGAATAAAAGCAGAGAATAAACTATTAGCATTTGGGCACAAAAACATAGGATCTAAGAAAAGTAGTTTGTTTCCACAGAGAGAAGATTCAGTTTTGTTTCTGAAATTAATTACAGCATAATACATGTTTACTTATTCACCTAACACTACTACAGTTAGTAGCCTGATGATAAGTAACTGTGGTATTATCCAGGGGTTTGATTTGCACAGCTTACTTTATTGGTATTTTTCTGAGTCAGCATGATACAGTTAGCAGTGCTAAATGTTATCTTTTTTTTTAATTTGAAAAGGAAGTATCTCTTAGGCCAAAATTATTTACAGAGGAAGGAGATAAAAGGGAGCTTTAGAGACTTCTCTATTCTATCAAGGACAAAACAAGGAGAAAGTCAGAATAGGTGTTGTGGTTTAGCCCCAGGCAGTAACTAAACACTACATGGACACTCACCTCCCCCCTTTCCCGTGGGATGGGGGGGGGGGAGAATGGAAAACAAAACAACTTGTGGCTTGAGATAAAGACAGTTTCATAGGATAACAAAGGTAAAATGATGATGATGATGATGATGATGATGATGATGATGATGATGATGATGATGATGACGACGACGACGATGATGACGACGATAGTAAAACCACAATAATAGTGATATAAAATTAAACAAGTGATGCACAAATGCAATTTCTCACCACCTGCAGAAAAAAAAACAGAGCAGCAATCCTGTCTTCCACGTTGCTTCCCCAGTTATGTAGTAGCATGATATTCTAAAGTGGGGAATTTCCCTTTGGCCAGTCTGGGTCACCTGTCCTTGAGTAAGTGTAGACACAACAACTATCTAGTAACAACTGAAAACATCAGTGTGTTATCAACATTTCTCTCAACCTAATTCCCAAACACAGCACTGTACCAGCTACTAGAAGGAAGATGAACTCTATCCCAGTTGAAACCAGGACAATAGAATAGGGGCAAACAATTAGTGCTGCAATAAACATGTGCTCTGGAAGATTCTGACTCAGCACGGTGTTGCAGTATGAGCTGGATTTTCAGGGACAACATCAGGGTTTCAAGTCTGGCATAAACTTCAGTGCTGTGCCAAAGGGGTCTTCCACAGTGATTGAATGGTCTTTGCAAAGATCCTTTAGTTCTGATTTTCACAGTGTTCACTTCTGTTGTCCAAAAGAACAACACAGAAGCATGCCAGCACAAAGGCACAAGGAGTCACTGGGCTAAATTCTCAGACTTGTTTCAGTAGGAGATCAATTCATCACCTTCTGGAGTTACCTTCCTCTCTCCATCACTCCAACAGGAGCTCAGGTTAGATTCCTGACCCCCGCCGCCACCACACCCCTCCCAATAATCATAGAATCATAGAATGATTAGGGTTAGAAGCAACTCCCAGACGTCATCCAGTCCACCCCCCCTGCAAGAAGCAGGGACACCCCCAACTAGATCAGATTGCTCAGCCTCATCCAACCTGGCCTTGAACTTCTCTAGGGATGGGGCATCCACCACCTCCCTGGGCAACCTGTTCCAGTGCTCCAGCACTCTTACAGTAAAGAACAACAACAGTAAATAAACAACAGTAAATAGTAAATAAACAACAGTAAATAAACAACAACAACAAAACAGACCACCATGACCTTCTGGAAATCTTGCAATATCTCTTGTTCCCCCAGCTCCTAGGTGGGAGTTCCCATTAGGAATGAATTAGGCTAAATCAGATTATGCACAACACAGACAATGGTGTCTGCAAACTGCACACAAAAAGTGTCAGGGCAAACCTCTGCTCAGGCCCAATAACATTGTACTGCAGCCAGACTGTGAAATGAATCCCCTACATCAACGCTTCTCTTGTGGACAGGCATTAATGTAATGGATCAGAAGCAGGCTGTGCATATTTAGCTTTAATTGAAATAAACTTTTACCTACATCTCTCTCAGGTGAAAATGAAAGACAAGGTGTAACCAACACCCCCATCCAACATTCCCTGATTATTTTCCTTTATTTCTTTATTTCATTTATTCTTCCTTCTGTGTGGCAGCTATAGAGCAAATGTGCAAGGCAAATGCACATGTTGAGCAAAGTACTAAATTTGGCCAAACATCACCCACACTGTCCCCAGCCTTTCAAGTCCTTTCATACCAGCAGTGTCATTATAATGCCTGGATGTGTAGTTGTGGATCATCAGGAGCCACACAGGAGAAGCATTTTAAGCCCCCCTCTGTGAAGGGACTCTGTGGGGTTTGGTGGCATTGAAACACATTGAAACACCCATTACTGGAGAGTTTCCATGTCTGTGTATGTGCACTGTGTGCATAGTCTTCTTTCTGAAGCTCCTTAGATAACTGCAGAAAGTATGAAGGTTTACAGGCCTCACTCAGTTAAAGCTTTTGTCTTTCCCCTTAAAGCATAACTGTGGGTTTAGTAATTTATAGCTTAACATTAAGATTCTCAGGAACTATCTGGACTATTTTTTATGACTAAAGCCATTTCTATACGTTTCTCCACTTTAAATCTTCTTCTCCCTAACAAACGACACCCCTAAGCAGGCACGGGCTACTAGATTAAGTGGTTGAAAACTGTGGACTTTAGCCATGCCATGAATAGAAAATTCCACGTGATTTAAACACTTAGAGTTGCCTAGTCATAACTGTTAGCATTAGAGTAGTTACTTTAGACTAACCCTCTCTGTAAAATAAGATGTCCTTATTAAGGCATTTGGAAGCCAGTAGAGTCTTTTCTGTCCTGTCTCAGGTTTTGCACAACTGAATCCTGACCTACATTACATCACCTAACCTTGAATTTGATGTAGACCAGGGTAAAATCTGGCTTATCACTTGTCTTGTAAACATAGAAGGTCTGAGAGCATTTTCCCCACTCAAACCTGAGCTGATGTCACTGTACTGTGTGTATATTACTCATGTCAGAGACTTTTGCAAAGAAACTTAATGCCCAAGGAAAAACTACGGAGCAGAATCTACCAGCCACTCAACCCATCCTTTGCCAGACAGTGCTGACAAAGTTCACAACTGAAATGGAGAGATCACTATCAATCACTATCAGTACCACAGTGCAATCTATCCTTAGTGGAAAATTTGTTTTCCACCTTGGATTCCTGTACTTTAAAAAATAAAATCAAAACAATGTTTTGCAGTAGAGTAGTTTTATATACTCCAGGCCAAATGGGATTCATGCACAATGTATTTTTATTTGCAGATGCCAGATTTTAGTTGCCTCTGGGGTAATGATGAGATACAGCTAATCTTTCAGTGGCAAAACAGCTGTGACAAAAAATAGCTTCACTCCTTTTTCTAGGGTGGGAGGAGGTGAATGGACCATAGAGGACACAAGGACATGGTCCTGCAAGCCCAGAGGACATATTCCTAGAGATCCTCACATTCAAAAGCCGAATGGATGAGATGTCACCAGGGGTGGTTGAGGAAATGGTCCACAGTTACTGATCACAAATGCAACTCAAATCGATGTAAATTAGACGAATTATCTCACCTCTAGGCTTCTCCCTCTGGATATAGCTGGAGGCCTGCAGGAGCAGCATGGAAAACTCAATGTGGAGAATCTTCTGATCTCCACCAGGTAGTCAGAACCACACTACTGAAGAAGAGTAGGGTCTAAAACCAAAATACAACAAAACAAAAGTATTTATGTCCCAATCTGGCAAAGTTATGTTTCTAGTAACTTTTCCAAGGAAGGCTGTCCCAGTAATGTCAGCTGTGCCTCAGTTCTTGCAGACTGCAACAGTACAGCATAAGGCACTAGTACAGCATGGGGCAGAGGCACAGGCATCTGAGGGGGAAAACTAGGGCTGCTACCAGCCTAGTGCCTCCTCTTCATCTTGGTGTTGGACCCTTTGACCTCCTCTGAATAGCTTCACCATCGCTGTCCCTGACACTCATAGTTGAGATGTTCTCACCACGGGAGTCCTCTGCATTAATGCAAAATACCACACTTTGGCAAGCAAAACATTTTTTTCGTCATTATTTACTCCAAAACATGTGCTTTGGCATGGATGTTCTTTTTATTTCTGTGAAATCCAACTGAAGAAACAGAAGATAAATGACTACGTCTAATACTGCAGAACAGTTTAGAAATATGGTCCAGTCTACCCTCTGATGCAAGACTGCACCATTTTTAAACCTTGGCTAGAGATGTTAGATTGTCAAATACACATACACAAAGGTCATTAGAGTTCAGTCTGATTTTTTTTTCTCTTTTCCAGCAGATATTTAGATTGGTGCTTGAAAAAATAATTTACTGTTTTATGCTGAAATTATATTTACATTTGAGCATAGAATTTCGTGTAGGCAGGGGAGGAGAAGGATTTTTCTTCATTGACAGACTTCAATGGTTTTTCAAAATGCTTATTTCTCAGAAAATTTCCACAAACTTTCCATTGTGATCAAGGGACACTTATCTTAAACCACTTAGGAGTTGACATAACTGCACAGTAGGTCAGTCTGACCACATAAGCTTATGTAGCCAGGAAGAATAAGGGGGAGGGTTATGACTCCATCTTCAGTACTCCTGACATGACAGCCCTGAGAGCTGTGACTGTATAATCTGTCCTTCAGTGTATTTACATTCCTGAAAACACAGGCAGTTTAAGATGTGTTTTAAGCAATTTGTTGGAATCTGGTAAAAGGAAAAACTTTTAATGGATCTCCTACGGCAAGTCCTATTTATTTTATCTTCCATTTTCTTTGTTTTGCAGAATTGTGAATGTTGATGTTGAGACAGAAACAGGACTTTATTGGGACTGCCAGTGGTTCAAAGATGAAAAGGCCTCGAGAGGCTTTTTGTTATCAAATTCCACTTACCCTCCTTATTGTAACTTTCATCACAGCTGAAGGGACAGTGCCAAAATCTGACTTCACTTCGGCAAGTGCCAGGATACGCCACTGGAGTTGCAACAGAAGAAAGAAAGTGGGAAAGAGACAAAATTCAAAGCAGGCTGTGGCCTGGGAGAAGGGGAAAAGGCTGAGGAAGAAAATGGTTAGTGCTGCTTCCCAAACCTTCCCTGAAGTTGCTAGGCAGGTGGGGGAGATGAGGCCAGACCATTTTTTTCTGACAAAGGGGGAAAAAGGAAGAGTTCCCACCAAATCACTGCAAAGTCTGTCCTGTGTTTCCTTGCCAGCTTCCTCTTTTCCAATAAAGTAGGCAAGAAAATTCAACCCAACAACAGCTGAGCAGGTCAGCATGTTGCTATTTCCCTGAGTGTCATGGAGCTGGACAGATCTTTATTCACCTCATTTTCAGCCCAGTGTGTCTCTTACTGGTTATGTGTCACAATTTGGTTGAATAAGTTTTGGGGCCAAGGACCACTATTTGCCATATGCTTGACAAGTGTGTAGAGCAACAAGAACACCCAAGTCTATATTTGAGTGTCACCACAATAAAAATGATAAAACTACTACTACTAATAACAACAACAATAATATCTGCATGACCATTTTAAAAGCCAACACCTTCAGGACTGACAAGAAAGTTTTGTTGACTCCAACCTTGGGTACCAACTGGAGACCCTTAAGAAGGTCTGTTTTTCAACGTACTTATCCTGATCTCAAGGTCAGACTCTTCTTGCTGTCCACTTAGGTTTTGCCCAAGATGGAACATCTCAGATTACTAATCATTTTAGAAAATCATGCCTTATTGTGTTTGTTTCTCAGTTTTCTTGATTGTGCAATAGAAATAGGGCTGCTTACTCCACCGTGATTTCTCAAAGTACTTTCAGTGACTCCAGCAAAGGCCATTTGCGAACAAAACATCATTTGTATTGTGAAATGATGAATAATCAACATATGCCAGCTGTTACCACATAAATTTCTGTGCCTGGTCCTCTTTATACGTGATAGGTCTCTCATGTTAAAGGTAAGGTGAATTCAGAGAGCAACTATTATTGAATAACACATGAGTGAAGACTCTTGTTTGGTAAAAAGAGAGACATTTTAGATTAGTCCACCAGCAGAAAAATCTGGTAACCGGGAATAAGCATTCACACATGGAGCTACTCAGGGATAGCTGCTCAGGGAACAACTACTCCTCAGGGTCATTCTGGAATGACTTGATGTCTACAGAAGCAGAAGCCCCTGTAAGACACCACAATGTATATCATCCTGAAAACAGCTATCTAGCAGGCATCCAACCAGTAGAGAACATTGTGCTCCATTTCACTGAAAATAAAGCTATTCTTCTTTTCTATTGAAAAAAATCATGAACAATTTTGCAAGAGATTTTCTGCTTCTCTTTTGGATTCTGTAAGAAAGGAGGTAGAACAAATGTTCAGCTCTTCTGGTGTCCTTCAGAGGTGGTCCGGAGGACACACTGAGAGAAGGAGCCTCAAGCAGACAACTCCCACAGCACGTACCTGAAGCTCCTGATGACTGTAGCTCACTGATTTCTTGATCCCTCAAAGACACATTTTGCATCCCTATGTTTACTACCTCTTGAAGGAATTTTCCTTCACAGCTTTGTCTAAATGCATTTGGATAAATTTATACTTTTGGCATAACACCACATATTGGTGAGAAGCACAAAGTCTGCATCATTATTTGATTTTATAGAATCATCAAATCATCTAATGGTTTGGGTTGGAAGGACCTTTAAAGGTTCATCTTCAAGGACAACTTCACCTAGATCAAGTTGCCCAGAGCTCCATCCAAACTCACCCTAAATGTTTCCAGGAATGGGGCATCTACAACCTCTCTGGGGAATCTGTTCCAGTGTTTCACTACCTTCAGTGTAAAAAATTTCTTCTCAATATTTAGTCTGATCTTCCTTCTATCTAGTCTGATTTCCTCTTGTTTGCAGGGAGTGGAAACAGTGGGTAAAAATGCCCAGCTCACTCCTTCAAACTGCTCACATAAACTACTCTTCTCATCACCTTCACTGAGAAATGAGTGCATCACTCTAAAACTGATCACAGCAGGTTCCTGCAGCCCCCAGGATGAAGCCTCCACTTGCACTCTCCTGCCTGCCAGCTTCAGGACTCAGCTGCAAATGGACCCAACTCTCCTCTGACCCTGACTTCCTAGAAATCACTGGGAATCTTTCACTGCACTTTAAAACAATCTTTTACCTGTTAGCAGCATCGATCCCACTATCTGCAGCAAATTAGCCATACAGTTTGTCAAGGAACATAAATAATGCAAGACATATTTGGTGCCTAAACCAGGTTTACAGCCCATGCCTTCCTCTTGCAAGCTGCTGCAAAATTTACATGTGACTTCACATTTTAGTACCTTACAGACCAGGCTTGTTTAAGGCAGCACTCAAGGAGAGACAAACATCTTTTGTTTGGTGCTTATCTTCTTTCTTGCCCTCTCCCCACCCCTCTCTCTTGGTTGAGATTAATTCACAGCTAATCATGAGAGATATCAGATAAACTTACTGTGAATTGAAATCCTGCAAGGCTGAATGGAGCTCTGTTGTTCCTTTCTCAAGCAGGTATTGTATTTATACAGTCAAGCGAACAGGCGATGCAAAAAAAAAAGATAATTCCCTCAAAACCTGGCCCATAAACTCCCCAAAGAAAGATAAATGATATTTAATTTTTTTTCCTCTTGATGTAGAGCCAGCAACATGCCCCTGGTGCAAAGAAGCTATAATAATATGCTTTCCTCCCTCAAGTTTGGGTCTGAAACTGATGAGCTTTGATATTATCGTTTGGGTCTCTGGTTAATTAGTAATACATGTGTTTTTCATCCAACTATTTGCCCAGTTTGACTGAACAGTGAGTAATTATTTAAATGGAAGACAACAGGGTGAAAGACAGCCCTCCTTTTGTGGGAATCCATGGGTGTTCCAGCAGTGATTTTGTGTTCGTAACAAATACTGACAGGGTGTTATTACACCTAAGCCTTCCTTGTACCAGCCACTGTGCACAGAAACACCATGAAAGGGCAATGACTCGGATCTGCACAGCCAGTGAGCAGAACTATATGGGAAAAACAGAAATGCTGGGGGAAAGGTAAAAATTAAACCAGATTTGCATTTGCCCTGAGCTGGCATTTGCTCTGGCTTTGCTGCACTCAATCATACCACCACAGTTTCCAGCTCCATTGCTTTGCATGTTGCCATGTCATTTCGCTACAGCCTTGTCTGCCTTTCAGCAGCCACTTATTTTGCAATGCCAAATCCCCGTAAGCCTTACTAAAAATCAAAGCAGGTTCTTCCAGCATAAAATGATGCCAAGTCTCTACTCAGCTACAGATGAGGATTCAGGCCCTTAGTGATTTTAAACTGTCCTTATCTCAGTACTTCTTCAAGTGCTGGAAAAAGCTGCAGGCTGTTGTTCTCTGACAGTAGATTGACATACTGCCCGGCCAAATGCTGTCCCCAGCCTACATCTCAAAGCTTCCCTGGGATCAAAGCAAACAGTAGGGCTAAAATATAAATAGGGTTATATTAAGCAATGTGAGGAAAGACTGCTGAGATCAAATCTATCCCTGCCTTGAACATGAATCTCTCCCTATTCACAGGCAGATGGGATCTTAGGCAGGTACTGACTTCTGCTCCATGTCCTGCAACATGGCCAGACCTGGAGCTGCTCTGTGAGCAGAGGCTGCATGGGCTGAGCGTGACACCTTTCTGCAGAGCCAAGCTGTGATGCTCTGAAAGCAGCAATTTCAACGTGCACAGGCTGGCTGCAGTAACTGCCGCCTAGGTGCATCCTGCAGTTACTATGCTAAGTCACTGTATTTAGGATGCTGTCCCAGACCCAAGGGAGAAAGCAAGGTCTAAAGGTGGGATCTATTTTTGATCCAACTGGAAAATCCCCTCTCACTGTACAGACTTACTATTCCCAGCTGACACAAGAGTGATGGGGTGAGGTGCCTGGTTTAAAAAGCTCAGATCAGGTTGGAATATGGACAGTTAATGATTACCCTTTAGCAGCCAGTTCCTGCAAGGTGCAGAGCACCTGCCTGTCTCATCCAAGCCAGAGACATGGAGGCTCTCAGCACTCCCTTCTCCTCTCAGGGTGTGTGTGGCCCCCCCTCTTCCTCACCCCCAACTGATGTCAGTTTGAATCTGCCCCTAGATTTGCAATACCAACAGGTTTCCAGTCAAGCATTACTCATTAAGGGTCCATCCCTTCTCTTTATGACCCCACTCAAGACACCGGAGCTAATGCACATAGAGGGATCCTATTTATAAGACATTGTGTCATATGGCTAATTTTAAAATGGCATTTCTCAGCGGAAGCAGTAATTTTTTCAAGATGGTCACAGAGGGCTCCTGAGCAAAGAGCCTTGAAAATTACAGGCCTGTAAACCTCACTTTGACTAAAGTAACTTGACAATGCTCGCTGCACAACTATTTGGGGATGGCTATTTAAACAGGGAGAGCAGTTCATTATCATTTGTGTTTTCCTGCTAAGCTTTCACTCTTTTGTTAAACCCACTTCAGTCCTGGATTGAGACATTCACAAACCTGCCAGGTCACTCCTGCTTATCTTTCCCATGACACCCCCCAGTCTCCCAAAGAGCCCAGGGCCACGTCAGTGCATTTCCACATAAAGCAATTCTTCTGGCTNGGGCTGGTAGCCCGGTTTCTGCGCAGACAGTGTGACAGATGCGGGGTACATTTCCCAAGCAGAAAAGAGATGGAGGCTGCGGGCTGAATGTTAAATGTACCATACGCCCGACATAAAAACAGACCAAACATGCTTACGAGATTTATACTAACGCTTACTTTCTCCGGCTGGTCAAAGGTTCAGGCGCTTATAAGTTTCCCAAGGCACGTTGACTGTGACAGATTTTAAAGAAGAGACTCCTGAAGGAGTTCAAGGCATAAATTGAATTACAGTATGCTTGGCCTGCGGTTGCTAGGGAGATCCCAGAGCCGAGGAGAAAGTTCCTGGTGATTTTTCACTGTTGTTTGAAGGCTGTGAAATTGAGGCTTTGTGCGGCGCTCACAGAGACAAGGCTGTGGTTGGCGTTCACCGTTGACATCAAGCCGGATTGGTGTGGAGGGGGCAAATTTTTATGAAACAGATATGACAAAGCAGCATTTTGATCAAGTCATCGCTCTCCTTTAAAAGGGCCACTTTCACTTTTATTCACACTGAGTGATAGACGTTCCTATTTAAACACTTTCAGCTGCAGAGGCCTGAACCTCTGCCTGGGTGCCCTGGGTGCCCTGGGCTTTGGGAAGAGTGCGGTGGGTGATGAGGGCTTCACAGCTAATCCCTTTACCTCTGGCATGGATGGAAGCAAATTCCCAGCATTGAATCCACTGAACTTTAAGAGAACTCAAGGCTGGGGCTCTGTTTTGCAGCCAGAGCCTAATTTCAGCTCTCTGCATGGGCATGGGTTTTTGCTGGACTAAAGAGGGGTAAGTTTCATCCTTTTGGGTTTACACAGGCAGAGGAAAACTCTCAAAGAGGACAGTGATTTTTTTTTTTTCCCAAAGTAACCAGTGGCCAAACAGACACAAATAGTATTTTTGATAGATCATGCAGTGCCCTGAACGATCTCCTCCCCTGACACCAGCCACGTGTGACCATTGCTGGACTTAGATAAGCTTTCCATGGGCTGTGCTGACAACAGCATCATTAAAGGCCAGCTTTGACCAGAAGCAACCTAGGCAGCAGCCAAACATTGCTGAGGGAAGCCTGACATCTTCTTTCCTCTTTCAGACTGCTAAATTGGTCTGGAGTTTTGGGGGATGTTAGGTCTGTACTAGGTTTTTGGTAGCTCCTCCCAAGAGCGGGGCAATTGCCATTCCAATCCAGGACTGCAGAAATGTATCTCTATGCTACAGAAAAGCCAGGAACTGAACAAATAAAACCAAATGAAGGAAATGGTGTATTGTCTTAGGAGTACAGAGAGTTGGACTTGTATCCTACCTCACCATGGGTTCCTTACATGAACTCAAGCTGATTATGGGTTGTATTCCAAGTTCTAAATAACACTGGGTGGTGTGACAAACTCAGGCTCTGGACACTGATTAGCAACATAGCTTCATGGTTATGATGCTCCCCAGTTCAGTGTGGACCAAGCTCAACCTTAGTTCTGGAGAAAATTTACCTCCACGACCATGCTGGAAAGCAGCACTGTGAGGGAGTGTGATGGCACAGGATTGGACTGTGCAGCACGGCACAGTCCTCCAAGCGTGCTTTGTTCCCTCAAATACATCTCTACATCACACCTGAGGACTTGCACCACACTATCTCAGTATTATGTTAAAAATAACACTACTAGGGTGACCTCAGCTCAGCCCTCATGTATTTGGACACCATGATCTGGAAGCCATGTGCCAACCCAGACTAGGTCTGTCTGAAGCACTTGTCTAATCAGAAATCAATCAGAAGGTACCAGAACCACAGCTACTTTAGACACCACATTTTCAGAGTGTGACTATGCTTATACTCACAAACACACATACTCACACAAAAAGACGTGTGGCTAATGGTCCCTACTCTTGAGACCAGGTTGGGTAGACAGTTTTCCATCCATGCTGCTAAACTCTATATTTTATACCCCTGTGCCTTGGCTCTCCTCTAAACCCCACGTGTCCCTATGCCCCTGCCATAGAAAATTGTTTATGGCAACTCTTCAGGGCAAGTGGCAATGGATGGTCATGCTCATAAAGCAGGTGCTGAAGGCAAGTCAAGACAAAACAACAGGTGAGGGACATAAATCCCAGAGCCACTCCTAGTAAACCCAAGTTAGTTCCAATATCCTGTGCTTAACAGGGCGTGCTGAAGGTTTCTCAGCTATATATGCAAAGCTGAATGTTGACAAATCACAGATGCCAAGACTCTGTCTTGTGATGTTCTCATAAGAATGTGAGAAAAAAGGTAACAGTGGAATAGGAGACTTGCAGAGCTGGGTCTGCTGCTCCAGCTCTCACAGGAGGGATGCTATTTGGGATGAGTGGCTGTCCCAGAGACATCAGACTTGCCCTTTCCCTTCTCTTCCAAGCCAGCTTTGTGTCTCCTCTCAGCCTTGGGTTGCTTTTGATGCCAACTGGCCCTTTGTCATTTGTGTGGGGTCAAGACTTTTTGCTGGAGAGGAGGCACCTTAATTGGGAAGGAGTCTATCCTTTAGGGTAATGTAACCCCCACAAAGAGTCATACCTGGTGTGGTCGGGTTAAGGCAATTTCCAGGACTGTGAATCCAAGGGCCTCAGCACAGATATATGTCAGATGACTTTCATCAGCTATCACTCGAACTTAAACATCACCAGTCAGCAGAGAGGGTAACAGCTATGAATACTGAGAAGAGAGATAGAATGAAAGTAAAACACCAGGATTAAACTAAAGGATGAATAATTTTAGTAAACTCTAGTTGGAAATTTTATGTGTTTCAATGTCTCCTAAATAAATTTTCCTCTGTCCTCTGACTGCATTCCAGAGGGTTTGATGCTGCCCCTTAGCTAACAAGCCATTTGGCATGTCACTTGGCATTTGAGGCCCAGCTGGATTTGTCTTTATTTTATAAAATAGGAGAACTTTGCAAACACAAAAACTCTCCCAGAATGAACTCCTCTATTTCTTGTGTTGGCCTATTGTGCACAAAAATGTCATCTCTGTTTGCTTGAGAGGAGTGAAGCGAGTGAAATACAGATGGGGAGAGCTTGCTTTAACTCCCGCACTGTTTACTGCAAAACATTATGCAATGCAGATTAATGTCTTAGCACAAGAGAGTTCAGACAAGGTCCTGAGATTATGCCTTCTGAAAAAAAACTCAAAGAAACTCTGCCCAAAAAACCAACCCCAAAACCAAAAATCACCACAAATGAGGAATTTTGGATAAGAGTGAGAAATCCCTGAAAAAAACCCACAACAAAATCCACATTTTGAGAAGTTGAACCTGCAGTGAAAGGAAGGAGGCTTAATAGCAGTAAAGGAAGCTCTCTTGCGGTTAAAACCACATAACGTTGGTGATACACAGGGAAGTTGCCCAATGGACACACCAGAGGACAAACAAAATTTGGGTTTCACTTACATCTTGTTTTGTCAGCACCCACAGACCTGCTCTGTTCCTTGGTGCAAATCATTAGTAATGCTGACAAGATTAAATAGATACAGTAATGCAGGCATTATTCTTGACCATAAGTCCAGAATGTCCTGCAGAGCTCAGCACTAAGGATGCACACATCCTGCTGAGGATGCCGGCAAAAGCAGGTGAACCTCTTCAAAAGCTGCTTTTAAAAATAGGCTGAGCAGATGTACCACAATAGTCCCCATTTCTTCCTTTTGAGATCCTTCATACAGAGAGATTTCATCCTAGGATAGGTTAACGTTGTAACGTGAATACCTGCTGCTGGCTGCAATGCCTCTGTGCCAAACTGGGTCAAACTGTCCTGTACTCACTCTGACCTTGCTCCTGAGCCACATCACCTTGTGATGGCTATGAGTTAATGAGCTGCAGATATGAAAAGCAAGTGTACCTTACACCTGAGAGGGTTTACAAATTTCCTGTGGAAGCATTTGTCTTCTTTGGAGGTGAAGAGTAGCCTGAGAAAATAATTTAATTCTAAGTAGTGAAGTTTTGTTAGGAAAATTTAAAGTATGCATTATATATCTATCGTATATATTATTATACATACATCATATGTGTACACACATATATGTACATATGTTTGTATTCAGTTTTGTAACATTGTCAGTGTTTTTCTTCTCTTTTATTTCTAATCAACACTCCAGAAAAAGGCAGTGAACCTTTCTGGGGAAAGTCCTTCCTCAAGATCACAGCTCTGCTGGAGAGCAATTCCCAGACACAGCAGATTCCTCACCTCCCAGCAGAGGAAGCCCAGGCAGGGAGAGGACAAGCAAAGAGCTAAAAGCAGGAGCTGCAGTCGGTGGCCAACACCACCTTGGCACTGCAATTCCCAAGCTCAGCTCACTGCTTAGGGGTCTGCCCAGGAGGGTCCAGATATGGTGGCCTCTGTTGGTTGCTCCAGCAACATGCACATTGACCATTTTGGGGTGAAGTGCTCCTCATCTCATTGCTATCAACTTTGAACACATTTCTGCTTTCAGCCTCCTCGTTACACTGCTGGAGAGAGATCCTGTTAGCTGCTGCCAGGAACAGCTTGTGGCTGACTTTTTGATGCTGCAACACCCTTATCTCTCTTTCATTAAGTTTCCACACCGTGAAAACAACATAATGATGTCCATTCATTCCCGTGCACACTGGACACGTGGTAATGCCTACAAACTGCATCTCCTTATACGCTCCTTAATGTACATGTTTGGGGTTTGTTCCAAATCATTGAGCTGCTCCCTGCAAAAAAGTGAACAATATACAGTGCACCAGGGTCTCTGTATTTTCCCTTTGGGTATCTTTATCTAGAATTTAAAAGCCATTATTAAGTAATGTTTTCACTTTATTTTATGTTTTAAAATAATGAAGTCTAATAAAATTGATTTCCAAAGCCATTCAGTTTTAAATGTAATAAATCAAACTGCAGAGGGATACTATGTGCGCATGTCTGTGTAAGCCAAGTGCAACTAAAATTAATACCTTGGTGTTTTACACTATTATAAAATGTGGGTTTATATTTTTTTAAATGTCAGTTTGATTAATTGGTCCCCTAACTGAACCTTCAGGCTGCTACTGTGACAAAATGTTTTGTGGGTTGATTGGGTGATGGATTATTATAAAGAGCTGAGTAATTAACTCTATTGGGAGTCTTATATCAGGTACTGGGGTTCAAAATAAGCCATGATGACTTGGTCTTAGAAATGAACCAAATGCCAGGGAGTAAATTCATACCTGGTGTAATCCTCCACGCAGTCCACTGGAGTTACCGCAGGCAGGGGTTTTACTTATACCTTATGTTTTCACTTGCGCGGTGCAAAGGTTAAGGCCGTCAGGCCAGGCTGTTTGAAAGCTTAAGGATTAAGTATTATCACTGTTTGCAGAGTCATTCTTCAAATGTTTTCAACATAAAACCGTTTATTAAATGCCTGGCAGACTTTCACTAAGAAATGCCAAGATGTGATTTCTCCCCTTCCTCACTGTTATTTTAATGCTTAGCACCTCTGCAAGCAAGGGGAGAAAAAGAGAAGAAAATCCCCAAAATAAATAATGCCTGATACTCAAAACACAGTTACTCAGAACTCCAAGAGGCCCCAACAGAGGTTTGCACTGAGAAGGGCTGGATGGACCAGGAGTCACCAGTTGATGCCACCAGCCTGCAAGAGATCCCACACAACATGTCCTTCCTCTGGGTTCTTTCCAGTAACCAACCATGAGTTTTCCAGTGGGGCATCACTCCTTTGCATTACTTTTCTTGACGTTTTAATGACTGGTTTCAAACCTAAGGACAACTCTACCCTGTACGATCCACTGCTTGTTCCATCACCTTGGGCTGAGGACACCAATGGATGATCCCACCATGTGGTGGGACTGCTGCATTCTGTATGCAGCACTGCACAAAAGGCTTTTACAATGATGTCTGAGCCTCTGAGATGCCAGCAACCTGGACACCAGTTGATTCTGGCCCATCATTACATACAGAAAACATTTCTTGCTGCCCAGCAACACATGATGATTTAAACATTTAAGAACTCCATGAAAGAGAAATGAGATGCCTCTATACCCATAAATAAATCCCAAAGGAAGGGTAGACCAAGAGGAAGAACACTGTAATGGAGAAAATTGGAAAGACATGAAAGAGACCGTGGAGAAGTATGAAATCTATTTTACAGATGTTGTTTTATTGTGTTGGAGAAGCATTTCTTCTTCTTCTTCTAAAAAAAGACAACCTATCACAGAGATATTAAAAGTTTAAAACTACAACAGTGTAAAGTATCTGAGCCAAAATCTATGCCTAAGCTAAGGCATCACTCCCAGCCTTGGGGACAACTTGGGAAAGAAAAGGAAGAGTGAAATTTTGGTTACTTTTTGCCTACTGCAGAGTGAGGGAACATGCTCATGGTGTCCTGTGCACTCTCTAAGTAGCCAGGGATACCTCTAGGGATGGTGACTCAGCTAGGTCTCTGGGCAGCCAGTTCCAGTGCTTGACAACCCTTTCAGTGAAGAAATTTCTCCTAATATCCATCCGAAGCATCCACTAGCACAACTTGAGGCCATCTTTCTCTTGTCCATTTGCTTGTTTCTTGGGAGAAGATACCAACACCCACTTAGATACAGCCTCCTTTCAGGTAGTTGTAAAGAGCAAGATCTCCCTCCTTTTCTCTAGGTATCCCAGTTGTAACCAGAGCAAAACTATTTTTTCCCCTCCCTCTGTTCCTCCCTTCCTTCCCAAGCAACCAGCACAAGTGGACTGAGTTGACTAAAGCTGTTCCACCTGACACCAATGAGCCCCTATAAAAGGGGCTGATGAGGCAGAGGTGAGGGTCTGGTTTGTTCTGGGGCAGTCTGAGTGCAGTTGGTCTTTCTGCTGGTGCTCTGTATTGCCATCTCATCAGGTCAGTAAGGTTTTTGGTGTTATCAATGGTGTGTCTGTGTGGATTGTGCTGTGGCTATGTTATTGTTCCCCTCTCAAGGTGTTGTTCAGTAGCTTGTCCTTATCCTAACCCACATGTGCCTGGTTTGTTTTCTTGTTAGAGGGATGGGAAAATGGTATGTGGTGCTCAGCCACTGACTGGGACTGAACTGTGACACCAGATTAAGCAAACCCAGATACCTCAGCTGTGCTTGACAGCACTGCTTATGGAAGGGGGGGGCTGTCTACTGTACTTGCTACCACATTCTAGGTATTGATCAGACTTTTAGCATTCAGACAGCATAAAAACAAGTGTCCTTCCTTTCTTGATGTGAAGTATGCAATAACATTATTGTTTTTTTACTATATAGGCCCTCCAATGACTTTATCAGGATCCTTCAGCAAGCTGGGCAAAGTGAGAGCCCCAGGTGTTTAAATGGTTTCATCTTCTTCCAGAAAAATAGCTTGGAAAAAAGGCCTGAAGACACAGGACAGAAGCAGTGATGAACAATATGCTTTTCCACATGTGCTGTGTAGTTTCCTCTCCTCTATGGGGTACTGTGCAGCAGTTAGAGGCGTGCTTCAGTGTGAGTTGCCTTCAAAGAGGGATAGTTCTGTAGATTAAGCTTTAAATCACAAAACTTCCTGTGATAGCTTGCTGATGGAGATAAAACAATTTACAGTGCCTAGTATATAAACTAAAATTCTTCCAGGCTAATTTCCCTTATCATTTCCTATCACAAAAAATACAAGTGAAATGCTGGACCCTGCAAGGAGAAGAGGTTATTGCTATGCTTATTGAGAACACAGAGGATTTTAGTAACTTTATTGGGTCTGTCTGAGCCAGATTAAACAACCAAATGATTTCTCATCTAAAAGCCTACGCTTGTAAAGGGAGAGATGCTTCATCTTTTTCCAGAAGCATGCATCATTAGGGAAATATCATCTTTCTCTGTTAGAAGAAATTACTATGCAACAAACAAATGCCTCTGCTAATTGTGCTGGAAAAGAAGAAAGCATATAGTGCCTTCTGTAGTTAACAAGTTAAAATGGATAAGGGAAAGTAATTAGCTTCATAGCTACTCTTTCAGTTATGTCCTGAAAGCATAGATACACATGTTGGATTTTCAAAAGGGATGAGAAATTTAATTTAGAGGCATTATTTAATAATTCTGCCAATGCCCAGGCAGGAAGAAATAATGTAGAAGGTAGAATATTTGATTACTGGTCTAGCCTGTACCTTGCCAGATATTTTTACCATGTCTGGTCCCTGGGGTCAAAATCTATTGACATACACTGATGTAAGTCAAGAATAAGTCTGAGAGGCACATAGATCTTCTCCCAATTTTTATGACTCTGAATAACAGACTCCTTGCATGCCTGGATAGCTTTATCTAACAGTTACAGTGCAGTGTTCATGTCCTCGTCCCCACATTGGTGGGAGAAGATGAAGCACACAGGAGGGCCTGAACCCAAAACCCTAGAAACTTCTGGACTCTCTGTGGTTGGGGGCATCTAGAGGGGTGACACAGATAACCATGCAGGTTGAGTCACCACCAGTAATGCCAGGAACAAAAAAAAAACCTGTGGGTTTGCCACTTAGGGAGGGGAAGAACAACACAGCAACTCCCTTACCTTCCAGTGGCTCCCATGCATGCACCTTACCTTGAATAAGGAGATTTTTCATTAAAATCCTCAATTTTCAGAAAATCTGTAGTACTAAAGTAAAAATAATAATGACCCCTGCCTTTATCTCCAGTGTCTGTGGCTTAAACCTTTGAGGGAAAGAATTTTCTATAAAGCACTCATAGATATCGTATGGAAAGAATGTTCACTTCAATTGTCAGAGCTAAACCCCCAAACTATAGCAAGTGTTGCTATTTGTAAGGGCTCTTCAGTGCCTAAGTATCAAGGAGTTACATGCACACAGCTTGGGAAAACCTGGGTTTATGTGGCTGTCAGACTCGTTATCTAAGCAGCACCCAGCCATTAGTAACAAATTTAGTCTCAGACTGAAGCACATACAGACTTTTTGGTCCATCTCCCATTTTGACTCCAAAATATGAAAATAATATGCAAATATAAGACAAGCATTCATATATATACATAAAATTACCCTGAGTAGCAAGCATGGATGTTTGACTTACAAATTTATAGGTTGATGTTATCTCATGTCAAATGAGCATAAATCAGAAGTGGAACTGAGTCCGATCCTCATCCCAAGTATGAGAGTTTGTGTCTGGAGTCACTCCTGTGAAACCAAGGCCTTTTCTCTTATTGACACCACTGTAGCCAAGATCAGAATCTGACTCATCCATAGTGTGGAGGAGTAAAAAATGAGATGCAAATCTTAGCTCATTTCGCTGCTGCATAAATGCAAATGTTGCATACTATGTTATGTGAAATAAAAGTGCTTAGGCATAGTCCTGCTTTATCAGACCTCTGTACAAACACTGGATTTATGAGCTGCACATTAAGTTCCCATGATTTATGACACTTTCTCCACTCAGGTTTGCTGCCTTCCCCCAGAGATTGTATCTGTGTCCATAGGCACTTTCTAAGATTTCTGTGCACTACCCAAACAAAATGCCCTTTCACGAGGCTAAATATATCACATCAAGAAAGCAACTGTATTTCTTTCATAATGGTTTAAGCTCCCTCAGCAATATGAGGCTCAGTAGCCAGCTTCTAGAAAATAGTTAGCCCTGTATGTGCCAGAGTGATAAATTAATACAGAAATGCTCTTTTAATGTAGAACTGCCATGTTTCTGTCACTGGCCATAGGGCACAGTGACAGGAGCACAAGGCCCCTCTGTTTATGTCACCGTTCTTAATGCAAAGTAGGTAAACTCTGATGCAGGCTCTTTTCCAGCAACATAGCAGCCTTTTCCTTTTATTTCACTCCTGAAGTGGCATTTTGATCTGCTCAAAGTATATTCAGTGGAGGCCCAGGATTAAAAAAATATATAAAGGAAATACCTCACACAGTTTCTTCTGTTTTTCATGAAACAGCACACACTAAATGGACCAAGGAATTTATCAGCATCTGCAGGAGAGCTACACCTCACTTGAGTCTCCTTGCACAGAAATTATATAGCTGGGAGAGAAAAGAGCCTCTATCTTATTTTCACCCATCACTATATATAAGCAGGGTTTTATTGGCATATGTGGTGCTTCTTGGGTTTGTTGCAACAAGGCATCTGGAAAGGCAGCTTTTTAATGTTAACAGACAGAACTCTGCTGGAATGCCGTGTGTTATACGGGATGTGCATGACGTATACAAAAATGGAGGCATCTTGGGGAAAAAAAATGTGGCAGAAAAAAGATAAGGAGATAAAAAGTTTTGTCTGTCTCTAAGCACCAACACACCTTTTTGGTTGAAAGAGAGAAATATAAATACATTTGTTTTAAAAAATAATCATCTGTCTGGGCACCAGCCCAGTTTTCCAGTCTCTCATATTTATAGATTGCCTTACAAGCTATTTTTGTCTTTTGCATTACAAATACCCTAGCTTCTGGGGGCCAAAACCTTGACTAATAAAAATAACAATGATGATAAAAAGTTAATGATGTGCTCATTTTATTTGTAGATTGCATCCCTATTCCTTACCACTTGTTCACTCTGGGCAGCATCCAGAATTACACTCAGAGGCCTAAAATGTAGCTGGGGAAGAGTTTAAGCTCCTATATTGAGAAGAGCAATATAAAAGCAACCCTCTGAAAGGCTTCAGTCACCTTAAAAGACTTTATTTTCTGATGAAAATGTTCTCAAGCTGTTTATTCAATGTGAGGGAGAGTCTAGATATTGTGTCTTTCTGTCTTCGCAGCATGAGTGCTCTTACTGGTACTGACAATATAGTGAGCAGAGGTGAAATGACCAGGGGTCTTTTGACAAAAAATATGGATTCCGTCAGCTCCACTGAGATACTTGATTTTGGTGCCTGCCTAAAGAACAAATTCAGACTCCAAACCCTTATTTCGTGTAGGAGAAGAATGGTGGCCCTCAATTATGAACTACCTTTCAAAGAATCACTGGATTGGGAAAGACCATTATGATCATCTTCTTTGGATAAGAAGGAGATATTTTTTATTTTCTGTGGGCTCAGATGTTCCCCCACTCACTCCCAGTAAATGTCTCAGCAGTACAAGCATGGGCCTCTCAGTCTTCCATGTTTTATAATTTTCAGGTGTTCTAGATCTAATTATAACAAATACCTACTTCTCTTTTGGATACAATGCCTACAGTGGCATTTTGGGGAGGGGGTGGTGGTGTTTATATATATATCATAAAGTGAAAAACACAGATAATTTTTTGGGCTCAGCAAAATTGCTTATTCTTAAAGACACAATAATTTACATAATAATGTCATGAGAGGAAAGAGGAGCTGGTGGGTTTTGTTTGTAGTACTTCTGTTGGAGAGGCAAAGTAAAGTAGGTAACAGAGTCTGTCTCCGATCTGTGAAGGCCAAGCAAGCTGTTCTGGAAGTAGCTTATGCCAGGTAAATATGCATAGAAACACATTTGTCCCACAAATCCCAGACCAGGTAGATTTGTTGTATTTTTCCCACCTCACAGCTGTGGTATATCCAAAGCCCTTGGGTTTGGTACTAACTCTGCATGTCCAGAAGGTTGTTTTTCTTCCCGTTGCTCATGGAGTCTGGAGAAATCTGTCCAGGTATGGATTCAGTGTATAGATATGCAGGTTGTTGAGATGAATCCTGTTCATCATGCCTCCAAAGTACTTGGTGTTATCTGCAGCAGAAAGCAACGTGCAACTTCATTACACTTCACTGGATGTCTTGAGTCAACGTGCCTGCCCTCTTTCAAAGCGGTGCGGTACAAAACCACTGGGCAAGCTTCTTTCCACTTTGCTGCCAGGGAAGTGTTCAGCAGCAGTTTAAGTAATTTACACTATCACAGCTACAGGGGTTTGCTGCAGAGAGGCAGTTTCTGGGGGGAAAACCTCTTCTCTGGCAGTAGAAATGCCTGCAGTAAAACAGAGTCCCAGGAAGGTGAGATCCAGCTGTGCCACACAAATCCCACCCAGGTACAAGTCTGGCCTGCACTATGTTGAACTGTAACAAATAAATAAGCTTTTCCTTCTCTGACAGACAGAAAGCTTTTGTTCTAGTCCTGCAAGAAGGACAAGGAATTCCCATCATTGTTTCATGCTCCCCCCCTGCTTCTCCTTTTTTTTTAAAGTCCATTTTTCAAAAAGTAATTTTGAAATGTTCTGGTAAATGCAGGGGGTAGTGGTGCTAATCTATCATCCTCTCTTGATAACATTTAATTAAAAACCACAGCTATTAGTCATCTGCTACCCTACCACCAGGGCTGACCTGACAATATCTTAACACACTGGCGCAAGAAAAATAAAGATTCTTTTTCATTTTATTTATCATAGCAGCAGGGGTGTGCAAGCATATAATTTAAGGGAGGGCAAAGGCAGCTTCTTTTGCCAGTTTCTCAGGAGGTTAATTCAGGGTTTTTTTTAACATGAGGGTATTTTTTCTGCTGTTGTAGCCAGTGTGGTTTTTTTTAAACACAGGAAAAGCTACCATGGAATAAAGTTCTTATGTGACCAAAGCTATCATTCTCCAAACAGGACCTCTATAACTTGCATTTTTGACCTGTGCAGCATTAGACTTTTCCCCCAATAAAATGGAAATCCAGTAAAAATCAGGTTTAAATGTCATAAAGAATGTTTCCCAGACCCCAGTTGTTGAGTTGGCCGCAGAATGATGAGATTCAGGTTTCAGCTTGATCCACCTGCCCTCCAATGTGTTTCTTCATATACTTGCTGGCTGGACACATACTGTCATGGAGAAAGCCCAAAAGACATTTCCTTCCTTCAAGACAGATGAGAAGTTACTTGCTGTCATTTTTCTTCTATTTCCATTCTTCTGCAACAGGTTAGGCTATATCTCCATGGGTCTCAAGTCCTATTGAGCTAAGGTTACAGGAGCAGTGAAGACAAGGCTTTTGACAATCTACATTGAAGCGGGAGCTTGGGGTTAAGTGTGAGGTGTGAAACCAAACCACCTCACCTTGTATCTGCAGACACTGTGTCTATTTACTTTCTTGTTATCCTTTTTGCTGAAAAGCTACTGAAATTCTTGAACAAAGTAGAACTTTACAGCTAAGGTTCAGATGCTCAAAGGCATGTCAGAGACCTAATTTACCTTGCAGACAATGGGAAGATGCCTGTGTTAAACCAAAGTCAAATGGCTAATGATGGAAACAGCTGAACCCTTCAAAACAAACTCACTAGTCCCCATTTTGTAGTACTTGATGAGGTGCTGGGCCTTGTGATTTGTCACCTAAGCTGGTATGTGGGTCTAGTTTGAGACTGCTATAAAAAGAAGCTATAGTTTTACTTTGCTCACATAATTGCCAAATCAACCCAGCACTCAGCTTTCAAGAAGTCAAACCAGTCAGCAAAGTGTGGCCACAACCAGGCATTCCCTGGAAGACTATCACTGCAATAGCAAAATGAGAGTGTGCAGCTACCTATTATTATTTTTATTATGACTCAAACTTGGGTTCAGGCTATTCACAGCTGTTATGGCATGAACTTGTAACTCACTGTTATGAACAGATTTCACAGCCTGTGCTGCACTCTTTACAGCATTCAGTCCTTCCAGAAACACATGGTGAAAAATAATCCTGACAGTGTCAGTGCTCTTGTTCACATCACGAGGCTTTACAAACAAATGGTAAAGACCCTTGTTCCCAACACCCTAAGTACATGTACTGGGCCAGAGTCTGAAGGCTGCTGCTAGTCCAGCCCATGGTGTGGGGAATGCAGGGCAGCAACCCGGATGGAAAGCATCCCCTCCAACTAACACATCACAAACAAGGCCTCACCTTGGCTTTGTTGGGGACTCCAAGATCTTAAGAGGACATTACTCCTGTGGCACTAAGTTTTTCTTTATGTAAATACAACAAAATGCTAAGATTTGCATGTGTAAATCAATTTTCTGTGTGGAAAAGACATAATTATACATCCAGTATTTGCAATCTATGGTCTTCAGTTGCAAATGTATCAAACCTTTCCAGACCTAGCAGAGGCATCAAATGAAGTCTTAAAACTCACAGATAACCTCTTATGGGCACAATTCTGCCAACACAGTGTTTTTCAGAGATACTTCGTTACTATTTAACCAACTCCAAGTTTTAAATCTGAAAAAGGTGAAACGTTGGTCTATGTTTACTTCTCCTCTTCATTTGTTAGAGCATGAGGTTTGGTTAAGAAAGTAGCTATAATGGGATGAGACCACCGCCCACTGGTTAAAAAGCTAAGAATAATCTTAGCTAATGCTAATGTTTTATTCAAGTGGGACTGTTAATTAAGATGCAGCTGTAATTACAGTGCCATCATCATCTAGTGGCCTGGAAGTGCAAATGTTCTTCCTGACATATGGAATAATAGAAACTGGCTCAGTAGAAATGCTGCTAACCAATACACGGACAAACACTCAGCTACACATGTCTCCTGGCCCCCTGGGTGCTCTTCCAAAAGGCATCAGTCACTGCCACTCACACAAACTGTTGAAGACAAAGCTGTATTTTGCATCTCCCGGCTTAAAAAGATCACACAGTATCCCAGGATTGAAAACAAATAAACAGGCAGCTAACCTCAAAGTCCTCACTGACACCAAAACAAATGCTGGGAGCACAAGTTAGATGTTGGAGAGGTTTCTTTATGTCCACCTCTGCTTGGAGAGAGTTTCTGGTGCTGATAAAGATGCCAAGCATCAGGAGCTGTGCTGCCATGGCTGCATGGGGTGCCCTGTGGCCAGTCCTTGCTGACACATGGTATTTGGCTGAAGGGCAGTGTGGGTACTCAGCTGCACCTGGTATAACCTCTCCTCCCTCTAGAACAGCTCTCAGCTGCACAACAGGCAGAAGATCTGGCTTACACAATGGCTGAAGGCTAGGAAGGTCCATGTGGTGAAACATGTACCTAGCTCCAAAAATCTCCATAAAACTTATTTTTGTCATAGATGCTAAAAAAAAAAAACCCAAACCCAGGAGATGCTTTGCTTTTTGACAAACTTAATTTGCTATCCCTGCTGACCAAAGCATTTTCATCTCTACACATCCACTCCCTTTGTCTTACAACACAGAGATCAAAAAATTTCATGTAGAGATTGTCTTTTTACTCCATGTCTATGACCGGGATTCCATCCTTCAATTAAAAATACTCACGGTATTTCAAGAGCAAAGATCCATGGTTTTGACTTTGTCCATCACAAGCAGTAGGAGCCAGGCAGGGAGTTCAGGTTTAGACTGGAACATCTTTCAAGGTCACAGCTCAAAAGCTGGTTGAGACATATTTGTAATAAAGACACTCACAGCCCACACTGGCTTGAAAAACATATTTTCATTCTGCTAGATATGTCAACAGTACTAAAAAAATAAAAAAAAAAATTAAATTTAAATCTCCCTGAACAATATGCCAGTTCAGGAGTATAAAAACAAATAAACTGAAGCTTTAAATACAACAGAACTTTGTTTTCAAATTTCTGAAATTAAAAACAGTATTTTGTGGCAAATGGCAAACCCAAAATAAATTTTGGTTTAAAATTCAGAAACCTGAACATGTTATTTGAAATAGAATTCCCTGAAGAAAAACATGTATACTCACAACACTCTCTAGTGTTTGCTCCACAACATATCAGCCCAGCACTGCCACGTGGTCCAGAAGAAATATTTTGGTGAAAGATGTTTGAGCTGGTTTGACCAAGTGAACGAGGGAAGGACTCCTCTGTGCATCGGCTGCTTCATTAGTATTTGTTGATCACCTACTGCACCTTGGGACTTTGTTCCTTGAGTGGACAGGAAAATCATGGTCATTCAGTTGTCACTGCAAATTTCTTGCCTAATAGTTGCAATGCTTAATTGTCTTAATTTCTCTGTAGTAGAAGGCAAATAATGCATCCAGTTAAAGGATGCAATTAGTATAACACTTGTCAGTCATGAGGTGTGTCAAATAGTAATTATGGCTCCTGCCATAACACACAGAGAGCTGCCTGCCAGCTGTCCAGAAAGACCATATCTGCTTCCATAACTTCAGCTCTTGATCTTACAGACCCTTTCCTAAAACCTGCTGGTACTAAGGGGAGGGAAGCAGCTCTGGCCTTTACTACAACTGAAATAAGAACAACAAAGAGCCCTTGAAAAAGGTAAAAAACATCATAAAAAAGGATAGTGGTTTGAGGGAACCTCATCCTGTGGGAGGGAGAAAGTTTAGGCTGCTTTTCTTAGACATATACTCAATAACTCATCATTAGTGGGTAACCTTTTTTGGATGCAACAGGGAGTTGCTCACTGTGCGTCAGAATATTTGTTTAGGTATAGAATATAGTGCTTCTTTCCACACCTACAAGACACACTGATGTTAATTTCTCCTTTCATTTAGCACTTCTGACTTCATCTCTATAGTGAAGGAGACGCATCAACACCCCCTTCCCACTTTCTGCCTTGAGCAACCCATTGACTCCTGAAATAGCCCTCCCCAAGGAAATTCTGACTTGTGTTAAAAGATGCCACAATCTTCAGGAGAGTCATCTGCCTGGTTAATTTCTGAGGGGCTGAACTCTTCACTCAGTGATATGTGTATACAGACAACCAGTCATCAGCCAGTTCATTAGCAACAGATCTGTGACACTCACTTGTGAATATCTCCAGTCTGGTATTTAAGTACCTACATTCATACAGTCAGACTACATGGTGCACTGTCTCCTCATCACACGCACCATTAATATGTGAGTTACCCCATCCAGCTCAACCTCTACAGTATCTTGTAAGGTTGCTGCAGGGAGCTCCCTCCCCACACCAATTCTTCCCTGGCTCCAGCCCTTCTTCAGCATCCCATCACTGCAGCTCCCGAAACAAATGACATTCCCATTGATCTCTCTCTCACACCAACAGAGCCAGTATCAAACTCTTTCCGGCTATTTCCAGGCTGTTTCTACAGAACTAATATATTAGCAAAAAATATTTCTTGCTGCTTTCATTTTCCCACTGTTATTTTCTCCACTGATTTTAATTAAACACTCCCTGGTTATGAGAGTGGGACAGGGAGTATTTCTTTCCCTTTCTGTAAAAAAGCCCACCAAGTAGGTTTCCATAATCTCTAACCAGCATAAAATAAGCTTCCATTATGCCAACGAGTGAGCTTCAAAGTTTTAATTAATTTCTCTGCTTACATAAGCATAACACTATTAGTCATGTTGGCCTATAAATTGTTCCAAACAGCCTGGATTTTTAATTAAATTAATGTCATTACATTCAGAGTGATTAAATATATTCTACCACATGCCTTATCCAGGCAACACTTTTTCTGCTTCTTGACTCCCCCTCAATTCTTTGTGGACTACATAGGTGGGTTTAAAGCTGGGCACACTAGATGAAATTACCAGCAAACCACTTATATTTAATAGCCATGTTTGGAAAAGATATTCCTTCAGAGAAGCAGGACCCATTCACATATACTGGAAACCAAATAAAACATAAGGATACGGTTGTGGGGGGAAGAATGTATATGCCCACATATAAAAGATGGTCCTCATCTGTAATTTGTGAAATATTGTCCAAACATAACTTTAGTTTGCTATTGTAGCAATTTACTGGTGCCTAATAAAACATTTGTTTGTGTGGTGACCTCTATAACCATTCATGGACTCATTTAATCATGGAAATAGATGGCTCGAAGAGAGATCAATTACGTCCTCTCCCAAGTTATAAATAATAGCAACAGGGAGAGCAAAACCAAAATGCATAAAGAAAGAGGGCACAGCTTGGAGTTTGGTCTCCTGCTGTGTTAGAGGTTATCACAGATAAATTGTCCTTGGAAAATACCTCCTCTTACTTGCAACATGCTTTAGCTCAATTGTAATTCATACCAGATGCATCAAAGCTTGACTAACAATTCTGATGTTCTTACTGAGGCTTGAAGAATGTATTTAATGACTAAAATGTGTTTGTTTAAAAATTATATAGCAGAGCAATGACAGTTTTTTGTAAATTTCAACCACCAGTCTGTTTTGCTGCCTGAAGTTCAAAAAAATTGCTTCCAAAACAGACAATAACCTTTGGTCTCTGCAGCCACATCCCACAGAACAAATGATTGCACGTTACATACCCACAACACCACCACATCATGGACCCACTTAAATCACTAACTGCTAAGCTATTTCAGTCTGAGATGCTATGGCTTAATGCAATTGTCCCGCTAAGTTTGTGCAGAGAGCACAAATCCTGCGTGTGTCAGCTGCAAGCTTTTGAGGGCAGAGGTTTTTATATTTCCTAGGCATGGAGCATGTCCATGCAAAGGAAGAGCGAGTGCTCTCCATGGCATGGGGCTTCAGTCCTTGCCTTGTCATCATCCCTCTCCTTCCCTGCTCCACACTGGAGGGGTGCAAGAGGTGAGCTCTTCCTTCAAGCCGAAATAAAGTGGGAAAAGCCACACACAGAGTGACCGGGCAGGCCACAAACTGTAGGCAGAGCCCATGAGGTCACCAATCCTTGGGTGACATGGGTCTGTCTCAGTGAGAGATGTAGATATATCTGTAGATGTAAACACATCTGGATACAGATACACTATCATATTGTGGTTTCTTTGTTGTTATGTAATAATTATTAAAATGACTCTTAATTGCTCAGAAGGGACCCAGAACCAACTATAGTGTTTCATGGCACCCTGGCCTCCCTGTCAGTGAATGACTCCAACCTGCAGGACTACCTGGAAGGAGCACTAACTTCAGCTTACCCAGCCAGGGTAAGCCCATTAGGGTTTACCTCATTACCTGTTTTTCACTGGAGAAGCAAGAAAGGCACTCTCCAACCTGCAAAAAACAGTATGATACATCAGCAGCAGTTTGCTTTCTGTCCAGGCAGAAACAGCTTCTTCTGCTCCAAGCATCCTCCACACATTATTTCCTGAGAATTATTTCCCAGCATCTGGGTGGGGACATGCCTGTTAGAGTCTGTCACTGGGAAGCCAGGAAATGTTTACTGACCAAGCCAGCAAAGTAAGTAGGTTCCAGCCCCTTCAGGAGCTAAGCAAGACTCAGAGTCTGAGGCTAGAAACTTCTTTATGGGTAACTGTAAGGTTAGAGCTACCTCAGCCTTGCTCCAGCTCGCTGCATACTAAAGTATGATATATGCTTTTCCCAGCCCGGGTACATGGGGCTCCTGGCTTCAGGGATTATCCACTGTGATGAGACCAGTAAATAAAATATTCATTCAGTTGGATAAAGGTTGAATCCTGGGATAGCAGTGTTATCATCCACTAGGGTGTGGGTGGAGAATCATAGAACCACAGAACGATAGGAGTTGGAAGGGATCTCTTGAGATCATCTAGTCCAACCTCCCTGCCAGAAAAGGGTCATCTAGGTCTGCTTCCTTTTGCATATTTAGACATTAAGAGATGGAGAAGTGGCTTCAGCAAAAGAAAACTTGTAAACAGCAAAAAACATAGCCTTAGTGATGAAGGCAGAGCACCCGTAAGCAGAGGACTAGAGTTAGGATGCCATTTTAGCTGGCTTTTGCCTTCAAATCACCATGCTATGAAGGCCAAATATCTCTGTATGACAAGACTAAGCCATAAACTATCTGGCAATCTTGTACGCAAATCTATCCAGAATTTCAGTAGCAGAACTGTGAAGGAAAGGTGGGTTTGCTGAAAGATTCCGGAGCTTGTTATAAGGCCAAACAAAGTCAGGACAGAGCAAGACCAGGTGTGGAGTGTGGTGAAATAACTGCTGACCTAGCCTGTGCATGATACAAATATATTGCCTACAACTAACACAGTGGAAGCCATAAAGTACTTAAAGAGGTAAAAAAATTATACTTTATCTGTGAGCAGAAGCTCTGAACTTCCTTGACACAACAGATGAGCTCTGTAAAGAGGTGATGGATGCTCAGGCCTGGTAAAGAGAGGTGGCCACCATGAGAGGACCAGGATTTCAACTATGTTTTGTTTTTTGTTTTTTGTTTTTTTAAAAATCAGAGCAGAAAGAACAGGCGCAGAGCTTAAATTGTCAAACCTGACGGAGTATTACACCATTCAGTATCAAATGGTTATCTCTGAGGCCATGAATCCTACTACTGCTCTGGCACAGAAGGATATAATACAGCAGCAAACGGTAGAACTAGGTCACAGTATTATAATTTTCCCCAAAAAATATAAAATGGAGCTAGATTTTGCTTTTATTCTGGGGAACAAATCCATTGGACTGGATATGCAAACCATTAACTGGGGCAACATAATGCAACAAAACTACCCCAGTTTAACACCACAGACAGGCTAGCTCAATGCACCTACAAAATGCTACAACAAGTTAAACTGTCTGACCACGAGTTGTTTTTGCAGATTTGAGGTCAAATTACAAAATCATGTCCTGGACTTTGGCTGCAACTTCAGAATTCAGGAATTTTCATAACAAAGGTTTTGCTTCATTTTTATATCAGATGTGGAGATGACAACTCACTGAAATGCAAAGCAGGAGATATTCTTGAGGAAACATTTGCACAAAACAAATATTTTCCAACCAAACATCAGCTTTTCAAAGCAAAAACAAAAAAGTATTAATTTTCAGACAAACATAAATATGTATCATAGTAGGTGTCTTTAAACAAAATTATAGAGGAAATATTTTAGAGAAAGTAAGCACTCTTCATAATATTAATTTAAGAGAAAGTTCAAATTTCTAGTGGATAAAGATAAATGTGAAATGCTGAACACAGTGGAGAAGTCTTAGGAGATCAGGAAGGATTTGTTGTCTGAAAGTATGTCTGTACTGCAGCACAGAAAGAAATAGGATGAGATTAAGGATAATTTATCGGCAAGATATGTAGATCTGAGGGAAGAGCATTGCATTTGTGTCTACCAAGCAGAAAGACAAAACAGGACCATAAATTAATTCAGGTACCATATCTAAATGAAAAAATCCTTTCAACTGTGTAGCTATTTTTTGGCCATGCAGATCAGGCAGTATTTATTTAGACTGAGTCAAGAACTGAGATGACTACTGACATAGCAAAAAAATAAATCAACAGGGATCTGACATTGCTTTCAGATAGACCTATTTAGCACAAGAGCAGTTATTCTGAAATGAGTCAAGCTCTTTCAACACAAAAGTGAAATTGGGCCCGTGTGATCAGCATTAGAGGATAAATGCGATTAAAATTTATAATTCACTTACAACTTAAATATAATCATGTCTTGTAGATAAATATAATGATTCGATCATTTGTGCAACCAGAGTTAGAGGTACACAGCTTGCTTGTGCTTCTGAACAGAAAACAAGGCTCAAAGAAACCGGTCCTGATTTCTGTATGTACTGTGGGGTAGACATTGGTAATAGCTAGAGTTTGAGATTGTTAGAGAGGACTGTGAGAAAGCTCAACATGACCTGTCAGCCTGTGCTAGCAGCTCAGAAGGCTAACTGTGTCCTAGGCTGCATCAAGAACAGCGTGGCCAGCAGGTCGAGGGATATGATTCTGCCCCTCTGCTTTGGGGTCATGTGACCCCCACCGGCAGTGCTGCGTCCAGTTCTGGGGTCCCCAGTATAGGAGCTGTTGGAGCGAGTTCAGAGGAGGCCACAAAAATGATCAGAGGTCCAGAGAACCTCTGCTATGGAGACAGGCTGAGAGAGTTGGGGTTGTTCAGCCCAGATAAGAGAGGGCTGTCGGTAAACCTTAGAGCAGCCTTCCACTACCTAAAGGGGCTACAGGAAAGATGGGGAGGGACTGGTTACAAGTCCACAGACTCATAGGACAAGGAGAAATGTCTTGAAAAACTGAAGAATGGGAGATTTAGATGAGATATCAGGAAGAAATCCTTCCCCGTGAGGGTGGTGAGTCCCTAGCACCGACTGTCCGTGGATCCCTGGCAGTGTTCAAGGACAGGTTGGGTGGGGCTTTGGGCACCCTGGGCTACTGGATGGTGTCCCTGGCCATGGCAGGGGTTGGGACTGTATGGGCTTTGAGGTCCCTTCCAACCCAAACTATTTTATGCTTCTATGATTTTATATTTCTGTGATTGATACTACCAAAAGTGCAGATTTTAATAAAATCTTTAGTAATACAATCTCACAGATCAGCTGCTGACATGGAACATTATCTCTGTGAATTGCTTTAGGTAAGTGGTGAGGGTAATGAAAAGATTCAGAGAGTGGCTTCCAAAAGCCAAAGGTAATATATCCCCATCCAGCAGTGTAAGAGACACCGGGAGAGAGAGAGAGGATTATGCTTCCAAGCACTTTGTTTCCAATGGTGCTTCATTTAAACAGCACTTATAACAGTCTCAACCCCATGAAGGACCTGGGCTTCTAGTGCAGGAGAGATAATAACTGAAAACCACTCAGGAGAAGGCTTTTTCCCTCCTCACAGGAGGTATTTTGCAGCCTGACAGCGTGATTTACATGCTCAGTACTTGTTAACGTCCTCATGCTGTCAGATGATAGGAAGCATCCACACAACAAATGGGAAACTGACCCTAAATTCCAGGAAATAAAATCGTGGGTTATTCTGAATGCCTCAGTAGTTAAGAATATGTCAGTATGTAAATTTAGGCTAATTAGAAGGATATGTCAGTATGTACATGTTTTCTGAATCTGGAAAATAACATGTTTGAGAAATCTGAAGACTAACTTTACTGGGGGAATAAGGAAAACAGCCTGCAGAATTCAGCCCCACAGATATTTTACAACAATATCTTGTAGTCTCTTATGCTTTTTTCATGTAAGAAACTTTACCTTTCATCTAAAATTTGTACACGTTTTTCTCGTTTTCTTTTGCATTTTCCTTACCAAAACTTTTCATCCAGATATACTACTTTCTTTTAATACACTTAATAGTAGCAGCGCATCCTAGGGAAAGCAGTGTCTTCTTTGAAACTAGCTGTCACCCTTTGCTCTTTTTGGCATGAAACTCTTTTAATGGTGAGCTCCTACCACCTCAACCACTTCTAGTTACACTCCATGTGTGACCAGGTCCTCAGCCCTATGCCTTGATTAGCCAGATATCCATCCTGCTGTTTTCTCCTTTGATCTATTTCAGTGCAGCCAGCACCCCTGCTTTAGACAGGTACGAAGCTCATCATCACCAGGAGTCTGCCCGGAGAATTATTTTCAATATGAGGGGCTTTCCCCATCCTATGAAGTCTCTACCAGTAACATAAAGCATTTGTCGGGCCAATATGTTAGTAAATCATAAACTTATATGTGTACATACTTGCTGAGGAGGCCTTTGCCATAGGTAGCAGAAGGCTTTTTCCCAAGGACACGGCTTTCCCATCTGCCCTCCAAAAGATTTATGCAGATCCTTATATTTGAGGAAATGGGCCAAAATACAGTAGGTCAGAATTGCAGGGAGCCTTTAGGATCAAATTTCATTCCATTGAAAATGCTCTTAATGACAGAGAATCTTTGGGTGATGCTTAGCACAAGAAGAAGTGGTTTTGTGGGGAGAAAGGGTGATGCCAACTGCAGCTCAGCTTGGGCTGCCTGGAAATCTTCTCCAGGGAAAGAACTTATTTCCAGGAAAGAGATTAGGTTGCTGTCCTGCAACAGTCAGAGTCACAGAACAGCCACAAAAATTAAGATTTTTCTTTAAGCAAAGCACCAGAGCACATGGCTGCCTGCTTCGGACCTAACAGCCCTCTGGGTTTATCTATTGGCACAAATGGGTTTTTTACCTATCACTTGCAAGAAGAACTGTGAGAGTGACTTAAAGAATTTACTTCTCTCTTGGTTGTACTAGTGCTCATGCTGAATGTCCATTTACAGACTTCTGGTGAATATAAAGAAAATTGCGCTTCAGTTGGCCAACACAGTTTTTATAGTAATTAAAAGAATTATTAAAACTCTTAATTAAATTTAAAAGAAAAAATAATGGATTAGATCAAAATAAAAAGAAAAATTTATTTATTAGATCAAAAAGTGAAACATTCTACAAATCTAAGAAATTCCTAATCGTGGAGTGATTATAAGGGAAAATTAAACTGTGTAAAATAAAACCACACATTTCTTAATAATTAGAGCTGCCAGATATGACTCTTGGCACAGTTTTTGCCCTGGTGGGTTTTTACACTACAGTTAGTGCTGCTGTGGTACCAGCAAGCATGTTAGCTCAGTGCCTGATGATATCTGTGCATTTAGTGGTTCAGGTGGAGCAGTAACTGCTATGACTTAATGAAATAGTGAGGATAAACACAGAAAAATCAATGGACTCCATCTAGCTGCAGAAAACATTCTAAAAAAAAATGTTGGGTTTTTTTTTTCTCCCTTTCCAACTCAAACAAAAACATAACATCTGCCTTTGCCACCTCGGCAATATGAGAGTTGAATGACTGCACTGGTTCTTATTGTGACTCTCCCTCTTCTCACTGGGAGAGTAACGGCAGGCAGGCTGAGGGGCTGCACAGCCCCTCAGCTAGCTCTCAGCTCTCCCGAAGAAGTTGCACTCTTGTGCTACCTTCCCCAGCCACAAGACATTGATGTCAGTGTGTTATCATTAATGCTGGAGAGGTGCATGAGTCATGCACAACTGCTTGATGACAGCTCGACAGCATGTGTTAAAAATTCTTTGACTCTATGAGCACATCTCCCTGCCCTTACAGCAGATGCAAGGGAGCTTTGAGAGGCAGCTAGCTGAGGTTGATCCAATTCTGTGCTCAGTAAGATGATGTGAGACATCATAGCACAGTTACACAGCTTTGAGATGCACCGCAGAGGCAGAGCTTTCACCAGATGGTATATAATTTCTAAAGGGGACTATGGGTATGTTTGTTCATTTGTGTCCTCCTACGTCAGTCACGTATGTAATCCCAACAGTGGGACCACATCTCAAGCAGTAGTCATAAAACTTGTACTGTTCACTCGCATAACTGGAGCTTCTATTTTTCCACCTAATGAAGTATTTGCATGTACAGCACAGTTAACTGCAGAGGCAGATGTACACTTAATTGTCCGTTTGGCATAAGCAAGTACACTGCCTCTGCACCGGTTCCTGCATTTACAGTCAGTTCCTGCTTAAAATATTCTCCTACGTATCCTCACTTCAAGGAAGATGTCACATAATTATTAGAAGGGGAAAAAAAAAAAGTCTATTTTCTTAATGCTTTAGAGAGTTACAGGAAATCTTTCTTCAGTAAGTTTTGCACGTCTTTTAGCCTAGTTCAAGACCTACTGGGTAAATTGCCTTTTACACCAGGAAAATAGAAGCTATCATGCCTCAGAGGCAAATCTGGCTACCTGCTGTGAATATGAATGCATTTTTCCTGGAGCTTTTCTGCACCAAAGTTGAACATTGAAGGTGTTACAATGCTTCTTTTGAATCAGGTTTTGATAAAATTAAAGGGATCACAACTGTATGTGGTTAACTGTCATATACTCAACTATTCAACTTCCAGCCACGGATGAAGAGACAAGCCTGCACCACGGTAAGAGGCCTGAACAACCACTTGAACTTCAGCTTCCACATATAATCTTCTAGTCTGAAAACTTTATAATGAGCTCTGCAGCACTGAAGGTCCACTAGCTCAGTGTAGGAATTTCATCATCACAAGCTAAAAATGGGTCTTTCTAGTAAACTGGTTCCAGATCAGCTCATTTTCTCAGGCATCTAATTTCACTCTGGATGAGATCTCTGAGCTACAGATTATGTGGTTACAAATGCCTTTGTTTTATTATGAAAGGCCAGTAAAAACAATAACAACAAAATTGAGATAATAGTGCTCAACTCCAGGATGTCTAATAATAATATTAGAATCTCTTGAGATAGAGTCCACTGGGGAGAGGACAGTGTCTGTTGCTGACTTGGGTCAAACTCTAGAAAACATTTGAGAGTTGCCTGTTAATGATTCAATTCCTTTCATCAAAAGGAGGAAATACAATTCAATTTTTAAAGAAAACAATTCCAAAGAAAATCTGTGCTACCGGTGACATGACTTAGGTCAAAAATTTAAGGAAGGTAAAATACCAGCTCTTGTCTGCCAGACAAGAGCTCATCCAGACTATTAAAGGCAAATCAGATGCTTCCAAGCTCATGGGGAAAACAATGGTCCCAGCAAAGTAGCATTGTTTTGCATATTACAGAGTTGCCCTGACTCACTGATATGAAGTTCTGTAAATTGGGGCATGCCAGGAAAATCCTATATAATACCAAAGGCAGCATCAATATGAAAAGCAAAGCTGTAATTAACAAATATAGTTGATGTTTTCAAAATGCTTTCAACACAGGAAAAAAACCTCATGTAGTCTCGAGATCCATAGATCCTAAACCCTACCTTCCTTTCGTTTGTAGCTGTGTCTAAGCTCTAAGTCGAAGAAAAAGCATCATATTAGTAGAGGAAGAGTTAGCACTTTATTTAATTAAAAAATGGCAGTAAAACAGGAAGTGTTGAATGGTAATTGATCTATGAACTAATTAGGCTACAAGTGAAAATAAAGTCCCTAACTGGATGTTCTACAAGGACCAATCCAGGAAAAACAAGAACAAAAGAACATTTAAAGGGGTTTGATCAGTTTTTGACAAAGATTATATAAGGCTGTTGTCTCTTAGAGTTCTCAGAGCTGAACTCTGCCGGAGCACTTCCAACCAAACTTCCTAGAGGATGCATCTCACTTCTCCCCACTGATGTCACCAAAAGCCATGTATGCTTCATGCTCTTGGTAGGTGTCTGTACAACTTCCCTATTCCTCTTGTGCCATCTCTTAGAACTGTCTTTTGACAGACCATGTACGGCTATGAAGGAAGGCAAAGAAACCAGACACTTTATGTATATCAGTTTTCAGTTTACAACTACATGCTGTGAAGCTTCTTCCCCACTTCCAAAACTCAGAGTCCAAACTTTCCACTATCACCACATTATCATAAATAAATATATAATTAATATGCAACAAGAGTAAAGACATCATCCCTGGAATAAGGAGCTACGAACCTCTGCAAGGGATATTGTACCTCTCAGAAACTGCTCTCTAGTTTTCTGCTTTTAGTTTCAGACAGATACATTTCAACCATAGCCCCACATTGCTTCGACCTTTGCTTCTTCTGGAGTGTTATGAGATAAAAAGCTTTTGCTTTGGCATTATACTCAAGAGCAAAATTACAAGAGCAATACATAACAATGAGGATGATTTCATCACAACCTACTTTGGAAGGATGAGATCAAACACAAGACAATAATGGCAGTAGTATAGTAATGGAAAAGACCAATAATGTCATAAACTGTTTAAAATGATAACTGGAAATCCTTGTCAGAAAGCTTATTATTAATGAATAGTTATTGCTTATCAAAATGTAATCAGATTATTACTCTGGTGTCATTGCCAATGTAATGCCCACCACCAGAATATCTGCTGTGGTTGGTGCAGTATGAACAAGGGGTACAAAGACAGTCCTCTCCCCAAACAGTTTACTACTAACATGGCAAACAAAAGATCATCAATGGATTATGCTGTAAAAGGATAGAAACAAGTAGTAACATTACGCAAATAGTAGTTCAGAGAAATTACTTTCACTGGATTTTGAGGTTCTCTTGGATGAAAGGAGTGTGTCAAAAAATGGTAATTATGAATGTCTGACTGTGGAAGGAAATCTAAGTAGAAAGTGACAAAAAGAGAGCTCAGGAGACTTCCTTGGCATTAGTAGGACAATATGCTAAAAGACATGCTGAAAGATTCTAGAGACACAGCTCAAGTCATCTTGAAAGTCATCTGTTCAGTAGGGCCTGTTGTGACAGGACAAGGGGTAATGGTTTCAAAATAGAGGGAGGGAGATTTAGATTGGATATTAGAAAAAAGTTCTTTACTGTAAGAGTGGTGGAGCACTGGAACAAGTTGCCCAGGAAGGTGGTGGATGCCCCATCCCTGGAGGCATTCAAGGCCAGGTTGGAGGAGGCCCTGAGCAACCTGATCTAGTTGGGGGTGTCCCTGCTTCTTGCAGGGGGTTGGACTAGATGACCTCTGGGAGTCGCTTCCAACTCTAATCATTCTATGATTCTATGATAGATCTTTGTCGATGATACCAAGAGTAATGTCCACATACACACCTGTTCATGAATCACCATGGAGTTGGGAACTGCTGGTGAGACCCATTAAGGGGAGCTGTCACAGCTGGGACACTGGTTCTCATGGCTAGAAAGACTGTGGAGACTCGTCAGTGCCCTAAATACCATGTGGGATACCATTCTGGTCCTCTTAGTAGGGCTTTAATTTGGACCAGCCCTAAATCTAGGGCAAACCCAAGGAACTAAGCTAATTTTCCTTAGTCAAAGCAGTGCCCTGTCAAGTCCAGTTACAGAGACAAAGAAATAAAAAGATACTTAGAGAGAGAGGAGAATTAATATGAATGCTGATCTGCACATGGTATTTTGATATGCTCCAGTTCAATAGGATTTGTGAGTCACACCATCATTGCTTTCCAGTCTCAGGTTTATGTCATAGTCTGGTGTCATGTCAGAGGAAACAAAACTGTGCCCAGAAACAGCCCAAATATCTCCTTCAGAGAGAACTGCTGAAAATAAGAGTTGAAACATCAGGCACATCTGGACCTAATCCATAAGCAAACTTGGAGAGAAGTTGTAAACCTACCTGTAATGTGACAGATGAGGGTTGTTCTCGTTAAGGTGACTGTGCTTTTAATTAGGTAATTGTTTCATTGGCTCCAAAGTGTGAAGTGTAATTAACAGAACACTGATTACTCCATGGTAATCTTGGGAGTTGAACTTTTGGTTTTTCATTCTTCAGCAGCCACAGACTACCCTGATGGAAATGGGATGATCCCTTTGCTACCAGTGCTTGTTCATCGCTAGTGTCTGTGTTTGAATCTTGCTCTACTGTCTTTTCTTCTTTTACTGAGGAAGAAATTTCCTATCAAAGGCTTTTTAAGTTTTTGTGTTATTTCAAGACACTTGATTACTGTGGCACCAGCAAGATACAATATTGTCACTGCAGTGAACCATAGCTGTGTCCACTGCTGTGTATTCCTACTTGTGGTTCAAAAGAGTTTCATCTACATTTTTAGACACTACATTTTCTCAAATATGAGTCCTTTTTCCCTGCTTTGTCCCAGAGGAGTCAAATATTGGTTTCTTTACTCTTGGAGAAAGACAGACACGCATGAAGTCATGTTCTACCTCCTTTACCACTTTGTAGAGATGTCTCCAGGTGTTCAATGAGAACTGGCTTTTGTTTTTTTCACCTCCATCTAACATTCCCAGACATCAAAATGGAATGTCATGACTGACCAAAATACCCAGATTGTGCTTCAGGATTTCCACTGCCATCATCATTTCATTGCTAGGTGGTATGAGAAGTTGTGGCTCGGTATGGATCTATCAGCAGACTGTTTCTAAAGAAATGACTCCTAAGTGTATTGGGTTGTGGACTTCTTGAGCTCCACATCTCTCCGAAGAACTGTAGTTTGATCTTTACACTTGCTCTCTGGATGATTTTCTTCCCACGATATTTGTTGCTTGCTTCTTAAGGGCTATCTTCATTTCTCCCTCCTCTCATTTCTTTTCCAGTGCTTCATAAACATAAATCCATGTGTAATGAGTACTACCTGTTGAGTTGGAGGGCTTATTACACAGCACGGACCAACGCAATTGAAGAAACACCTAAACACCTTCCTAAATGGTTTATCAAGCACAACCAGAACTTACAGGAAGACCCACACACAGCGGGCCGAGCCCAAGTCTCTCCTACCCAAGTCCCAGCTTTCATCTTCTTTGCTCACCAGGGACCCCAAGCCCGCAGAGACATCTAGTGACTGAACCACATACTGCTGTCAGGCGCAGGGTTGCCATGGGCTACTTGGAGGAGCCACGCTATTTCCTGTAGATATTTACTAAATCTAAATATTTTAACAACAAATAAGAAGAACTGAGGCTTCTCTGCTCCCAGCAGCACAACAGGATGCTCTTTCACTGTTTATCTGGGCTGAGTTTGGGACACTGTGTTGTAAGGAAGCACGGCTCAGCCTGATGAAGATACAGCTTGTTACTATGTTGCATTTGCCCCAAATGTCTGGATAGGATTCAGGGTAATCTGCAGAAGTTCAGCCAGATAGATGTGTTCCTTTGGGCTGATATGAATCATGGAGCACTGAACTGCTGGTCAAAGGAAAGAGATTAAATAATTTACAGTAAATGCTGTTCTGGTCTGTAGTTATGCACACATGCAGACCTGCCTCATCTCAAAGCTCTTAGAAGATTATGAGAGCTCCGATTATGGCAAGCACTGAGGAGATCATGGTGCTCCTCAGGGTTCAACAGGACTAAATGTTTCCAGTTGAATCACAGGATTAGAACTGAAGGATGCTGCTATTAATGCAGGCACAGACACAGAAGTATGTTCTTCTGCTTCAGTGGCAAATCAGCTTCGTTATGGTAGCTGAGGTAGACTATCTTCACCCAGCAAATGTGAATTATTGCCCTCTAGCTTAACCCTCAGTGGAAGGAGTTTAAGACAAGTCACATTCTTTCACATTAGCCATGGGCTGAGAGCACATACCCTGACAGTTACTACATCTCGGCTGACGCTCAAGCTTAAACTGGATTTAGGTGGAACCTAAGTTGTTCATAGATCTTTGAGCAACCTAAAGACTCCAGATACCAGCTTTGGGAGAAATGGTTACCCTTCATGCACTGCACTTATCAACTCTATTCGTATAAACTGTAACAGATGCCTGAGTTCAGTCAAGCTCCTGCAAGCAATGAAGATGCATGAGCAGGTCCAGGAATTTGCAGCAGACCTGGGCAGTGCATCAGGACCCAAATTAGGGTCAACATCTTTCCTTTGAAATAAGAACATATTGGGTGAACATCCACAAAGCTTAGTGTTCTACCTGTGACTCACCTCTGGGTGCTTGAAAGACCTAAAGACACAGTGGAGCCAGAAGGAACAACCTACAGAGGTTTAATTTCCAATGTTTAGAACAAGCCCTGAAGCTCTAGGTTTAACATCCCTCCCAAAATGCTTTTTATCATCAATTATAACTGCATAGTCTAGATCTGCATATATATTTAAAACCTGTCTAGTGACCAGAGGAGCAGAGGCAAGAGAAGATGAAAAATAAGGAGGGAGAAATATTGAACAGATTTTTTTTTTTTAATCTCCACATTTTTGACAGAAACATAAGGATGGTTTTCATTTCAACCCAATTAGCTCAGACTACCCTAGTTATGGAAAACTGGAAGCTGCCCAACTTTTTACCACAAGAACAGTTCGGTAACATTAAGAAATACTTTTATTAATAGCTTTTGTGTCTCTATGTGTGTAACATCTGGGCACAAATAAGTGCTAACAATCATTAATGTTTGCTTCTCTGCTGAAATAACTGAAACCATGCTCAACATGGCCAAACAACCTGACCTCACTTTTCTATCCCCACCCCAGTTTTGATATAAGTGAGGTTATCACAGCCAGCAACTCAGAAAAAACAAATCAAAACAAAAAAGTAGGCAACAGATTAAAAACCACATCCTTTTCAGAATTCAAAGCCACAAGAGTCTAAAATAAGCTCATAAATAAGGCCCTGAGGACCATTTTGATCTGTTTGAACAGCACAATGTTTTTGCGGTGATTTGCAGCCCTATCCTGTTTGTTTACCCTGTCCCCATCTTGTTTACCAGAAGATGGCTCTTCTATTCATCAGCAGGGCTAAGAATGCAAAGGAACTAATCCATATAGCAAAGTAAGTGTGCTCTCAGCTCTCAAGTCCCCTACAGGCAAGGTCATCTGTGTCCACCACCTGAATGGCATGGCTCAGAGGTATTGCCAAGGTCACGTCACCAAAGGTACCCGGCCAGTGGTGATGTTTTAGGAAGAAAGGAGAGACCCAATTTGTGGCTAACTTTCTGATGAAGCTTTTGAGTAACAGCCTCCATTTTCAAAAAGTGTATCTGTACTTTGAACGCTAATACCTTCTTGGCAGCCATCAGTGTTCCCTGGTGGCTAAGAAGGCCAAAGGGATCTTGGGTGCATTAAGAGGAGTGTAGCCAGCAGGTCAAAGGAGGTGACCCTCCCCATCTACCCTGCCCTGGTCAGGCTTCACCTGGAGTCCTGTGTCAAGTTCTGGGCTCCCCAGTACAAGACAGACAGGCATCTCCTGGAAAGAGTCCAGTGGAGGCCACAAAGATGAAGGGTCTGGAGCATCTTCCCTATGAGGTAATGCTGAGTGAGCTGGGGCTGTTCAGCCTGGAGAAGAGAAGACTGAGAGGGGATCTCATCAGTGTTTATAAATATCTGAAGTGTGGGAGACAAAGGGAGATGGCCAACCTCTTCTCAGTGGCCTGTGGGGACAGAACAAGGGTCAATGGTCACAAGTTGGACCACAGGAGGTTCCGCACCGATGTGAGAAAGAACTTTTTCACAGTGAGGATGAGAGAGCACTGAAACAGGCTGCCCAGGGGGGTTGTGGAGTCTCCTTCTCTGAAGATATTCAAGACCCATCTGGACGCCGACCTGTGTGACCTGCTCTAGGGAACCTGCTTTGGCAGAGGGGTTGGACTTGATCTCTGGAGGTCCCTTCCAACCCCTGCAATTCTGTGATTCTGTAATGTGAGTGCACTGTTAAGGCTAATGATGGTGTTCATTAGTTCCTATTCTCCAACTGGCAAAGGTTTGAACACATCACCACAGCCTGAACACATTGCTCACCCTTGTCACCCCAGGCAGTTCCACCAGCATTCAGGATGACATTTCATCAGTCTCCCAGTCTCTTGTATGTCCTCTCCCATATTTATCAGCTCCATGTTAATGTCTCAACTGGCACTGGACAAGCTGCCCCCCTCTTTTATAAGAGGTTGGATGAAATGTGCCTCCTTAGTGATTTTAAACAAACTTCAGCTGGAGACTCTGGGCTCCTCTAGTTAGCTAGACAATTGTAGGGAGCAAAGTTTCTTTTTAGAAGTAGAGCACCACAGGTAGCAGAACTTATTTCAAGAGGTAGTTTAATTCTTTCAACTAGATAGTTACCTGAGAGCACAAGCTGTGCTTTCACACAATGCAAATGCTGCCCATCTCTAGTGGTTCATCAGGTAAGTTCTCCTGAGTTCACTTGCACACTGATTTACTCCCTTCAGGATGTAGATAAGCCTCTTTACTTGAGGCATCCAAGTTAAGCAGTACTTTCCAGTGGTTAGAAGACACAAGCAAAAGTCACTGCTTGCTGGCACCTCTCAGACACAGACTGCTGTTACACTTCTTCTCAGGAGTGTGAAGGATCAGGCAGTGAGTTATTGCACAGTGTTGGTGCCCCTGAACCCATGCACTGTGCTACAGAGCAGGGGCAGAGCAGATTCTGCTTCCTACCACTTATTTATTCGGAGCAGACACAGTGCAAATAGTTGGTTTTACATGTGAACTAATGTTTCAGGGCTCTCTTCTTGTGTCCACAGCTGAATATATGAACTATAGTTCTATGAAGTTTTCAGCTTGTTATGGGCTTCTTTAAGATGAAAACAAGATATACACATAACTTGGACATGACAGTAACAGAAGTGTTCCAAAATCAACATCTTAGCAGTACAACCTGTAGTCAAACTTCATGCCATAAACCACCTCCAAATAAAAGGGCAAGACAAAACAGTCAAAGTGTTTCCTTCCAAATTCCCCTTATTTTTCTGGCAGTTTTTTGTCTTATGATCACCCAGCCATGAGTTCTACTTCTACTCCCAAACCTTCAGAAATAACTTTGAGGAAGCCCTGCAATCCTCTTTGAGGGGAGATGACACAGGTTCAGTGTGAGAGAACATTGTCCTCACCTCTGTGCCCAACAGCTTCTCCACTTTCTTTTTTTCCCTCTATGTTTCTATGATTCTGTGAAAATATATTTTAATATTAATAGTATTCCAAATCCTTGCACAGGATCCCTCCATTCCCCCCAGAAAGTGGGCTCATTAGCTTGCACAAAACAGGGTGGTGGCCCCTGGGTACAAGACCTTCTAACCACCATATACTGTCTTCATAAACAAAGTTCACTGGATGTTCAGCATCCGTATCACATCAAACTCTTCCAAGTCTGCAAACACTAAATGCTGAACTAATAGTGAACTTCCACAAAGAAGGTCATATAATAAACTTCCATGAATTACTGTTGTAAGCTGCTATAAATTGCTCTGCAGCAGGTTCCAAGCAATGTTTTTACTGTCCGTTCAATAGATCTGCAGTAAATCCTTAGAAAGATGAATTGAGTAAGATGTCCTCCACCTCCAAACTTTGCAGCCTTGCAAGTTTCTAGCTCACCTTTAGTCACACAATGCAAAAAGTGGAGCCACTGTTTGCAATATTGATAGTGGGAGTTTGTTTTAATCCCCCACACAAATAGGAACAAATTTCTGATTACAGAGTCAAGAACTTTCTCTGAACAAAGTAGGACCTTGACTTTAGACAGCAGTTGTTCACCTGCAGCAGGAGCCAGGAGCTCACAACTTCCCTGAAGAGCAATTCCAACAGTTCAAGAGACTTCTATAACATCCAACTATATTGTGAATTCAGCTGTGAAATTCCTTGTTCCTTGGCTCTCCCACCCTTTGATCAACTCCAGACTCGAAGGAAAGAATGGATCTAAGAATTAAGTGAATACAGATAGAAGTCACTTTCTTTTTCTTTTCTCACTTTTCACAATATTCCTGTCTAAATTATCTCTCTCTGACAAAAAGAGCTTCATTCCACAACTAGAATGACCTCCTCCACCACCTTACCAGGATGTCTTCTCCTTCAGAACACTAAACCAGCAACTTCTGGTACCAGTTTATTTCAATAACAAAAATATTATTTCACTGTTGGCATCTTTCACTGGAAAATGTTTCTGTGTTGCTACAGGCTAATAGATTAGCTAATAGAGTAACCTGCACCCTGTTTAAATATGGCCAGGAATGAGACACATAGGCATCAAGAGAAAAACCTGCCAATCCGGCCATGATGCTGTAGTTTGGTGATGCAGCTGGCATAACAACTGATTATGGTGCCCAAATTATTTCAGTCTTTTGTCACAAACTATTCCATATAAAATCCTCTCAAACAAAGCACAGATGAGTTAAGTGTCACGATGTACAATTTTGAGACACTCACATCCTTTCCTGAACTTCTCATTAAAGTCCAGCCCTGCAAGATGCTGAGTTCCCTGGTTTTCACTAATTCCAGCAGAATTTGAAGGAATTTGGTGCTTTCTTGCAAATACTAAGCAACTAGAAAGACCAGGTTGTAACATCTGGAATAGATGTCCCATCCCAACTATGCATCATATCTACAGCTCCAGATATTAAAAATTTTCCTGGACAAAACCAGATGAAAATCTCAGCACAGCCAAAGCTCTGTTTATCATTTTTCCCTGGCAAATCACAGCCATACTTTGATTATGTGTACTATGGTCTCCCTACCTTTTTTTTTTTTCCTTTGCTTGGTGATATCCAGTATCATCTGTTACAGGGAATGCTGCTCACTGCTTCTATTCATGAAACATCCTTCTGTCTCAAGTACAAGGCTAAGAGATTTTGCAAAAGCCCAGCTGTAATCTGTTGAGGAGGAAGGGAGACAGCTAAGAGCCAGGCAGGAGAGAGGACAGAATGTGTTCACTCAGCAGGTCCTGCAGCAGCCGAGAGGAGAGCCCCTTTGAGGAACTCCATCCTGTTTCATATCTTTTCCAGGCAATTCATTTTTTTTAGAGGCAGCTGCCAGGTAAAAGGTCATGAACACCAAAGTCCTTTGCTTATCCCCTGCAACAGAGCAAGATTTCCTCCCAAAACTGAGCCCATGGACCCCAAACTTCTCCCAGAGGAATCATCTCTACAGAGAAGAGTTGCGTGACTCCACTCACCACAGCTTCAGGGCATGCTGCCAGGTCTTCTTTGTGTGGAAGGCACCAGTCCACTGGGACAGGACAAATGTTAGCAAACGCCTTCCACGCTGACTGCTCAACAGAAATCACAAGCAAGAAATAACTCTTCATTTATTCTCATTACACACTGGACAACTGGCATTTCATTTTCCAGGCCGTCAGACAAATTAATTCCTAGAATGAGTTTCATAAACAAAGTATTTAGAAAGAAGAGTACATATGGACATATAAATCTTTTCTTATGCATTTCTGGGATGGTTGGCAGGAAAACTACAGTGTTCTTCAGTTGATCTGGGGAAATGTAGGTGTAGCTCACGTGGTCTTTACAGACATATCTGAAAGTGTCAAACTGCTAGTGAGGAAAGTGTTGTAGGCAAATACTGTGAAAGAGAGAAGTTTCCTATTTCAGTATCTGCAGAAAAGGAATAGGCAACAGGTAAGACCATGGCCTCTCTCTGAGAAGGATGAGATCATGTGTAGGCATGCACTGAACAAGGACCATGGCACTGAGCACCAGCCATGCCAGGTAGCTACCTACACATTGATAGCACCATCACTGAGAATGCACCATCACAACAGGACTTGTAGGTAGGGAGGAACAAAGAGCTGGGTTGCAAGTATGGTGAGAAATGATATCTTTCCTTTGATAACATATCACATATATCTTTTTCTAGGTCTTACTCATGAACACAGGCCTGTTCCAAAACTCACTAAAATTTCTGGGACTTTCTCCACTGACACCAACAAACTTCAGATCTGGCCCATAAAGAGCTGCAGCAAGACTGCAACCATATGGAATTATTTCTGAGTCACAGTAGTAAGAGATATAATGAAAATATGTTGGCTTGTTTAGTTGATAAACATATAGTCTTGGCAGGCTCAGCAAAAGAACAGATGCTAAGTGGCCTGGAAACTCTGCTCTCTTCCTTAGAGGTGGCTACAGGGTGAAGATCATGAAGAGGGCAGCATGGGCATGTCAGCGTTGCTACTGGCTGTTTTCTACCTGTCCTGTGGACATACAGAGCTCTCAAAGTCTGGCAGTCTGAAAGCTAAAAATTCCCTGTATCCAAACAAACCCATGGGAAAGGACATACTGAGCTAGATAAATTACAGTTATGAAATACAAGTATTTAATTAAATCTTGTCTGGCTGTATTTTGTACCATCCCCCCCCCCCCAAAAANNCCCCCCAAAAAAAAAAAAGAGTCCAACTTCAAAACTAATCTGGAACTGACTGTGTTATAATTTACTAGAAACTCTGTTTTCATCACTTCAGTTCATAGAAAGGAAAAATAAGAACAGCAACAGCTTTCATCAGTTCCTATTTAAAAACAAACTGCTGCATTTTAAAGGGGAAAAAAAAAAAAAAAAAGGTCCAGAGATGGAGCCAAGTCCAAGTTTGCGGTAAGTGCAGGGAGGTTAGCCAGGCCAACCAGGGTGGAGAAAGGTGGGTCAGGTTAGCAGAGGGCAGACAGGTTTCCCTGTGCCCTCCTGGTATGGCCTCGAAGCCCTGGGGATACCTCTCCTGAGCCCGCCTTTGGCTGTTTTAACTCCACCTGAGACAGAACATCTCCTTAGTCCCTGCCAGCAGCGTGATGGTGCATAAAACAGAGACTGCAGAGAAGGAAAAGGTTTGGGTGGATGAAGGATCAGACCATGGCAAAGGCTCTAAGAGACGTGATTTGGCTGGGGAGGGGACTGCTGCCTCTGCCTTTGCTGCACATGCCTTTTGGGGAACCCGAGTGCTCCACATCCATGCTCCTGACTGAAAGGTGAATAACTCCTCTATTCCCCCTCTGTTCTGTCTAGAAAGTTTATTTGCTTTTCAGATCTCCCTCTTAACAGCTGGTTGTTCAGAACAGCACCCAAAGCTTATGAGTGGAAGTATCATATATTTAACTAAGAAGAGAAATGTCAAGGACATGTCCCAGAACTGCAGCTGTTTTACAAAGTACTTTACAAAATCTGTGGTACCCAGTGGATTTTCCCAAGCATCGGACTGACAGCTCAGGTGAAACAGAGACAGGGCAGCAGGGCTGTAATTTTGAAAAGGCATCTCCATCCCAGCTAACTTTCACCGAGCAGTTCTCCGGAGGTTACCGTTTTCTGTGTCCGGTTTCAGCCAACTGCTGATCCATCAAAGGAAAATGTCAGCACACACCATTCCTCCACCAGCTCTCCACTCAGCTTGGGGTGTGTCAGAGAGCCCTGCTCACAACCTCCTGCTGAAATGCTGCTTCATTCTGAGTCATTTATGCATGGACTGGGTTTATTTAGACTTCTCTTGCTTTCATAAACATTGTCATGCAAAAACGTACAGCCCCTGTTTCATGTGTGTGTGGTCAATAGTTTGGTCAATACATTGTTTATTCAAACTGAATGGTTCATGTGCAATAGGATTTTCTTAAGTCTTTGTTTGTCCCTTGCATGCAAAAATAGCAGTACGTGTCATGTTGGTTTTTTTTTTTTGGTTTTTTTTTTCTCTGTAAATAGCAATGACATGAGGAAAAGCAAACACAAAAATCATTTGTACAGGTTTCATCGGCATAGGGAGCATGCGTTCCCTGTGACTAGATATCTAATACTGAATATTGACACTGAACACCTTTCCAAAAGGCTGGCATATAGCAAGCCACAATTTGGAAAACAGATACAGAACATTGTGGCAGTCCACATCTCTCCCTGTGAAAGACCACAGTGAGAGGAAACACAAGGTTAGCTAGATCCTGAAATTTCAAGATGCTTTTACAACAAAGATGTCACCCAACATTCTGATTTATTATTAGAAGTATAATTTTGGGACCATATGCAAAAACATTCAGCAAAGAGTTTTTGCTATTAAAACCCACTTAATCTAACTGAAAAAACCCAAACAAAAATAAAAAGGTTTGTCCACTCCATTTGAAAGTTCAAACCAAGATCAAGGCTTCTTGCTTAAGACATCATACAAATGAAAGCTCATGGTCCAAGGAGGTGGTAATCAAAGGGAAGTAAAGAGATAAGAGAGAAGCACCAGGACCATTCTCTGATAGAGAATGGAAATACAACAGGATTAATTGACTTACATAGGGTTACTCTGGAGAGAGAAGTGCTAAACCTCAGTCTCCTGACTCCAAGGCTAATGCCTTAACCACAAGTCAGTCCTTCCACACTAAGAGATGGATTTTTATTTTGCTGTTGGAAACTGTTCTTTTTATCCTATTGGTATTTAAAAATTGAATGTTTTGTTAACCATTATTTTTGGATGAGTTTACCATCTGAAATCTTATAGCACTTACAGTAGTTTTTGGAGATTTCCCTTGTTGGACCATTCATACAAGTAGATATATCTTACTCTTTCCTTGGCTTCTTTCTGTGTTTGTTTTGGCTACCAATACTTTTTACTTACAAGAAGAATAAGGGAAACCTTTCCAGAACATTAGCACACTTACTGATGAGAGAGCTGAAAACATATCATGCCCTTGCAAACAGCTAGTGACAGAGAGAATTCCACTCTTTTTTTTTTTTTTTTCTAAGCCCAGAGGAAGCAAAATATTTAGAAGAAAGAAAAAACCCTGTTTACTATACCCCAAATATGGCAAATTTGAAACAGGAGAGGGCTGTACACAGTTGTCTGAAGTGCCAGCCTCATGGGCAGCACCAAAACTCATTCAACATTTGAAAAAAAACAACTTCTTTAGTTGGAGGCCAAGCACAACAGCAATGAATTTCTACACACACACTCCCTTCACTTTCATCTAACAAACACAAGTCAGTGAATTTGCATTCTAACTATTTTTTAGGAGAGCTGGTACTTCTTTTTACTTATGGCAAAACACATGAAAATATCCAATGGAGGAAGGTCTACACAACTCCAAAGTGCTACTTAAAGCAAAATTAATTTGTAGCCTGTATAGACTTCATGCTGGACATTTGTTTTATTAATTTTATTCCACGTAGAACACTGTGACTTGTTGGAAGCTGGATTTAGGAGTTTTATTTCATCTATTTTCCATCAAATATGTATTTTGTCAACCCAGATGTCCCATCAGAGATCCTGGGGTGCCTTACACTGCCACTTCTCTCTGAGTCACAAATCAGCACTGGCTACAGCCACTGGTTCATGAGCACCTTGTCTTTGTAAACCAGAAGTTTGAAGGCAAGGTTGAATGGGATGTGCCCCACAAAACTGCCATCTGTCTTTTCAACTGTGATACACTGGCCCAAAACCGGATTTTATTGTCAACAGTCTGGATTGATTCTGAGGACCTTGGGATGATTCAGCTCCTTGAGATGAGGTTGCATAAAAAATTCTTTGAGACCTGAAAACACACAGAATGATTACCACCAACAGACAAAAGCTTAAGCTGCTTCAGGCATCTCCTATGAAATGCCTTAACCACCCCCCACCTCCACTCATGGCCTGTGGTCTCGAGGTGCACTCTCTCCAAGCACATCAAATCTGTCCTTGAACTGAACTTCCCAGTCATGAACTTCCCTCAAATGACAAGGAAGACAAAAACATCCAGTGCTTGTGGTCTAGTGTTTACTAAGGGCTTGCCCTTGAGTCCTCAACTTATTCCCACAGTAGCTCTGTTTTCCATGTGGTCACCTATCCAAGTATTGTACAGCTCCAATGCCACTTTGTTCCTTAGGACAGATTAGATGAGATGGGTTCAGCCTAGGATGGAAAAGGAAGAAAACAGAGTTGTTTCCAAACAGTGGAAATCTTGCCACCATCCTTACAGGTGAAGTGGACCTAGAGCACCCCTTCCTTTTCTCAGGGTTGGGTGTAGCACTGCAATGGACTGCCAAGCTCAACACAGGAGGGTCAGGTTAGATGTGATTGAACTCTCCACGAGGCATTAGTCATCCATTCTTATTTTAATTTTTGATCTATGAGAGGCCAGTCCTAACTTTCTTCATACCCTAACTATGAAAGTTCTCAGTGTATTACTCTCACCAGAAACAGACTCCTTTACCAGTACTTCTAATTAATTTCAGGATCTTTAAATCAAGTCCATATGAATGGTATATAGAGTCTGATCCTCAAATGCCCATGTGTATTAATTAAGTTCTTATTTTAATAAAAAGAATCCTCATTTAAGCTATGGGAAATTGCGGTGTGTGCATGAACGTGATCCTTGTATCCACACTGCTTTTTCAAAGCACATTTACCTTGCGCGCACACTCACCTGAAATTAAGTTAATGGCCCCAGTTGGCCCCTCAGGACTCTGCAGATGGCAGAGACAAGTCATAAACAATTTATTTGAGAAAGTACTAAGGGAGTGTAAAGAACAGATCTCTTAAAAATGAGGAAGGATAAGAATATAATTTGGGTAAATTGTGTTACTCTGTGCTGCAGGAGAGTAAGAGAACAACAGTGGAAGTAGATCTTTGTAGGTTACTTTCTGCAGCCAGTGGATCTTCTGTCATTTGTTTCCTGTGTACCTTGGACCCATACTAGAAAAGAGAGGTGCAAAAAGGAAAATAAATATCACAATACAGAGGAAATTCCTACAGCAAAGCACATAGATGCTGAAATACTAGTGGGATGACAACTGCACTTATTATTGCATAATTTGGCTTTAGATTCCCTCAGCTTTTCATAAAGCAGAGGAGGGATTTTCCACCTCATCGTGACAAGTATCAAGTTAAAATAAATAGTTACATAAAAAATGAACAAACAGATAACATTTCTTTTACTTTCCTGGGTATCATTTTTTGGCCACAATCATAAGTCTTGGAGATCCCTGATGCACTATGTAAATCTGTTGCTAAACAGATGAAGAGAGCTGTCTGCTTTGATGTAGGCAACAATGTCTGGAGAAACAAATAGAAGGGAATTGGGTTTGACTTCTTGAGCCTGTCACCCTCAGACAGTCCAGTTTATTTAGTCTTTTTTTCATTTTGGAAGCAGGTATTTCACATGCAGCAAAAAGGCAGGTCTGGCTTTGAGGGAGGTCAATAGTTTGCAAAATTGCAAACTCTGGTCTTTCTTTAAGTATGTTTTATTTTTCAATTTATGAATCAAAGTCCTACTATTTACAATGTGGTGGTTAACCTCTATTGCCTAGCTTTATGATTCTGAATTCTGTGCTGGACCATGAATCCGTCATGTTTTATTGAGAAGGAGACAGTCTTGCATTTTAAAATGTGCAACAACAATCTTTGACTTTGTCCTTTTGATTTGGGTCAGCTAGCAAAACTGTAGGAATGTTTATGATTAAGAGAACTTATAAATCAGAGAGAAAGGAGACAAATTCATTAGTTATTGGTTATGGCAACTCTGAAGTTGCTTTCTTTTATAAAAAGGAAAAAAAGATAAGTATTCAAATAAAATCTATAAGGGTGTCTAAATAAAAATTTCTCCAGAACAAATTCTCCATGTAGGTTCTTTGAGATAAACTCCTTATCTGATTTAGCCACATAAAATTCATCTGACATTTATCTTCAGGAGATAGCCAAGGCTTGGCTTGTTTGTTTCTGCACTTATCTCAAGCATCTCTCCTATCTGAGCTCTTCAACAGAAAGTAAACAGAAGTAATAAACTATACAGTGATCACATAAATCCTCCCTCCCTGTGGAAACGTCCTCAGCAACTCCTGTACTATGCAGCCTCTAAATTTGCCAATAAGTTTTGTTTGGCTTAAACAACTCTTTCAGAAGTCTTCTGTTAATTGAAGACATTGGCAAATGAAGAAATCTATCAATCATTCTATGGTTCAGTGCAACGGTTAATCAACGTCACAGTTAAAATGTGCCCTATTTCCAGTTTGGAATTGCCTTGTTCTAGCTTTCTGCCCTGGATAGGCAGCACATTCTTCCTGAAGAAAAAAACAATGAATTACACACCACAGTGAAGTCCTCTTTCAACTTTCAAACTGATGAACTGAAATACAGAATCAGAGTTCACCAAGGGGCTCACCACACAGCATTTCCTCCAGTCATCAAATCATTGGGGTGCAGGTCTTCTTCTCTTCCCCTGCACCTGCTCCAAAGTCTCAGGAAGGTTTTGAGAAGGAAAATTCCAGAGGTGGATGAGTTTCTCTACCAGGCTGGGGTGGAAGTGTAGCTCTCCCCAGTACCATGTGGATGCTCAGTTATATTCAGCATCATCATCTCCTTCCCCTTCACGTGCCATGTCTGATGGTGGAGCACAATATCTGCAAATCTTTGTATTGGGCTTCTGCTCTCCACAGAAGGGTTTTTTCTTAATCTGTCCTGTGAACAATCCCAACTCTCCAGCTTTCCTTGGCGTCTGTGAGAAGCTGCCTGCACGAATGGCAGATACATGGCTTTAACATAACCTGTTTCCCTCTTTAAGGACCATAATAGCTGTTTCTCTGGCATAAAACTCTGAAAAACTTAGAGATGGGGACTGTCTCTGATATTGTGTTGTGATGTTTTCTGAAAAAAAAAAAAAAGAAAAAAAAAAGAATTTGCTATTCCTGCAGTACTCAGAAGCCTCAGCTAATTACCTGAACTCCCTCTTCTCTCTTTAGGTTGGTACAGTTTTAAGGTGTAGATCATCTGGTCCCTGTTGAGCACTTCTTGTGCAGATGCAAATCACACCTTGTGAGTGATTCTTTCTGAAGAATATTTCTGTACATTAACTCAGACATAAACCCCTTTACAGTCAGGCAAGGTTAACTCCATGATCTTCAATGGCCTCAGATGAGCAAACAATTTGATGTAATTTCTATTTGCACTCAGAAATAAATTATTTATTATGCAAATTAATTTGTTTAAACATATTAGTAGACATAGGTGTCAGTGATTTCTTTGTCAGTGGTAGCAGTGGTGGGAGAAAAGAGAAGGAAACCTTCAGCCCTGCTCTGTATCCAAACACAGGAGTTCCCCTTCATATCTTGGGCATGTCTTAGCAGAGTATCAGGTTTTAGGACTTACATGGACTCGGGTATATTGGAACATATGTTACAGCTTTGTAAAGGGTAATCTGATATGGTGTCAGCCCCATGTTATCATTCTCCGTGCTCGCATGCTAAGCCTCATTTGTGTGGAGCTATTGAGGAGAGAGACAAAATCAATATATCTGTACAGCAATGAAGATATCAAGGCAGAAACCGTCAGCCATCAATATCTGCTTTACAGGAAACTAATACTGGGAAATGTGTGTATACCTGGATGTTTGAAATACTCAGAGAAAATGAGCCATTATGCCTTATAAAGCCACAATCAAGAGAGGGAGGAAAAAAAATAAAAAATAAAAAAGATTGCAATGACTTTTGTGTTACTCAGTTGAAGCACAGAAACCAGGAAAGCAGCAGCCAGGCTTTGCTGTCTGGAGTGAAAAAGCTGATGGCTCTGGATTCATTGTACAGTCACTCCTGCTGCCTATGTACAAGAGTGAGAGCACGGGGTGGTCCATGACCCAGAGGAGACAGAAATGGGGTTTCCATCCAGCTGTTTTCAGGCAAGGCCATTTGACACAGCCTGGGCTGGGAATTATGCTATACACACTCCAGGAATGAAAGTTTGAATGATACTGGAGAACCACAAGAAAGAATCCTCTCTCTGGTTGAGGAAAGAAACAGGTAGGATGAGGTACAATGCAGAAAATAGGGGAAAGAGTAGAAATCCCTCAAATGCAAGGTTTGGCACACTCGCCCCAAAAGGTTGCATCACAACTTGAGTGGGCTGACAGGAGAGCATCCCAGAAGTGTAAGTCTTCATTTGTGAATAATGTTGCTATAAAGATATTTTTCTTTTTAAAATAAACCTTTTTCTGAATAAACCTGGCATGTTGGCACAGAAGTACGTCCTGATAAATTTAACCCCATCCCATACATGCAAATAAACCCACCTGTAAAGTCCCTGACCTAATCCAACTCATCCTTCCAGAACTTGGATGGTGAAAGGTCATTCAGGATGTGAAACCCAAGGTTCAGTCTTTGTCCTTGTCTCAGAGAGATTAAATCCAAATTCCTTCCTCTGAACAGTGCCCTAATTGCTAGCTACAGGCATGGGAAGCAGCGTCCGTTTATTCAGTAGGAGTTCTGCCATTATGTACAAAAATGAAAGATTTCTCTGAACATGTGGGAATGAGTAAAAATGACATTATAACCTAAGGGCTCTATGTGGGAGAGCAAGATCATGATGCTGACCTTGCTGAAAAGATTGTTCTATGTTTTCCAAACATAATGTGAAATACTTGAACACAACATCAAGCAAGTCTTGAAGCAGTTACACCTCTGGTCACAGTCAGGCTCATCCATGTTCTCTCTGATCTCATAAATCTTTTTCTTTTTCCAATAATTCTCCAAGTGAGAAACCTTACTCTCTTTTCTCTCCAGAAAAAGCTGGAGTCTCGTGGACTTCAACACCAAGAGGAGTGCTCTGAGGCTTGGACACTGACAAAATACAGATCATCCTGACACATTTATATTCTGAAAGAAAAGACAAGTCCTTCCTCAGCTCTTGAAAGAAAGGACATAGGAGTCCCTTTGGGGGACAACTGGAGGCTATGAATCCCAGAGGACAGAACTTCCTGGAATCCTGGACTCAAGTGCATAAACCCTATAAAAGAGTGATGTTTAAGGTACATTCTGCCAGTGTTGTTTCTCCCAGGTAACTCAGGACCTCTATCTGAGGAGTACAGGTTATAGAAGAGGGCAGTGATTTGTACCATCGTGGTCCACATGTAAGTTTATGTATAGCTATAACCCCTGTAAAATCAAGACTACCCTTAAGATTGAATGAATTCATGCCTAAATATAAAATGTAGCATGTTGATTCATGTTTTCTCCTACCCTGTGGTGATCACTAAGTGTCCTGAAATGTCATATAAAGGCTTAGTCAGGGCATGTAGTGATAGGACAAGGGGGAATGGTTTTAAGTTGGAAGGGGGTAGACTTAGGTTGGACATTGGGAAGAAAGTCTTCACTATGAGTGTGGTGAGTCATTGGCACAGGTTGCCCAGGGAAGTGGTGGCTGCTCCCTCCCTGGATATGTTCAGGGCCAGGTTGGATGGGACCATGAGTGGCCTGCTCTGGTGAGAGGAGGCCCTGCCCATTGCAGGGGTTTGGAACATGATGATCTTTAAGTTCCCTTCCAGCCCAAACCATTCTATGGTACTATGAAACCAATATTTTGGTAAGTAAAACCTTTTCACACTGCTTTTTGCAAGGATGCCTTGTGAGGCCTTTCCACCCTTAAAGATGGAACAACCCTATGGTAGCCCACTGTAGAAAACTTGGTAATAGAGTCCATCTTCCCTGCCTCCTCCTATACTATGCATTAATTTGTGTGGGTATATCTACATAAATAAAATCTTGCAGCAGCTATAGCGCAATGAGTCTGATAGTCAGCAAACATGGCAGGAAAAATGGCAATTATTTTGTATTTTCCTAGCAAAATGTAATATGATTAGTATCCTTCATGATAACATTTCCTTTAGGGCTAAATACCAGCTGGGTCTTGGCTCTTAGTTTCTTTGCTCTTCCATCTAGGCCATAATGCCAAGAAATATTATCTTAATCAATTGTTAACCCAAGGCCTACCACTCATTGCTGATCTGTACTCAAAACCGGGCAACCTCTCTGCAGTGGAAAACTAAAAATACTAGCTATGGAATGGCTTTGGCACCTTTAAACTCAATTTTTATTTTTTTTTTTTTAACAAGGTCGTCATTTCAATCTTCTAGACAAAAGGATAAGTTCACTTCTGCAGAGAAATACTCTGGGACAGCTTTCAGCATGAGGGTGGCTTTCCACTGCACACACACACAGATTAAGCAATAATATTTTGCACAGATACAATTAGTAGAATAATAAAAAATAGTACCCACAAAAACAGTCAACTCTCCAACATTCTTTAAATTTGAAACAAATGTATACAGTTTTGTGGAGGAACTGAGAGAAAAGGACCAAAATTTCATCTGCACACTCAAAACGATGAATAACAAATAGTGATGTCACCCAGGAAAGTTTCTTTCTCAGTGAGAACTGCCAGGAGACAGCATTTTTAGCCTGTTTTCTTTCATACACCTTCAAAGTCTGCAGGGTATAATCCTGAAAACCAGTCAGTATACCAGGGTGAAATGACAGGCTTTGGGGAACCAACAACACCCATATCCAGTCAGTATTATTTTATGATGTATTTCATGGTTTGGAATTAATTGCAATTGGGGCATGGAAAAAAAAAAAAAAAAAAACAAACCAAAACCCCAACCCAAAAACCCCGAAGCCTAAAGTGGTTTTTTAAAATTCATAAGGAAGTATTTTTCCTTGAATAATAGCATTAATATAACATTATGATCTTTTTCTCTTTTAAATAAACCTTTTATTTTCTTTCAAATTTCTGTTCCTTGTGGCTAGGGGTTGTCTGGTGCTCTCATCTTGTGGGAAATTGCTGGCTGGAAGCAGTATCGTTTCTGTAATTGCCACTTTCCTCACTTGAAATAGTTCTGGGGACTCCAGAAATACCTTCAAGTATTTGGTCATAGGCATTAAAAGTTGGAGGGACAGCTAATAGCTGATGGTTGTTCCTAAATGCTAGAAAAGGGTAGGCTCATTTGAAAACTTTTTTCTAAACATTTCAGTATGTCTCCTGTTTCCAAAACCAAGTGAGTTTGCTCTCTTGCCTGTGCATAACACAAAATGGTACTTTACTGCTTTGTAAATACTGATGGTGAACCTCAAAAGAAATCAGGTGAAGGTTGTTATGCTCTACTTTCCACCATTAAATCCGTGGTGATTCCTTGAGCATTTTATGCATGAACAAAGCCTTCCAACATGCCCCTGGGTCAACATGCCATCCCTCCCCAGAGCTGTCTACGAGTGAGAAATCCAGCCCAACATCAGTGTTTCCCTCATAGTCCCAAGGAGGGATGGGCATCTCCAGAGAGATTTAAGAGTCATAAAATGACTGTTTCCCCTATGGTTGTTCGTTGCCAGCACAGGGACCACAGCTCCTCTGTTCCACACACCAAGCAGAAAGTGCTGGAAGAACCCATCCTACCTTCAGGTCCAAACTGAGAATTGGCTTCTTCACTCACTTGAGGCAAAAAGAAGAATTTAGGAGGATAAATGTTCAGATATGGGCTGGCAATAGAGTCTCGGGAAGACAACCTTACATGCTCAAATAGCAGATCCCAAAAACAGATGAGCTTGAATAATCCACCGTGTGACTGGGTGTTTTCACTCTTAGAAACCTCTTCTTCTGCCACATTACTGCAAAACATGGACAAAATCCAAGATTAGGAATCTTGGTTTTGGCTTCAAAAGAACCAATAGTTAATTCCATTTTTCATTGCACACTAAGTTGTATCGCAATCTGATTTTTGGCAAAAAAAACTGCAAATAAATTGTTCTGTGTCCTCCTGCATCACATTCATCACTCCAACTCTGTCCCATATGCCCTGAGATATGCCCAAGGATAAGAGGCAGATCATGTTACAGCACTGTTGAAGCTACCCATGTGCAGGTTGACCAGCAATAGACATCAGCTGCTTCATTAGCTGGATTGAGCCTCAAAGACTAATCTGTGCTTTCCCACAATAGGAGACACAGATCTGAGTTTCTCTTTCCTTCCTACATGCTGATTTTCATGAAATCTGTAGAAACATAATTATCTTCAAAACTCCCATCCCTCTGTCAAATTTGGTGAAAACAATCTTAACAGTTACTGGAAAAGCTAACCGATAAAGCAGGTATCAGTAGACGTAATTCACACTTCCCTACAAAACCACACTGAAAAGAAGTATTTGTCATTTTCTGAACACCAAGAAAGAGCTGAGCCCTGCAAAACCACAGCAACCACCAAAGAGCTTCACACTTCTCGCTGGACCACTCAGAACAGCCACTTCCCGCTGATGATTCAGGCATTAGGGTCCTGACCAGAACAGAGTACAGTGGCAGAGACAGGAGCATCATATGGCAACAACAAAAAAATTAAAGATGTAAAGTCTTTCAGCTCAGCCCTTAGACCAACAGGAAATTTTCCAATGGGAAAACCTGACTTTTTTTTCTTTTCATGGACAGCAGCAAATGGGAGAAGTTAAGTGCTTAATCGTAAGAATAATATTAATTCTTTGCTGAAGTGATGTTCCTGTAACCTTTCACCATTGGGAATCTGGACACTGATGGGGCAAGCAGAGGGACACTTCTGTTTCGTGCTAAGCAAATTTGACCACCACTAGCAATGGATGCAGAAGACCTGACAGGTGTCAGGACCTGTTTGGTCCTGTTTTCTCAGGCCCGATGCTTGAGATTAACTCTGTTTTAAACAGGAGATATTTCTTTTTTAGGTAAGGAAAATTGCCATTCACCTTGATATTCCTTTAAGTAGTACAAAATGTAACGCTCTTTTCCATCTCTGGTTATTGGGGTTAGTCAGGACTAGCAGTAGAGAAGAGTCCTCTTCCTGCCATCTGCTAGCTGTACCCAGTACATAAAATGTGTGGTCACAAGCAAAAAATATTTCCTAATTCCAGGCTTACTGGGGTTGAAAAGGAGACATAAATATTTTGACAGTTTTAGCATGTAATCATGCATCCTTTTTGTCCTTCTCCCAAACAAAGGCCACCCTCACATGAAGTTTGCAAATACTTGTTTTCCCTGGTACTAGGAAACACTGAGACATTCCCACACTCAGCATATTGGGCATCTCCATTGTTCAGGCTGTTGATCAGTCTGCCGCTGTTGCTCCTTTAAGAGCCCTTGTCCTTGGAAGTCAAGTTCATGAAACTTCATTCAAGTTCTTCAATGTCTTAAGTGATGATACACCAATTAACCAGGCAGTGCTAATTGTGAGATGGTGCCAAGTCACTCAAGGGAAAACCGGGAAAGTACATGCTGTGAATCAAGACTCTGCTTTCATTCTTTGAGATGCCATTAGCTAGAAACAGGAAAAGAAATAAACAGCGAAGTGCATCCCAGAGGTTAATGAAAAAAACTAATAGCACACTTCCTCTCTTACTTGGAAGGTTTAATTGCTATTTAAAAAATAATAACAATAATAATACACATTTAGCATTCTGCATGAAATTGCACAGATTCCACAGGGGCCTAGTTTGCTTCTTCGATAGCCTCTTTATCATTACAACTGTAAACAAGATGCAGTTAGGACAAGAACTCATTGGGACAGGATCATAAATGATTTTCTAACAGAAAATCCTTTAGAAGTTTTTTTTTACATTCCTTTACAGAAAAAAAAACAACATTTTCCAAGGAGATACTTATAAGCACCATTTGCAATTCCATCTCCATTGGTGAAATTGAAGTAAGCACTTTTAGTCCATCTACTTAAAAGAACCCTTTCTTTAGTTTCAGTCTTGTCCGTGAGGGAAAAGTATGTCACTCAAGATATCACACAACCTTCCAAAGAAGAATCAGCTTTTATTCTCCCCAAATAAACTTTTCCAGAAACTTTGCTCTATAAAAAAATAAATTCTTCCTTTCTCAGCCTTCCCTTGCCTTGCCTGTTGAAACAGCACATTTTCCTCCTGCAATAGCTACTTTGCCTCTGGAGTTTGGATTTCTATTTCCAGTCAACTGGGCTTTCTAATGTCTATGGATCTGAAAGCTCCTCAGACTGACTTCTGAAGGTCCAACACTGCGTCTCCAATACACTGGAGAACCTGAGCACATGGCTTGGCTCTAGAAAAATTAAACCAGGGTGAATCCCTGCTTAGATTTCAGAGGGTCCATCTTAAAATGCTTCAATGAAAGATTTGTGCAAACTAGTCAGAAATTTGCCTTCTGGTTCTGACCTGAAGGCAGAAGAATTAGCACCAAAATCACTTGACTCTCATAATGCTTATAATTATGGGAATCTTGTAAAATCATCTTGTGTCAATAACATCCTGATGTTATTGACTGATTGATCCCACATATGTGAGGATTTCACTATATTAATCCCAGCTTCTGCAACCTTGATGGCAGTTCATGAAGTCTACTTTGGAAACAGTCATAAACTCCTCAAAATCTCACACATGACTTTGAGCACTGACATTCTCTCAGAAGGGCATTTTGTGTGAAAGTAAGATTCCCGCTCACATATAGGCATTTTGTGCCTGAAGAATTATAAATTCATGGTGACATGGGAGACTCCAGTTTATTCATCAGTTTCTCCTTCAACTGAGATGGATCTCTGTGATGAAAAAGGGATGCATCAATCAAGTATCATTTTTAAAACTGGTCCCACATGCACTGGTGGTTGTAAAATGCAGCTGCGTCATAAGCAGCAAGATGAAGAGCATGAACCCACTTTGAAGCAACCCACTGAAATCCCCAGATTACAGGGGATGGTGAGGAAATAGCGAATTGCTAATTGTGAGATGGCTTTGTTTAAACGTGCTGATAGCCAAAGGGGCTAATGCACTGGCTACTTCTGACACTGCAGAGATAGCTGTCTCCCTGGCTGGCAGATCACAGTGCTCTGAAATGTCTTTCCTTCCTAATGAGATGAAAGGCAGTCTGGATGCACATCTAATTTATCAAGCAGAGGAAGCTCAAATATAGTCCGTTTATCTCCCTCTAAGTGTTCTGCTTCTCCCACCACTCAGCTCAGCAAGATAATCTCGGTGGTCAGGGGGATGCTATGGGAGGTGCAAGAAAGCATTGAATTACCCATTATGAGTAATTTTTAAGCACACCCCATTTCTGTCCACAGACCCAAAGTTGCGGTTTTCCAAAGTATATTGCAAATCAATAGGATTTGCCCACTTAAAACATTTCATTGCTTAGGAAACCCCCATAACATGTGTCTGATTTTCTTTTTTTTGCCCCCCAAATTGGTGCCAGTGCACACAGAAGTAAGGGGAGGATCCAGGGCCTCACCCTGTGTATGTGTGAGTTCGTAAAAGGGGAGGTGGATCAACACACCAGGCTACAGCACATGAGTACCAAGTTTGTTTGGCCTCCTGGCTGGTGTGCATCGCAGAGCTGAAAGTCTGTACTTACCCTGATGGTAAGTGTGCTTGCTTGTCCATATGTCCAAGCCCTTACAGCGCTGCATTCACAAACCCACACAGCTGCCTTTGCACATCATTTTATATAAAGTCTACACACATCTGTAACCACACCTATCCAAATAAATTCATGTTCCTAAACAAATACGTGTGAGAATAAAAAACAAACATACTGCTCACACAAAGTACAGGGAAGCAAAGAAAGATGGTCATAAACAAGATAACTTCTTGCTTTATGCATGATTGATATCAGGAATAAAAGAAGTCTACAACTTTTCCATTCCTAGCAGTATTTCACATGTTGAAGATGGTCCAGGGCTGGACACAGTATCCTAAGAGAGGTTTTGGCAGTGTTAAGCTGAATGGGAGAGTTTCTTCATGGTTGTTTCATGCTCTTATATATGTATATGTATATATACACACAGACAGAGAGCCATTTTTGGGGCAGCCTGATGTTGCTGACTGCTCATCTTGTGTGTCACAGCCCCCAGATCCTTTGCTGTCTAACCAGTTACTCTTACATTTGTTTGCCCAAGTAGGGTGTCTTGTCCTTCTTGAGTTGTTCCCTTCCTTTTTCAGTCTTTGACTCCAATTTGTAGAGATAATTTTAAACTCTAATGCTGTCCTCCAAAGAAAATGTTAAATCTTTCTTCCAAGCCCATCTAATCTTGGTGTGCTCTCAGCATTTAAAATGTCTGTATTCTGTTGTCTCAGGAAGCCACTTAGTACGTCCTCCCATTTCACATAATCACTAGATTGGAAAAGACCTTAGATATCACCAAGTCCAACTGTACCTGTCCTCTACTAAACCACATCCCTGAGCACTTTGCCCGTCTTTTAAATACACCCATGGGTGGCGACTCAACCACCTCCCTGGGCAGCCTGTTCCAAGTGCAAGGTTTTTTGATTACTTGCTTTCCAAGTGATTATTACCAATTCATTTTTGTCCAGTGTCTAGCATTTTTTTACTAGATTATGCTCTGTTGCTTTCTGTGATGGAAAAATGTTAAATTATTTTAAATAATAATTTATTTAAACCCCATGTGCAGATTCAATACACCACTGTAGGTTTTATGGATACGATGGAGAAATCTGGTTTAGATGTACAACTACACTTATCACAACCACAATATTCACAGAACGCACCACAGCCAACAGAACATGTCATGACATGCAATATTGCAACCTGCAGCAGAGTCACAAAATTACCGCCCGCAGGCAAGTCACAAGAGTGACTATTACAGTCGCAGCAGACCCACGGCTGTCGCTATCACATCTCACAGCCACACTAAATACCACACACGTGTTGTGGTCAGTCACCCGAGACTACAAACTTCAAACACATCAAATACTCACCACCCCTCTCCAGGTCAGGGTTCTCCATGCGTTCCCTCAGCCAGCAGCCCAGCCCAGGGACAGGGTCTCCAGGGTCTCCTTGCTGAGTTGGAGAAGTGACTTCCAGTTCCCAGCCCGAGTACAAGGGGTTTTGTTAACTTTTGTTAACCCAGGCCTGGTCCTGCCCACTGTCATCTATGTGACAGTGGGCAGGACCAGGCCTGGGTAGACAATACCACCTTCGATGTTTGTCATTAGCAGTGTTCCCCCTTATCTTACTCCCTACCCTTTGCATGTCTTTGTGTTGTCTGGGTCCATTGAAGCCAAATGGGGACACGCTGGCTGGCCTTTATCTTACTTTTGGGCAGCTCACTAGTGGTTTGATTGGGACTCAGGGCATATTGTTTGTTTTAGGAATTCAAGGCTCAGCCCAGGTTTTGATTCTATGATTGGTTAGTCTCAGCTTACAGGACAGCTCAGGTTTGAGCTCATCTCTGCAGAGATGAGGCCTCAAGGCACCCAGGGCTCTGTTGCTTTTACAACCATACACAGAGACCTACCACCCCCTTCCCCTTTTCCCTCTGATGAGTTGCCTGGTGCACTAAACATTGCTGAAACCTGTCCACAGAACTCAGAGCCGGATGATCCTTAGAACTTCCCAATAACAATGTCAAATTCTGGCATTGCCAGACAGCCTACTTCCCCTCCCAGAAATCCTGTTTCCCTCTTATCAAGGGGAATAACCTTCTCTAATAGTCATTGAACATGATCAGCTGCTGTTGTTCATTTTCAATATACCTGAGCATGAAGACTGAAGTCATCATGAAATGTCACTGGAGGAGTTACTGGGGAACTTCCAGTCCAAAAGATTTTGACAGAAATTTTAAAAACCTCCAACACTCCTAACTAAAACTATCTCATCATAGACTTCCGTGGATTTTAAAGTCACTGAGAGTGCTTCTGTCTCATCCTGTTCTCACACAAGTCAGAGAAGACAGGCTGATTAAATTATCCAGCAAAAAAAAAAGTGGTCCACTGAATTAGCAGGTACCCATATTATCCTGTTGTCCCCTTTTGGATTCATACCACCTTTTTGACTCATATGGGCAAGATATTCTTTTGCATCTGGTCTCCATTAGATAGTAGGCGTCAGAAGGAGGTGAGGTTTGCTATGGATCTTATTTTGAGCCTTTGTTGCTTGGTAGTACAAACAGTGGGCTATTAAAAGAGCTGATATTTCCATGGGGCTTGTAACACAAGCTTCAGTTTGCTTCAGTTTGGTTACAGTGGTTTACACACAGAGCCACATACATTTAAATATAATATTTATTAAGCTTACTTAAGTTTATTCTGAGGTATGACTGGAACCCAGTTTATACTGGCTAGGTCGGGGAGCTGTGTCAGGTTTGGAAGTGTGATGTCCTGCCATGTGCACCAGCGCTGCTGCAGAGCTGGAGCAATATGCTTCGAATTAACAGCCCAGCTTATTTTATACTTGGCCTGGCCCTGCTACCCAGTGACCCTGAGCATGACTGCTCTTAAAGAGATAATATGGTTTGATAAAACATAAGAACCTTCAGAAAAAGGGAAGATATATCAGTCATCAGGGCATAATTACAGCCCACGGTGTATTTCCTTCATTTCTTGGATGTCTATCATACATAGGCTGCAAAGCAGCTCTATGCACCTGTATTTTGGCTGGCAATAACCTCCTCTTCTTCCCACACACCAATAATCTGCTGGCAGTACATGCACAACAACCATTGCCCTAGTCAAGGTGCACACTGGCAAACTGATGCTTCCCTCAGCCTCAACGCAGCTCCAAAAGCAAAGCCAGGCTTTCTGTGTGATATGGACTGGGCCAGAGCTGGAGCCAAAACCTTGCAACCATTTTCCAAAGGGTAACTAGGTATAGTGCCCAGATGGAAAATGGCCTTTTGGGTAAACTTGCTGAGTAAAGAGATTGCCTTGGGATGTGCTAAGCACATATAATTTTTATTATTGCATTATGATATGAGATACTGTATGATTCCATGGTAGAAATTCGCATTTGCTAATTTTTAATTGGATCAGCACAGTGTATGGAGCATTTCTTCCAAACGGGACTCATTGTCCTTGAATCCAGCAGCTGCAGAATCACCCCTTATGATGTGCTTTCCATAGACAAAACCCAATGCATTGGATTGCTACAGCTACTAGCAGGGAAGTCACTGCAACATCAGTTTTTCTGATACTTCAAGCTCCCAAATCAGTGAAGATAAAGACCGAGGAAGAGGAAAATGGAGAAAACCCATCTCCTAGGCACCTTCCAAACTTAAAGGAATGGTCAGTTGGATGTCCTTCCAAATTACCAAACCCTACTTAGAATTTCACCAGTAAAAGGAAATGATTAAGAGCTTTAGCTAAGCTCTAGATATATCCATTTTCTTTTAGTTAAGTTCATTTAACTCCAGATGTTTTACTTCATTTACTGTGATGATTTTTGGGGGCAGGAGTGCATTGTGAAGAGATGAGGTGCTTCAAAGCTTCCAAACACTGTTCTTGCACAGATTAGCTCTTAACACATCAGTACAGCATATTGTTGGTCTCATTTAGCAAATCGTTGAAGCTTTGTTATGTAAGTAAGTTTGACCACATTTTGCTTAACTTCTGTTTAGCTTTTTAAAAAAAAAATGTATTTATGAAACATTTTTTGTGCTCTGCAGGCATCCGCCCTGCTTTCTCAGCTGACTCTGGAGAGAGATTGTTTGCCAGTGGTGGGAATCAACACATATATCTTCTACATGTAGGTATCTACAGTGAGTTGAGGGCTCAGATAAATTGGCCACCCATCTTCATGCAGCTCCACTCGAGATACTAAAAGTTATCCTTCCCGGGATAGGGGCGTCTCATAAGCCAGGTCACATCAAAGGAATCCTGAACAATTAACTCAGATAAGCTGGCCAATGCTGAGACATTCCCACACTCATCATCCTCACTGTGGGATACCTGACTGGTCCGTAGCACTTGCAGCAGGCAGCACAGCAAGTAGAAGAGAGAATTTTGTAGTCATATGCTATAGCAATGCCAGTCCTTTCAAAAGGTGGGAGGACCTGTGTGGTCTCATGGATCTCTTGGATAATGTACGTATTTTCTGCTTGTGCTTCACCAGCATGATATGCGAGAGGAAGGGCTGGTTCAAGCTAGAAAGTGCAATCTTGGCTCTCCGTGCTCCTGCTCCTTGTATAAAGGTTATACAGGAAGACCTGGGGACTATTGCCTGTCTGTGAAGACTGCTAATTGTCAGCATCTATCAGCAGGAGATAGCTGACACGCTCTGCCAGGAGAGATTGCTTCAGCAGCACAAAACACACTGCTTCTGCTCTTGTTAAAGCGAGCAATTTTCTTGTCAAGTGTTTTGTCATTGCTGTGGTCCTAGAGGCAGGGCTGTCGCCATCAAAAACAGTCCCAACAGAGGGGTGTGGGGTAGGATACCTGTGGGAGAGCTCCTAAACCCCAGGAAAAGCAGGTGACAACCTTTGATGTACACCTCCTCTCACAGTCCTAGCATGAAGGAAGAGAGCCCAGCCCTCACTTAGGTCTCGAGGTCTGAACCCTGATTTACCAGTGACCTCGTATGCTGTTTTAAGGCCAAATCCACAGGAATGTCCCAGTTCCCATTGCCTTTGGGACCCTTTGTGCATTATGGCTTCATTTCCTCCAGCTCTCTGCTGGGGTTTTCCTTCCAGGTTTGCACCAGATGCACTGTGTTTCCCCGCTTTTGCCCTGTTGTAATGCTAAGGGGCTGGCAGTGAACACAGGGGGCTTTGCCAGCGAGGGGAGGGCAGCCAGCACTGCCCCTGCACGTCAGCCCCAGGGAAGGGAGGAGAGGGGAGGGGAGGGAGGGCAGAGGGTTTTGGTGTGTCAGCACAGCTCAGGGAGATGACTGATGCTTCTGCCAACCAGCCACAAGCTGATGCTCAAGAAAAACTCTTCTCTTCCCCTCCCAAAAAAAAAACCAACCAGGCTATGCAATGTCCCAAAGGGTCTGGGGAAGGAAGGGATGAAGGGTTCTCTCCTATCCTTGTGTTCTCAGAGTGCCAGCTTGAGCTCCATTGCATTCATCAGGAAGTTGTGGAAATAATGGGAGTCCCAGATTGTAGACAAAAGATCCTTGAAATAATGGGAGCCCAGAGCACAGACAGAGGCTGGGGCACCCTGGAATGGGAACAACTCAGTCACAAAGGGCTTTTGATTATAAACAAAATACCAGGACCAAGCAGTTCCAGGTCCACAAGGTCCAAAACTCCTCAGAAGAAATCCCAGGTGACAAATCGCCAGGACCCTGCCCTGAGTGGGAAAGCCTCCCAGAAGAGATGGCTGTCTGGAATTAGGACTTTTTTCTTGTATCTTTTTTTTTGTTGTTGTTGTTGTTTTGCTTTAATCTAATGGAAAATATTCACAGCTCATCACCAACCCAGAGCTTAGGCAACCTCGCCTGAGGCGGCTTCTCAAGCCGCTGGGGTGTCATGGGCTGCAAGGCTAAGGGGACAGTACTGCCAAACCTCTTTTGGAAGCAGCTCTTGTCGGTTTTCCCTTTCAAGCTCTTTTGTTGAAAACCCTTAAAGCACTGAGAAAAAGGCCCTTTCTCACGACAGTTTCTCTGGGCAGCCTAGATTGCTGGGAGCTCAGCCCATGGATGCCAGCAGGCTGCTGGAGGGGACAACAGATGCCCAGGAGGGATCCATGAGCAAGGATCAGCCCCCAGCACTGGGCAAGAATGAGGGACATCTCAGCACCTGCACAGAGGATTCAATCTTCCTCTTCTAACACCTCCCACTCCAGGCTGAGAGGATGTGCCCTTATCACCCTTATACTTAACAGCAGGACCTGCTAGGATAAGATCCACAGAAAGTGTCCCCTGCATTGAACACCTTCCCCGGAAGCCTAATGCTTCACAGCCTTGTTACTGCAGCAGCTGAATAAGGAGAAAGGCAACTCCCACTACCCTCCTCTCCTGCAAAATGATCTTGTGTTCAAGGTTCAACTGCTCTTCTACTGCTAATACCTCCATTTTTCATTCTTAGGCTTGCTTAAACAAATCTAATAATGGCAACAGAACTGGTGTGCTCTCTCTGTAACTTTGGAGAAGTTGAAGGTACCATTCAGAGATGGAAGCAAGCAATACACGGAGCACACCAAGTTCCACGTTGATTAGAAATAATGTAGGAGATGTACTTGCCTTTACAAGCTCCAAAGAAAACATGCCTCTGCATGGATAAATGACAGCATAGCCTGATGCCAGCATGAGAGGCAGTGAACTGCGTCCCTTTCTGTGCTGCATGGGTAGGAGGAGTGCTCTCGACAACATTGCTTTTGGTTTCACGGTAGTTACCCAGGGTAGAGAAAAACTCAACAGTAATAAATGAGTTGTTGCAACCTGCCCTTTCTGCTCCAGCAATTTCCTGTTTTTGTAAACAGGAAACACCGTGGGACTTGGCCAGAACTAGATGTGATAACGCTAAAGAGTGGTCAGACAGTCAACTACGAAACCGCAGTGGTGTCTGCTGAGGAAAACCTACAAGCTGTCAAGAAAGCTGCTGGATGTTTTGTGATACAATCTATCAATTATCCGAGGTGAATGCCTGTATCAATGGCATTTATTTTTTCCCCCACTGTGATTGCCTGCCATCTCAGTCTTACAGTAAGCCACCTGGTCAGTGTGAAAACACAGGTTAATTTCAAGTTAACATGTTATTCCATATAACAAAAACAAGTTGTCTGGTTGTTTTTAGTGAAGTTATCTAAGCCTGTTCCCATGAGCTCCCCACCTCCCAGGGAGAAGTTGCAATCTGCTCTGTTTCATCATCACTTTTGTGGCATTTCCTACTGAGATGAGTGGCAACAAGACAATTTCCAGACATGGTTATTTGTTTTCCTTGACCTGAGTGACTGCTGTTTTCTAAACCATTTGCAGTGTCAGTCCTGGGATCTGACACTTAGACTTCTCCGGTTGGGGAATAAAATGTTATATCGATCCTTCAGGTTCTTTATTAATTTTCTGGAAGAGGTTTCAATAGAGCTATTCCAAGGATTTGTTCGCTACCAACACTTAATTCTGCAAATCAGGCCAGTTTCACCAGTTTCATATAACTTGATGAGCCAGTTTATGACACGCTAAAAACCTTTTCCCAGGCCTCCAAACCCTGATTCTGTACAAAAAGTTTAATGATAATGATTACTAGGTTTCTGTTTCCTCCCACACCTTAGGAAGATTTAACACAATCGGTTCCAAGCTATGCCTACAACCTGTACAGGCAGACCAAGAACAGCTTGCAGCTCCAAATATTTGCCTCCTTTGAATTCTTTCCAATGTTTGTTTGTCAGTTCTCCTCCCAAAGTAAACAGTTTCATGAAAATTTAAGCAATCTGAAATGTGTTGTTTGCGGTGACCTGATGTCTTACAGATGAACCCAGAGCTCACTGGGCAATAATTTCCTGTTGTTCATATGCAATCTCAGCCCAAAAATGGGATGTGTACCCCTAATGCCACCTACATTATGCTTGGGCAGTGTGTTGTTAGCCCCCTTCTTTAAGCAGCTGTTGTCTGTAAGCTCAAGAATAAGCTATGACCTGAACAGTTCAGGTAACCAGCTCTTCTGGGTTACCAGAAAAGTGTTGGACAGCCTATGTAAGGCACCACAAAATGGGCTGGAGGTGTGTGTAGATGGAGGGCTGTTGTGCCATCCTTGTTCTCTGGGGAGCCTTGTACCTTCATGTGCCTGACCTTATTGCACCCCAGCTGGGGCCTCTCAAACATCAGATAAAAGTCCTTTGCACAACAGATTAAGGCACTCCACTTTCCACTGATGACTCTTCAGAGCCGCATCCCATGGAAGATCTAGTCATCTACTTCATTCTCTGCAGAGGTGGCCTGTGGGTGGAGCAGAGTAGGACAGAGACCCTGAAGAAATGTGACATGAATCAGAAGATTTTGTTGAATTAGTCATTAGAATAATTTCCCCAGGGCAAAACCATGTTCCAAAAAGAACATTAGGAGAGCAATGGTCTTACCACCACCACCTTGATCTCTCATTTTTATCCAAAAGTATTGCCCTAGTTCACCAGGGCCAAGGTGGAGAAGCAGAGAAAGGTGGGGAAATCTGTTGCTGCCAACAATGGAAATTCAAGCCAGTACTTTTTGTCACCACTTCCTCCCTAATCCCCACGTTTTCCTCCTCCTCCTCTCTGTTCTCAAGGAGGCAGCCTTGTGTTCCCAAATGCCAAGGCAGCTCAGCCTCAAAGGAAGAGAAATAAGCACCTCTCTTCGTGCCGGCAGCCTCTGAAGGCAAACCACATCACTTGGCAAAGCACAGCTGGCCCGCGGCAAGAGGTGAGCCGAAAGTAAATGTCTAGGTGTTGCAGCACGTCGACACACGTTAAGCTGGGAGGCGTTTGGCTTTGGATCAGGAGACGGGCTTTCCCGGCACTGTTTGAACAAACACACCTACTCCACACCAGGTGTGCTCCCTCATAAACACTTCCGCTGGATGTACCCCGACAGTCACTTGCTTGATTGACAGCCCTTCTACAGCCAGCAGCACCAAGGTAGGGGATGATGGAGCTGATAAGGATGTCTGGGCATTTCACCAAAGCGTAAGGAAAAAGCCCAAGTGAGTCAGCAGAAAGGTACGATTCCATGTAGGGCCTCTGGACATGATTTGTTGGGCTCCCACCCACCGAATGAGTAGGAGTATTTGCTTATTGTCTGTAACGAGTTTTAGATCAAGGTTTTATCATGAGGAAAAGAGAATAAATAATGTCAATTATAAAATGCTCTCCTCCCCTTGGTTTCATTTTTTAACATGATTTAAGAGTGCCCAAGGCAAAACATTTAATCTAAAACCCATTTTGGATTTGTATTTTAGGAACATAGAGGAAAGTTATGAGACATGTCATGTTTTGAGCTTCTAGCAATTCAAAGGCCAGTTTTCAAAGGTAGAGTGGAACTGGGCATATGGAATCCTTTAGCCAGTGCAAGAGGAGTACTTGTATATGATGTGCACCTCTATATGGAGTCAACAAGATGTCAGAGAAAGTAGCACCATTATCCCATAATATGCATGAGAATACACTTACAGCACAGATCTATCAATGACAAATACTTAATTCCCTGGAAGTTAACTCAGAGAAATTTCAACACTGGACTATCAAGGCTGGGATTATTGAAAATCATCATGTTCCCAAGAAACTGTCACATACTTGCAATTTCAGTCCACCCAAAGCGATTGTGACAAATTAATTTCAAATATAGCCATCTGGTATAACTGTATGGCCTAAACAAATGACTTTGTGTGCTCCCAAGATAGCAAGGTCAGCAACCTGTTGGGTGCTGCAAATTTTTTCGATGTAAAGAAAATTGAAAACAAAAGCAAGCTGGAGATCAAAGATGACCCTGAGGTTGATGGACTCCAGCATCTATACAAAACAGGACTCCAAAGGACCTGAAGGGGTCATCTAGTCCATCTGCCTCTCCAGGACGGAGTCTGTCTCCTCTCTACCGTCCTGCAAGGACCTCAGAAAAGAAACCCCTTGAAACATTGTTTTCCAACATGCAGTCACAAAGAGGTCTTTTTTTCCTCTGGTAAAATTGTTCTAGCAGAATACAACACTGCAGACCCCAAAGGACTACAGAGCACATGTGCAAAACCAGAGCTTTGTGAGGCGAGGAGGCTGGTACAACTAATACTGCTTTTCTAGCCTTTTGCATCAGGACATCATTCAGGTTTGCATCCAGCAACACAAGGGACAGGCAGGAACACAACCAATGTTGCAAGCAAAGGATGAGATGGCAAAGACTAAAATACATTGAGATGATGTTGGTGGAATTGTTTAGGATTTCACAGTGATGCAGAGACATTGGTTGAAATGAAGAAACGTAAAGTTTTTGATGGGCCAAATTTAAATCCCAGTGCTCTGGATGACGAATTCTGCTGCTAGTCTCTGTGAAGCCCTCCACAAAGTGCCCTGATCTTTGGTTAGCAAGGGAAGTCAAACTGCACAAGACTGATCAAAAATATTACTTACAGCATGCCATATCTTTCCTATCCTGAACTTCAGTGTCTCTGGTCTCTCTAACATGCTGTGGCCTGCAAGCTAGAAAACATTTTTGTATTAGCATAATTTTAGCAACACGCTTTGTATGAGAATCCTCAGCAGGAGTAGAGCAAATGAAAGCCTCACTGAAACCAGGGACAAAGATCCCATTGACTTCCCTGTCTTCTGCCTGAGACCACAGTCCATCCCCAGCTGTGGGATCCCACGGCACCTCCTGGACTAATGCAGATAATCCCCCATTATCATTTTTATTATTTTTGTGGGCTTTTTCTTCCACACTGACATATGCTATATTGACAAAGGAAAAGAGCAAGAAAGAGTGTATATTTTTAAATAACCTAGAGGGACAGGCTATATTTTTATGTGGAGTTTATGTGGTTTGGATTGAAAATCAATGAGACAAGTGGTTTAGAAATCAGGAAAATTACTATGTTGCCTTAAGAAGTATATCTTTCCCTTCTTTAAAAATGTACTTGCTTCTCTTTATTGTTTTCCAGTTTTTCTCTTCAGAGCATATAGTAAGAATTGACTTGAGATTTCTAGCTAATACAAAGATGAAATATCCCATAAGAAGAATATTTATCTTGTTTTTTCCCTTGGTCTATATTTGCCTCATGGGTCACTATAGATGAGCGCTGACCTCAACCATAAGTCAGTATGGGTTTACGCTGGCAACTCAATTCAACTGCTTTGGATTAAGTTTCTGAAGTACTTTTTTTTTTTTTAACCTGCAGTGCAAATGCAGGGGGAGGTGTGGGTAAATCAGAACCCTGAAGTTACAGGCTGAAAACATCTCAAAACCAAATGAAAATACTTTAAGTCAGAAACAGCCTCAGATTGCTTCTCTACCTGTAGACTCTTTTGCAAGCAGCTGGTCTTACTCATTAGTGGCCTTAGGAGTAAGGAAGGGACATGAGACAACACTTTGGGAGGGGGCGATTGTAATTCAGCCCAGCAAAGAAAGATAATTCCTCTTTCTTGGTATCAGCTGTCAGGCATGGTGGCAGAGTAGGGGCACTCAGATTCAAGGGTGCCCCTTTCCTCTGCAGAAAGGTGGGGCAAAGGTGCACATGGGGATCTGACTGCTCTGCGGTTGGCATTTTTGCATCAACACTGGGGGAACACAGCCCACACCAGGAGGAGGACAGCAGGCTACCCTGAATAAGGTAGCTAGGATCAAAAAAAAAATCTGGCTGTTGGGTAGGGCATTGGTATGAAGTGGATGTAGAGTGACTCCAAAGGTTATGATACACCTACCTGCAAAGGCACAGCTCTGGGCTTGCTGACCCTTGTAGTCCCCCTAGTTCTGTGGTCCAGAGTCAGCATTACTGTAATGCCAACCATGGTCTGTGTTTCACAGATCTTACAGTACAATCTGTCTCAGAAGGAGCTCTCAGGATCATTACCATCGTGCTCCATTGTAGTGAATCAACATCAAAAGCCCATGACAATAAACAGAATAAAAGTTGGGATTTTTTTCCTTTTTAATATCACCTTTTTTAGTTTATGTCTTTGAGAACTTTCTGTTTGGTTTTTGTTGTTTTTTTTTTCCCCCAAGATTTTTCTCAGACAGTATAGCATTTTTTCAGTTAATATCAAGATTTTCATGTAATTGTTTGTCCCTCTTTTGTTGAAGCTTTAAAGGAAACACTGATTCATAAGAAAGGCATCAGGGCTGGCAAGACCAGAACATCAGACACATGAATTGCACTATCAAATATACGGGATTTATCAGCACTATCAGGGCACAACAGACCATGACAGGCAGGAGCTGGGGGTGAAAGTGGACTCACAACTCAAGATCTGGGGAGAAGAGAAATGATATGACACAAACACCTCTTTTACAGTTGCAAACAGGCAGTAATCATTTCCATTAGCATCATAACAGTTTTCAGCCCCAGGAGGACAGGAACACTTGCTGGCTGGATTCATTTCTCCCAAAAACTTCAGCTGGCCCCCATGGCTGTACAGGGCCCCTGAAAAGATACAATCAGAACAGGCCCTTATTGTGTCCTGGGGCTGAAAAGCCAACTCCTGCTCGAGAGATGAAAAGCAATTAATCTTGAATGACTGTTTGTACAGTAACTCTCTCCCTTCCCCACCTCCTGGCCCTGATAAATAGCTTTGTGCAAGCGGACAGGAGCACCTTTCACACAGCCCATCAGCCCCCAAGTCCCTCCTGGCAGCTCTTGTACAGGGAAAAAGAGACATTTAGCATTAAATCTGCATGGGCTGCACAACATTTGCCTTCCCACTCTGTAGGAAGAGTGGGGGCATGATGGCAAGGGTCTGCCAGCAGCTGCTGGTGCTGGCGAGGACCTCTGCACTGCCACCAGCACGGCCAGCAAAGCACGTCACTTCTTGAAGCAAAGAGCTCCTGGCTCTTTTTCAAGCCCCTGCCACTGCAGATGGCGATTCAGACACCGAAGCAATTGTTGAGACCAACAGTCCATGCTGAGGTCAGCAGGTTTCCCCCTGTGCCTGTGTGCATGCATCTATATCATTAGCTGTACTTATTCTCACTTGAGGCCAAAAACTCCCTGTAGGCACACATGCACAGCTACTGTGCCAAAGATCTTGCAGTCTCACATAGGATGGATGAAAAAACTTCTCTCCAAAAGCAGATGGGTCCTCTGGGCCCCTCATCATCATGCACTACCTTCTACATTTTATGTGGTGTTGTTCATAGCATGTTTGTATGGGTAAACTCCATGAGTCCAGAGCTAAGCCACTCTTTTATACTGCTCCAGATCAAAGGCAAAATTCCCTTTCCATGTATCTCTCTGGATCCATGTTACTTTTGCTCAGGCTATCAGGTGTTTGGTGATGTAGGGACAGATCCATCCTAAAGTGGGACACCAGACAGTCCACTTGCTATGCAGTAGTAACCTTTCATAAAACAAGAAAAGAAGCCATGTTAAAAAGATACATTTTAAATCTTTGACCTTGGTCACCCCATTTCTAAGGCTTAGGCCCAGGAAGAAAGGAGAGCTGGAACTGGCTTGTGGCTCACACCTGGGAGCAAGAAACCCAGTTAAAGCTAGGGATTTCACAGATCATATTTTCCATAAATATTTCTCGTTTTCTGAATTCTCTGCATTTTATCCCAGATGCCTGAGTCCCCCAGTACTCACTCCCACAGTTCCCAGCTAACATTTCCACCAAGCTCAGTGCTCATGTGATGTGAGGGCACAAGATAACATTGTCAACAAGCCACCCCACTCATTAGGGCAGCCAGAAGTCGGACAGGGTATGTTATTTGGGGGCTACCACATCCATTTCCATGGAGCCAAGGCATGGGAACTGCTAAGCACCAGTTTGGTGCCCAGGATTTTCCCCCACTTCCACATGCATTCACTACATGTCAGCTTTTGGACCTCATAAACTCAAAGGAGGCCACTCCTAGTACTTTAACCAGTATTTAAATAGTTCTATGAGTCCCCAGAAGGAAACATGACAATAGTCATGAGGACAGAGGACAGTAGGGCTAGCCATGCCAAAAGTTCTTTAACCCACTGATGAGACTGTACCTACATTTTTTAAAATGTAATTAAAAACTATATACCCTCACTAGGTGAGATTTTTTTTTTTTGGCCAATGACAAGGACCCAAGTCAGCAGCACCCAACTAGCAGCCTCCTTGAAGATACTGCAAATTCTTCACCCTTTGGCAATGATAAATCTTGATGGGCTTGTGCATTTTGTCACTTTTCTGCCTGATGATGACAAATACCTAGAGGCAGATCATTTGCTGCTGCCTGGATCTAAAGCGACTTGAGTGTGAACTGTGTAAAGCTTGCTATTCCTGGAATATTAAATCTCCAGATCTTATTTTCTCTTCAGATATTTTCCCTCTGCATAAAGGAAAGCCAGGCACATGAATGTGTAAAGTCACAGACGGGACTCCTCTATGGCCCAGCTTTCCAAGAAATTGTATTTAGAAAGGAATCGACAGCCAGCCACTGACAGGAATTGGGCTGCCTTCAAACTCATTTATTTCCAATTAGTCATCACGCTGTGAACTGGTGCTCACTGTTGTGTAAAATCAGTTATTTTTCATGCCTTTAGACTGAGCCTTCTTAAACACCCCAAATGTACTTTCCATCACACCCTGCGTTACCTTTCCCACAGAGACTGGGACCCTGGACAAGGAGCCTGGAGGTGGCCTTAGCAAGGATGTGATCTGTGATGACACGATCTCATCCGTGTACAGCCTGGGAACAGGAAGGGGTGGTTCTCCTCCCCTTACTGCTGATTTCCTCTGAAAAGTATTAAATACCCATTAAAAAACATGTCCCCTCCTGCCCTACATGCTCCTCAGGCTATGCCTTTTCCTGTGTACACTCCCCTATACATTTTTCTTCTGTTTATATTACCTTTTGAGTAAACCATTATGAATTCACAGAAACAAGGGATCCAGAAGGCTAGAAATTCACCAAGGTAAACCTCTCTTCAGGGTCAGATGGCTTCCTAGAACATCTTCACCACAGCTTTATTAGCTATATTTATTGATTTCTAACTCCTTCAGCACTGCTCTAGGATGTGGTTCAGCAGAGTCGCTTCCCTGCTGTGCTGATAAAACTTAGATGAAGTCACCGGAACCCACGTAGCACCAAACGAGGAGGAATGGGGTATATCTGGGGGGAATGGGTTCTTCTTACCTTAGCAGATGTACATTTTCACTGCCAAGTGAGCTAAGCTTCCTAAAGAAACAAACACAACTATTTGTGCATCTCCCTGGGAAGCCAGAGGAAGGTTCTTTCAAAGTCTACAATATGAGGGTCTGACCAGCTAAGTAACTGCCTTAATTGACTCTGCAGGGTCATTTTCACCAGTGTGGGAAGATTATTCCCCAGCATGCCTTGGGCAGGTAGACTGGATTCCTCCACCAGCAGTTAAAGTGAATGTGAAATTAATTACAAGTGTGGATCCTTACAGCCAACAAATGTTACTGGGAATTACAAATTCCCATTTTATTTTTGTCCCCAAGATATCAATGGGAATCTTTCCATCAGCTTCAACAGATCCTGAGTGTTTTATATCTCCCTAACGGTCGCAGTTATTTCTCTGAGATTTTGAACTAGAACATCACTTGCTGTCAGCTCTCCAAAATTTTACTACCACCTGCAAGCCCCTGCAAATCCCAGCCACAACTGTCTTTCACAACATCTGTCTATGCATCAGTGAAACCTACATCTTGTAAAGAGCAGATGCAGCTCAATAAAGGCAGCTGAGACATCTGAGCAGTGCCCAGGGGCTCTGCCATTTCCAGAATGCCTGGTTTGCTTTTCCAAGAGCTTGCCTCTTCTGCACGCTCCCTCCACGTGGGACAGCTTTGGGGTGGATGGCTTCCAACTCCTGCAAAAAAACAAAGGGCAGGCACATCTGGCAGAGGAGCTGCAAGACGTTCATAAATTATGACTGATCATGGCTTTGCTGTGACGTGCCACAAGGATCCCTTTGAAGAGCTGTACCCAGCTATAATTTGATAAACCTGGCACCGCTTCTGCCGCTCATGAGAAGAGTGAGGGTTGCTTCAGCGCCATGCAAGAGCCGCAGCTCGCACAGGGCTGTATGACTGCGCTTTCCTCATTTTCCCTTTCTTCAGATGAACATCCCACAAGGAAGGAGAGGCACCCTCCTCACCCACCACCACAAAAACATATGAGGTATCAAAAGAAATCAAGGCACCAGCCACACTAATAAACACTGGGGCCTTCTGGCGTCTCTGTAACCCTCCTCGACTGACGCTTATTTTTTTTCTTGTGCGCAGGCAGCCTTAGGAGACAAGCCACGCTTGCCTGCTGCTCAAAATCAATGGCCTATTCTGCAAAATGCTGAAAGGGATGATATACGCCAACAACACATTCCCACTAGGAGTTCTGAGCTAGGACTGTCTCTGGATAATCCAAAGGGTTGAAGGCATGAGGTGACTCATGTTTAGCGCAGATCTTTTTTGACTTGAACTACTCTAGGGAAAAAAAGTTCTAATACATTTGAAGCATCATCACTTTTGTACAAATATTAAGTACCATCTGCCTGCCTTTTGTCACCTGATGTCAAAGATTTCTCTTGAAGTGCTCACATGTCTCAATCTTTTACCCCAACCACATCCTTTAGAAGACTGGTCAAAATTAGAGAGGAATTCTGTGGAAAAAACCCACCTAATTGACAGGGGTTTCCTGGAAGGAAATTAAAAATGCCAGTGATAAATGTTATAAGTGTTTGGAAATCTGAAATATTTCAAGCAAGTGTTACACCAGCACACTTTTGTCTGAAAATGGAACATTTTTGTTGTGCACACTGGTGAGAAGGGAGGGTAAATAGTTAATAAAATAAAGGTAAACAAAGGTCACAGGACCACTGAACGTTAGAAGTTTGAAGGGACTTCAAAAGATCATCTAGTCCAATACCCCTGCCTGAGCAGGATCACCTAGATTAAATCACACGGGAACATGTCCAGATTGGTCTTGAATGTCTCCAGAGAAGGAGACTCCATAACCTCTCTGGGCAGCCTGTCCCAGGGCTCCGTCACCCTCATGGTGAAAAGGTTTTTCCTTACATTCACATGGAACTTCCTTTGATCCAGCTTGGACCCATTTCCCCTTGTCCTATCACTGGTCATCACTGAGAAGAGCCTGGATCCATCCTCCTGACATACGACCTTAACATATTTATAAACATTAATGAGATCACACCTCAGTCTCCTCCTCTCCATGCTAGAGACCCAGCTCCCTCAGCCTGTCCTCATAAGGAAGGTGTTCCACTCCATCATATTGGTGGTCCTGTGCTGGACTCTTTCAAGGAGTTTTATGTCCTTCCTGAACTGAGGACCCCAGAACTGGACACAATACTCCAGGTGGGGTCTCACCAGGGCAGAGCAGAGGAGGAGAAGGACCTCTCTCGACCTACTAGCCACCGCCCTTCTAATACACCCCAGAATGCCATTGGCTTTCTTGGCCACAAGGACACATTGCTGGCTCATGGTCATCCTGCTGTCTACCAGGACCCCCAGGTCCCTCTCACCTACACTGCTCTCCAACAGGCCAGTCCCAAACTTATCCTGGTCCCTGGGGTTGTTCCTCACAGATGCAATACCCTACACCTGCCCTTGGTAAATGTCATTCAATTTCTCCCTGCCCAGCTCTGCAGCCTGTCTAAATCTTGTTAAATGGCAGCACAACCTTCTGGGGTGTCACCACCCCTCCTAGCTTGGTGTCATCAGCAAACTTGCTGACTGTGTTTATTCCCTCATTCAAGTCATCAATGAATACACTGACCAGTACTGGTCCTAGAACCGACCCTGAGGACTCCACTAGTTACAGGTCTCCAGCCAGACTCTGTCCCACTAATCACAACTCGCTGGCTTCGTCCCTTCAACCAGTTCTCACTTCACCTCACTACCTTCCAGGCCACACTTCCTCATTTTGCCCACCAGGATGCTGTGCAAGACAGTGTCAAAACCTTTACTGAGGTGGAGGTAATCCACATCCCCTGCCCTACCATCATCTATGGTTATATCTTCATAAAAGGCTATTAGGTTGGTCAAACATGACTTCACCTTAGTAAAACCATGCTGACTACTAACAATCCTCTTATCCTTGATGTGCCTGGAGACAGCACCAAGGACAAGTCATTCCATCACCTTTCCCGGGATGGAAGTGAGGCTGACCAGTCTGTAGTTACCTGGGTCCTCCTTCTTGCCCTTTTAGAAGACTGGAGTGACATTTTCTTTCCTCCAGTCCCCAGGCTCCTCTTCCATTTCCCAGGACTTCTCAAAGGTGATGGCCAGTGGCCTAGCAATGACTCCTGACAGCTCCCTCAACACCCTCAGGTGCATCCCATCAGGACCCATGGATTTATGTATGTCCAGATGGTTTAACTGATCCCTGACCCAGTCCTCATCAACAAGGCAGACTCTTCATTTATCCTGGCTTCCTCTGGGACTTCTGACATCTGTGGCCCCTGCAGACAGTCTCTAACAGTAAAGACAGAGGGAAAGAAGGCATTCAGTAACTCTACCTTCTTACTGTCCTCAGTCACCAGGGCACCACCTTATTCATCAGAGGGCCTACACTGCCTCTAATGTTAGTTTTGTCTGCTATATATTAGAAGAAACCCTTCCTGTTATCCTTAACCTCCTTTGCAAGGTTTAATTCCAAGGAAGCCTCAGCTTTCCTAGTTGCCACCCTACATTCTTTGACAATGTTCTTATATTCCTCCCATGTAGCCATCCCCTCCTTCCATGACCTCTCCAGGAAGACTGCAGACCTTCTGTGTTGAGGGTCAACTCTGCAAATTGGGCCCCCTGCTCCCTTAAGAAGTGAGTCTCAACAACGATGACTCCTCTCTTCTTCCCCTTAGGGCAGGTTGTTATGTGCCCAGGAGAGCTCTCTGCCTGCAGTGAGACCTCCTATAGAGTTTCCCTTCCAGCCACTTCATAATCAGGCTGGTCACCTTCCAGTAGGGCCTCATATCTGTTTCTCAGTGGAACCTGTGGAGGTGAGGCAGGAGCTCGCCTACTGCCCTTGCCATGAACCTGCATCCACTCACCCCCTGTATTTACACTTCTGCCTTCCACCTGCCTTGGACAGGATACAGGGTCCCTTGATCCTGGATACTACCTAGAGGGTGCCTGTAGGGAGGGCAGAGCCTGGCTCCACTGACCTTCCCCACCTCAGCCTCCATAGTGCTCCCTGTCGGATCCTCCATAGTTTGGGCCACAGATATATTGATTAGAGGTGTCTGGGGAGGAGGCATGGGCAATGAGGGGGTTTTCTTCCTGCCCCATTTGTGGACTGGTTTCCTCCCACTGTTCCTTTTAAATTCTTACCTATATGCTGACAGGGAAGTGACTCTGATTCCCTGTTGCTCCTTAGCTTGTCCATCTCCTCTCTTAGTTCTACCACCAAGTTCTATCTACCCTGACCAAGGTCAGGAAATAAAAGGTAAGTAGAGATCATTCTTGTGATTCAGGTATTGAAATGCAAACAAGTATGGTTCAGTGTCCAACCATGCCAAAGATTTCATAAGTAACTCAAAAACACCATCATCTTTTTAACAGGGACTCCATCCTTTGTAGCCCTTAGGAACATACTTTGTGCCCCCTTCCCTTAGTGAACTACTGTGTGAATACAGCTATTTATTGATTACAGACAACTAGTCCTTGCCAAAGGAAGACCCTTATAAATACTTCCTAGGGCCAGATGCCAATATTGACACAATCAAGATGGCTGTAGGAAAAGAACATGTGCAAAAATCAGATTTTCATTCATGGGAAACAATGCACTTCCCCTCCCATTTAGCAAGTGCTAGGAAGCTTCACTCTCCCATTGACTTTATTTTTCAGTGGTCTACAAAACAAATTTAAAATTCAAAGAGTCACTTTTCCTCCTCACCTCCACTGTGTCGCTGCTGATACAATCCTGCTGACTTCAGAGATGTTGCTCTGAATGCATCTGGCAGAGAGAAAACTGAAAATGCCCGTGTTTTACCTGGAACAAACAGCTGTGATTATTGCTCCTTACAGATCTTGCCCTGCTCTGAGCAGTAACGCACTGCATGTCATAGGGGGTGACTCCTGGACCTTCCACACACATGAGCTTTCCACTCCATTTAACTCCCTGACTTGTTTATATTTTTTTTTCAGAATCTGTTAAGCAAATATGGATGGATAAACAATATTTTCCTGTGTGCCAATAGTTCTATTTGGGTCATTGGTGCCTTGTATCTTGCCTAAGAATGTTAAAAATATGTATCTATTAAGAACGGCTGCTCTGTTCTGAGATGAGAGAAGAGCAGCTGTGCCAGTACTACAGCTTTCCAAGTTTTATAGACCATGTGGGCTGTGGTTGAGATCAAAGATATAGACATATTTTCCCCCAGAAAGCAAATAATGGGAGGTTTCCATAGTGATGGAAAAGATAATTCTACCAAAAAAAAAAAAAAATTAAAAAGTGGAAATCCTCCACGTTTCATCCAACCTTTCCACCCATTTAAGCTGCTGCAAGAGGGAAGTCGGTAGAGTTCTGCTGAGTGACACCAGAGGAACCGCTCAACCATATGGTCTAATTATGGCTTTTTTGTGTTCTTTCCATGTATAAATGACTTTCAGGATTACTGTCAGAAATACAACACTATGCTGTAGTGGTGCCAATTCTCATCATTTCATTATGTTCTGTAACAAGTGACACTCCTAAACATCAGCTCTTCAACTCAGATGATTAAGTGGCAGTCTCAGCTTTCACTAAAGACTCACATCTCTGGTCTTCAGTCTTGCAGACCAAAGTTTGCAAATGTGACCTAAATGGACCTCTTTGAGACTCAAAAACTGAAATGCAAACAGAAAATTAGGGTTGTGGGGTTTTTTTCCCAAGTGACATATTTTCTGTGTTTGTTTCCAATGCTTTACAACAAACAGCATGATTTGTCCTTTGGAGCTGCTTACCTCTATATGCACTGCAAGGAGAGCTTGTCCTTAAATAAATTAAATTATTCTGACTCTGCAGCTACATTTACATAGTTCTAAAGATATTTTAAAGCCTAAACCATAATCAGAGAACCATTTAGGTTGGAAAACCCTTTAAGATCAAGTCAAACTGTTAACCTAACAATGCCCATGTAAGTCTACCATTAACCCATGTCCCTGAGCACCACATCTATGTCTCTTTTAAACACTTCCACAGGTGGAGACTCAATTACTTCCCTGGGTAGCCTGCTGCAGTGCTTGACAACCCTTTCGGTAAAGATTTTTTTCCTAACACCCAATCTAAACCTCCCCTGGTACAACTTGAAGCCATTTCCTCTCATCCTATTGCTTGTTATCTGAGAAAAAAGATGGACACCTACCTGGCCACAACATTCTTTCAGGTAGCTCTAGATACAACATGAAAGCCAGAGATAGTTGTAGATACGACATGTCAGACAGAGGTAGTGGTTTGTCACAATCTCTTTTAAAAACAAAATGAAAAATTCACTCGAGGCAGTTAAATGAGCTCTCAGTACTTTGGCTTGCCTGCAGAGCAGAAAAATCCTTTCACCATGCAGCCCTCCTCTTTTCATGGCTACTGTCTGTGTGTCACCTTCCATGCAATGGAGTCTTTTCCAGGCACTTTTTACTGATGGGAAAACAGTCTGGAGAGACCAGCAGTATTTTGAAGAACTCAAGGCCTTTTTTGGCCCGTGCAATACATCCGTAGAACAGTTAGCTGAGAATCAGGGGTCTCAAATCTGAGCAGAAGCGATGCAGTTGGGAAGCCTGTAGATCCCACATAACAAGATCTACAGGATTAAATGGAATTACACTTTGATGCGAGGCCTGAATTGAAGCCATTGATCATGAATAAAGGACACAGGTCACATGCAGTACGGGATGGAGAGGTATCCGTGCTCCCTTCATCATGACTGCAGACAGCCAGCGTATCCTGAACAACCAGAGACATCACCCTTCACAGGACTAGCCCACAGTAGAGAGAAGGACAAAGATTTCTGTGCCTGGACATGTAATGTGGGCTCAGACATTTCACTCCAGAGGTTGCCATGAATGCTATGGATACAAAGAAGCCTGCACTGACTTGCTCTGGAGCCAGAAGTAGCTCCCTGGCCTGAGTAACCCCTGACATTAGAGATCAGGTTTTTTTGAAAGACTGTCTATTCAGGAGATGGTTTAGAGGTTATGGTGGTGTATGGCTGATGGTTGGACTTCAAGATCATCATCTTGAAGGTCTTTACCAACCTTGATGATTCTATGGCTCATGCTGCATTAAAATATTTCCTTCCTGTCTACTACTCAATAAATGGAGATATCATCTTTGATGGAAGAAGTAACATTTAGGGTTGATTAGACGGTATCTAATTTCATTGGGTTTCTTATTTGCATTTCTGTACGTTTAAAAATCCTATAAAAACATGATCTACAAACAAAAAATAATGTTATATTCTGGTTTATTGAGGTTGATTTTGATAATATGACAATTTATCTTTCCTCCAGCACAGGATTTTTTAAAAATACCTGCGTGACTTAGTGAAGTACTTGCATTTCAACAGGATTATATTTCCCAGTGAGAACTCCCCGTTGGCATTTGTCCAGCCAGCTCTAATTACTTCTGTTTTATGTGACTTAGGAGGGATTCAAGCCTGTACATCCTCTCTGTGATGTCTGTCATTACCAAAGTTTAATCCCATGTAGCTCTGTACTGTTTATTATTGATTTGCAGCCTATGCTGAATAAATAGCAGCTAACAGATCTGCAGAAGAAGAGTGTTTTCTTTGGCATTCCTTAGTACAGGCATTTTACTATTCAAAGCATCTGACATTGTACTTGCTGTTTGTTCTGCTTCAAAGATATATTACTGGACCATAATTTCTTCTGTCAAGTATTAGGCAGGTTATTGCTTCTGAATTGAAATTCCAGGTTGCGAGCTATAACAGAAATCTTAACATAGGCAGCAGTGTTGCAAGATTCTTCTGCTTTCATTAGCATTTAAGTTAAAATGTTTAGTATCTGAGGTGGATGGCATTTAGCTCATTTTCCCCTTTATCTCCTGTTAAATCATGCATAGAAACAGCTTTGCTTCCAGTTCCTCTGTGAGACAAAATACTAATCAACACTCCCGAGTTAACAACTTGTAAGATGTCTCCTAACTTTCAGCAAGGTCTGAGCTTGATTTTAAAGCATAAAGAGGGGAAGCAGAACTCGGCCCATTTTCTATATAGGTTTCGTCCTATGCTGCAAACCAAGTCTCTGTACCATAGCTTCCAAATATCTAATAGCAGGATAAGTATTAAATCAAAAGAAGGGAGAAACATCTTACAGGGTCTTCCCAGGCTCTTTCCAAAGCAGAACTTCATTATTCCAGTGAGATGGCAACACTTGAAGCACATCTAATACTCACTGATGTCATAAGACTTGGTAAGCTTCAACCCATTGATGTCAATATGGTGCTTTATGAGCTCGGAAAGAGCTGCTGAGATGTATAGTTCCATTTCAGACTGCAAACAGATTGATCACAAATAAATGTTTCAGTCACATAAGAGGCAATTTAAGGACACTTTATACCATCTCAAATGCTGTTTAGTAAAGCAGTTGCTCACACTGTAGGTCCAGACTTCTATGGAGGCTGGAAGAGGCAGGGAAAGGGTAGGATAGTCATAACATGATGACTTATCTACATCTTTAAGCATTTAATTGTGTATTAGTTGTGTTAACCATCAAAAAGAATCATTTCAGACCACTGATAAGAAAGAAAATATTCTGGAAAAGCAACATCACATTTTCCATCTTTATATGCTCTTCCCCAGATCACTAAGACACAGGCTCCCAACTTGGGTGGATGTTCACTCTGACTATTTCTTCCAAAACTAACAACCTTTTTTCACCATGAGCTACTCCATCCCTCTCAGTGTGGGGCTGAGAATTTGCCCCTACAGACAAGAATTACCCAGCTCATGTCCTTCATCCTGAGATTATTATACTGCCAATTACAGGTATTTAGCAGTTCTTGGGTAATATAAAGACTTTCATTACCTGCAGAGGAAACAGCTGATGCTGCTCTGGAGGCAGTGAGCAAGGTGATGTTAGCAGCAAACTGATAAGCCGATGTTAACAAGCAAAGTGCACCTGAGTGATGTTTCCATGGAAGCTGCACTGCACTCAGAAACGCTGTCTGAAGGCAGACGTGTATATGGGGAGAGGCTGGAGCAGCATAGGGAACCAGGAAGGCCCATATACAGGGTTGTGATTTTTATTTGGAGCTGCTGATCGCTGTGATGTGCTTAGGTGGCTGCACACGCTGACTGGGGTGAAACAGCTGGTTCAGTGAGAGCTGGACTGGTATTTAGCACAGTGGCCTTTAATTCCTTATTTTAACATAACTTTTTGGGTTTGTGTTGCTGAGTTGATTAATCTTTGGAGGCCACAATTTCCATATGATTAAATGAATGAATCTAACAGAGTGCTGTGAGCATCCTGACTATTAAGGCTGCATGTTCCTTACAACGTGTTTTGGATTATCCTCTGTATCTCTGTGCAGTGCCCATCAGCACAGTAGGGGCTATGGCATAACTACACAATATTACAATAATAGACAATTTTCTACCATAGGTATATAATGGTTGCATGTTGTTTGGATGTTTTTTAATTGCCCCTTTTAATTTTCCTTGTGGGAGGTGCATTTTAATTTATTTTATATGAACTTCCCTGTAAAATCCAGCCTCCAAAGGAGTGCTAGACAAGCGATACCTATTTCTTGTCTGTCTTAAACATTTCTGTTCCCACTTGAAAACCTTTACAAAACCTTCTCCTCCCACACAGGAAATAGGGGTTTTCAGCTCCTCAGAGGCTCAGACTTCTCAAGAGCTGCACACCTGGGTAAGTTATAGTTTCCATACAGCACATGCATTTCCAGCATCTCCCCAAGGCCTTTTCCCTGTGGTCATCAGAGATCTTGTAAGAGACATACATGTGTGTGCTCTGAGCTGCCAACAGACTGAGCACAGGGGATAGACTAAGAGAAATTAATGTGCTCCTTCAGGGAACCACAGGGTTGGGTTTGGGCTATGCAGAGGGTGCTGCATAACCCAATGAAAAATATATAAATTAGAAAGTGCCCCTGTGAAATGAAAACACAGGTTGGAGAAAAATTAAGGTCTGACAATGGTGTGGGATGATGGGTTTAAGAAAAATGTGGTGGCGTTGATTTAGCAACTTGTTTGTGCCTTCTGGCTGTCTGAAATTTCATCAATCACACTGATGATGGTACCATATCCCAAACTTCTCCGTAGATGGAAGCTTCTGCCAATCAAGTGTTGCACACATCCTGTGGCCAACTCATTAACTGTTTCTTCCTGTTTGTTTTGTTTCAAGAGAAATTGCCTTGAGCTGATGTGATCTTAATCTCCTGCTGGTGCAACTTTCTTTGCTTTAGTAAGGCAAGGATGGATGTGGGGTAAGGAACACAGAACCAGCTCCTACGTGGGTTGGGTGAAATTCCTGGTTCTTGGCAGCAGAGAGATTTATAATCAAGGGTGGCAAAAAGTTGGAAACCATGTGTTGGAACAAGAAGTAAACATCCTGGGTTGTAACCGATCTCATAGACATAGGGGTCTGGTCCACAAGGGACTTGGAATCAGGGACAAAAAAAATGAGCCCTTAAATCCACAAAGCACTGACATTCTCCACCTATTAAACTAAACAGGAAATTAGTGTTGAAGGGAACTTGCAGAATCATTAATAACTATTTTGTTTTGTGGGAAACAAAGTGGATATCCATCTCCCTTGCTGTGCGCTGTTCTCCTGCTTGCATGAAAATGTTCACACTATGGTCAAGAACTCAGCACATACATTCTTGTCCAGTCCTTTCTAATCCATGATTAGATGGTCTGGTAGGTGTTAGAGTAAATATGTTGAGGACCAAAGCAAGTGGCAGCCTGTTGTCCACATAAGGCTTTCTGTCTGAATTTGCAGACACTGAAGAGACACTCCATAAAGATGAGAGAGCTGCCACCTCTGTTTCTTTCACAACTCCTGTGTCAAGAGAGGGGTCCTTCCACTCTTGGAACAGCATCTCACTCTAGAAACAGTCCCCAGATTTCACCGGCCCTATTCATGTAGAGTAAGAGGGCAACATCTGGCCCTGTGTTTTACAAGGTGAGTTTTTGCTGTGACCAAGATTGCAAACAGCTCTACTGCTGAGAAATGAGTCTCCTACAGCAACAATTCTACTTCTCTGACCATAAAAATATTATAAGGTTTATGATCTTGACCTGCAGAGCAAGCAAAATGATAGCAAGAGTTCCTAAATAATGGCATGCCATTGTGAAGACATTATTTCTCCAAGTATTTTGGAGAGGGATATTGTAAAGAAGGAGAGTTTGATTCCATCCCTTCCTTTAGTTACACAACTCCAGTGACTTAACATCAGCTCTTAGCTCTGAGAAAGTGCCTGCTTCAAAGGGCTCTAGCAGTGCTTTATTAACGCTCCATTCATGCTCATTTTCTTTCTGCCAACGGTCACTATTAGTCAGCTACTGCTGCAGACACAGGACATTCATCGGGTTCAAGTAGGCAGAAGAAAATCAGTTCGTTATATCAAACCTGGCTCTTTGAAGCTCTGTGAAATGAGGTTTTTGCCACCCTGACTTGCTTGGAGCAGCCCCATCGACATCCTCAAGCATAGCAGAATCTACCAAAGCCCTGTAGCTGGCTGTTTGCTGAGGTCCTGCAGCACAAGCTGTGTTCCTGGCTATGGCAAGGCAACATCATCTCCTCCAGGTTCACAGCAGTGCACAGCAGTCTGTGCTGTTGTCCACAACTCCTAATCCCTTCCTGGACACAGCAGGTCACCTGCAGCCTCCAGGCTGGTGGGCCTGACCCTGCCTCAGTGAGGAACTGAAATGCCTCACAGCAACAGTGATCTTTCACTGGGCAGACTTTCCCTTGAGTCAAGCTGGCATCAAAAGATGGCAAACTCATGACTGCAGAAGTTTACTGTGTGCATTACCAGTCCTCTCAGGTTCTGGTGTCTTTCTCTTTCTCCTGCTCAGTGAACATAACTGTAGTTCTGCAAACAACACCATTGGGAAAGGATAAAAAAAAAAAAAAAACCAAAAAACAAACCCACAAACAGAAAAACAACACAAACACACCCTACTTCGCTCCTAACCTTAGGTTTCCTTGCCTGGATGATTAGACATACCAAGGAAGTAGCATCCTAATAGCTAATGTCCTCCAAATATAAGTAAGGTTTGCCAGATGGAGGAAAAACTAACATCTCTTTCCCTTCAGAGCCACCCAGCTGCCCAATTGGTTCAGCAGCTGTTGTAAAGGTCTGGTGAAAGCATGAAGGTCCCAGCAGTAACATGGTACAAGGAACTGGCTTTAATGTGCAGATGCTCACCTCTGCCTGCATCTGTGGGGTATCATCTGGGCTAGGGTAAAATTTGTCAGCCAAGAGTAGAGGCCACGTCAGATGGTTGACTACCAACTCCTTACAGCACTGCTCAGGAAGAACAGCAATGTGAGATTGATTAGAGTATAAATCCTCCAGCAGAACTGGCCAGGAAGAGGAGCAATAGCAGATGGGTCCTTAAATTCACTGCTGAATCCCTGTACCTATGCAGATATCATCTCTCAGTTGATGCCAACATCTCTGCAGACAGCAGGGTCTGCACAGACCTTACAGGTTTTTGTCTTGCAGTAAGAGACGATGTGATCCATACAGCATAGACACATCTATCTCACCAAACTGTGAAGCAAGTAGACCCCTAAAAAAAAGGGTGAGCTGTTCTCTTGGGTAGGTTCCAAAGGCAAGAGGAGAAATAGTAGTATTTGGATAAGAATCCCATAGACTGAACCCCAGAAACTGTAGAAAACAGCAAAAGGAATCTTTTCCTTGAATCAGTACTCCTGCAGTCACCCTGCACAGCATTAACTTGGAGGCCAGCAGGCTGCCAGAAATGACAGCTTTCCTGAGAGATTTAAAATCAAAGTTGCCTCTGACAGCTTAATCCCTTGCATGTATATAGCACTTCACATGCCCAAATATTAACAGATTCATGGTTAATTAACTCATGGATGTAAATATTCCCTGGCACATTTTGCAAGACTCAGGATGTAAATGTTAAACCAAATGTCCCAGGCAAATTGTAGCACTGCAAAAGAAATAATGGGGCAGATCATCACCTGATCTAGTGCAGCTACATAGATTTACTTGAGCCCAGGGCCTGACCCAAATGCCTCTTGAATTCATTTAAGCAAACTGCAATGAACAAACTGCAGAGCTGCTTGCTATACCTAACCCTGGTAATTAACTCCCTGCTAGGGCAGGGGATGTGGTATGATGTAGTGTGTTCACATTTATTCAGATGAGTGTTATGGCATAGTAATGGAGGAACTAAAGATGATGAGGCAGTTCAAAGCAGTGGAATTGAAGGAGACCGCTCTGTATGAGGGCTGACGTTCATGGCACAACCCAGGCTGTTATTTGAACAGGATGCAAAGCAAAGGGAATATTTCACAACCCACCCCCCCCAAAAAAAAAAAGCAACTATGCAGAATAGCTTGTTCACCTCTGTGCATTTCCCAGAGCTGCTGAGACATTTCAATGAAGTGCAGGTTCACTCCCTAATGGCCTCTGAGAGGGAATGTGCATACCCTTACCTGCCTCCCTGGGAGGCCTGCAAGCATACCACCTCCCTCTTCTGCCTTGCTTCATGTCAAGGTCTTTGGAGACACCAAAGAACTTTCCAGAGAACTAGTTTCACTTCGACAAGCACCAATCCAGTGAAGCCAAACTTATTCATAAAGATTTGCGATCCATACTTTTTGACCTGGGGAGGAATGTTTCTGGAAGTATTGGATAGCTATGCACACTTATACCCTTCTGAATCTCTGTAAGCACACATCAGCCTCATTTTGGCTTACATCTCCGCACTATTAAGCTTAATATTTAGTGAACCTGATAAATACTTTCCAGAAGTTCAGTGGTTTCTCTTACAAACACAATTTGTGGAGGGTTCTGAAATGCACCTCTGGTTTTCCCAGGCATCTAGTCCTTCTGTAGAGTGCTACTACGCTAAATGTACATACTTACATGCAACCACAGCACTGCTGAATTTGATCCCTGGGAACATCCTCCTTTCTTTGCTATGACTTCAGTACAGCACTGAGACACGCTTTGGGTAGCCACCCTGACATCAGGACACAGCTCTGGCTTCACACCAATCAGCGTCACAAGGGAAATGCTTGAAGTCTATCAGGTGCCATCAAGGACCAGGGACTTCATTAGTGCAGAGTTTCCAACATCATGGCAATCATTTCTCAAGGCCACATGGCAGACTGGGTACTGTTATTCTTAATTATAGTTTATTTCATTTGTACAGTAGGCTTTGCACAGTATTTCCATCTAAAGTCTCCCCTTGAAGTAGCCCTCTTTCTCCCATGCAACTCCCCTGGAGACCTCAGCAAAGCCCTTGCTTACTGAGACCGGTAGTAAGGATGCATCCTGGCTCAGCCTCAGGTAGTGGCTAAGCACCACACATCACTCACTCTCCCTTTTAATGAGGGGAAAACAGACCAAGCCCCCATAAGGTGGAATAAGGACAGGTTACTGACAAGCACCAAGAAGGAAGAACACACACAGACACACCCGGTGATAACACTGAGAACCTTACCAACGAGCTGATAACGCTGAGTGCTACACCAGCCTGATATCCAACCATACTCAGACTGCCCCAAAGTTGCACCAATCCCTACCTCTGTCCCACCACCCCTTTTATAGGGGCTCATTGATGTCAGGTGGTGTGGAAACAGCCCCAGCCAACTCATCTCACCTGTGCTGGCTGCTTGGGGAAGTCAGCTCTGTTCTGGCCACAACCAGGACAGGATGGAAACAGAGGAACTAGAGGGCTTCAGGCCTGTATAAATTACTAGAAAAACAGAAAAACACTTTAAGAAGAGTGAAAAGATTTGGGGTGTATATCTTAGAGAGGAGATGCAAGGAGTCTGGCAAAAAAAATGGCTTCTATACTGGGGGAGTTAGGGTGGATGAGAATTTTTATTGCTCTATAAGGACGCGACTCAGTTCAGGTGCAATTATGCTGGGGGAGGAACAGGGCCTGTTTAAGATGCTACTTTATATCTGCTCTCTCACTCCTCTTATGAAGATCACATCAATAGCAGATCTAGCAAAAGGGTCACCTGGACACTGCTCAACTGCCTTGTCTACAACAGTTTAATTAACTGGTCTAAGTGAGCAGAATCAACTGTGCTAACTTTGCATCAAAACCAATAAAGGACCTCTATATGTTGGTTTGCACCAGATTTGCTAATAGAAGCACTTGGCAATGGGCAAGAGGTCTTAGTAGTGTTGTCATGGATAAATCCTGTTTGGACTTGGACCTTATACTAGTTTCTGTAGAAAAAAAATGTGGCATTTACTGCAGACCATTTCTAATCCAAGTACATTCTCAGTCTAAGGTAAGAGATGACAAAAAAGGATTCTGATGTTTTTACTGCACAAGGGAGCATCTGCTGAGAAATGAAATTGTATCAGCTAAAGTACGTTAGGAAGAAATGCATCTTCAAGGAAGTTTGTTCTATCAGCAGCATGTAAAAGAAAGTTGACTCTTCCTGGACATGGGAGAAGGATAAATATTCTAATATGGCATAAGTAGGAATTGTCTTCTGCAATTAAAACATTTAATGACATGTGTTTGTGTGGATTCTCAAGTGTCTAATAAAGCCTGAGGTCCCAGTGCAGCCTATCAGTAAGTGCATTTAACAGAGCCTCACTTTTCCAGTGAGACCTCACTATGTTTGAAATATATACCTTTCTGTTATGTTTAGTCAAAATTTGCTTGTGAGTTCAAAACCAGTTAGGGAACACACCTGCTATCTAAACATTTATATGCACACAGACAATGTAATGTGCAATGGCACAAGTCTTATTCTGTTATGAGCCCAGGCTAAAAAGAAGCACGGACGTGTGAACATCACCCCTTTGACTTCCTCCCAAAACTGGGACCTGGATTCACACAAGCATTTTACACTTACTCTCCCAGAAGACATCCTCAGTCATGCTCAAGACTGAGACCAGGATGGCAAGCAAGGAGCTGGATGGCTTCCAGTGTCCCAAACCACAGGACTGGGGGCATGAGAGAAACACTCATCTCCCTCCATCCACACCTAGGTTTTTCTTTATGCAGTGCAATTTTGGGCTGAGGGACCTCAGTCATCTGCCGGAACCCCAAGAACAATATTTTGGCCCTGTGTGCATGGGGGACCTGTGCTGGAGGACCCAGACTACAATTACCACACGAGCCCTGGGTGGGCACCAGCACTTCCTGAGCAATCCCCTTCTCATGCTGCACAGACAAACCTTTGTATCTGCCAGAAAGCATCAGCTCATCTCCCCACTGCTTTCACAACAGGGCTCACCAACCTCCACTACGATCTACACTGGAGCCATCACTCAGTGATTTGTGATGTACTGAAACACAGTTTACATTGCAAAAAGCTCTAATATGTCCCTGGAAAGCAATTAAGAGAGAGTTTCATATGAGTGTTAAGGGTTTTGCTTCACGAGCAGATGTCCTCTTGGCGGATGCAGCACCAACCTCTCACTCCGACAAGCGTTGCTTCACCTCAGAGCCACAGCATGGAGAGGGGCCATCTTGCTCCTGATCAGCCAGGCTGATTTTTATTAGGCCTTTCTCCGGAAATAACAAGTATGGTAAAGTGAGGTGATCTTCCCCCGTGGCTGCTGGTGTGGATTATAGAGCTGGCAGCAGCAGGAATGCATTAAGGAAAGCCAACAGCGACGGGTAAGTTTTAAAATGAAAGCTGGCTCAGTGTTAATGCGCAAGTAATGTGTCCCAGCTGTCTTCAATAAAACAGCCAGCTGAAACTCAGCATCATCATAAACGGAGGAAGGATTTCACAAACATCCTGGCTGCTCAGAAAGAGATGAGGTTTTGGGGGGTTTTTGGTTGGGTTGTTTTTTTTTTTTTCTTTTCTCTCTCAGAACTTGATTAAACATTTCCTGTTTTCAGCTTTCCAGAAAGGTCCTCAGAAGCCTCACCCTGCTGCTTTCATGCTGGCAGCCTCATTTTTCAAGGCACTCTCCTAGTTGTGGTGTGACACAGGAGCAGGAGAATTTGTGTGGGCCTGGTGCCTGGACAAGAATTCCTCTGCTGCAGCTGCTGCCCTGACAGGTTTGGTGGATCTCTGCAGGCATGGTGTGGAATGATGCTGATGGAAGTCCCAAGTATCAGGTAGTCTTACAAGACCCCAGATGACCCATCACGTGCTATTTTCAGACAAGGTGTGGAGGAAGTTGGCTACAGCTGCAAAATAAACTTTGGAGCACCAGTGATTTTCAATTTTGGTGCTGATTCATGAGAAGTCACCCTAAGGCTGAGACATCAGGGCTGATTAAGGGTTCAATAACTCACACAGAACAAGGCCCTGAAACTGAACCTGCCAAAGCAGCTGGGCTGGGTTATGTCCCAATGAGTTCAGTTCACCCTTTAGACTCCATCACAGCCAGTGGGGCAAAACAGGGACCTTTGGGAACAAGTAGTCTGAATTAATTTGAGTTTCCTTTTAAAATACATTTAATATAAAATTTAGCACATCCTACAAGTGCACAGATGTGACTGCACACCTCTCTTATGTCCATAACCAAAACTTTCATCCATCCCATGGCTGCATCCTGCCCAAATCTGGAGGAGAAGAGTCAATCAAGTCCCTTGTCCATACCAATCTTTTGATCATCCAGGCCTTCTACAACCTTTTACACAAACCCCACCAAATCAGGGAATTGTGACTTTTCTCATCTTTTTTTTTCTTTTTTTTTCAACCTCTAAAGACCAATCAGTTTAGAATCCAGAACGAGGGATGGAAGCTGTATTGAAGTTCTCACATGTTCCTGCCTCTGCCTAGCAAGCAAGCAGCATGCCTGACCTGAGGTACACAGACGCTTTGCCAGCCAATAAAATAAAGTTTCACCAATTAACATTCAGTAGTGGAGAGTCTGGCTACAAGTACTCAACTTTAATCCCATATAATGTGTGACAACTTTCAGGCAACTCATTCCAAATGTTTAAAGGGCTTCAATATTTCCTATAGGCCTGTAATATCTCCCTCAAAGATATTAATCATCTCTGTGGTACAGAAGAGAGAAAAGGTTCAAAATGCTGACTAGGAGAAGTAGAAATGTCTCGTTGTCATCTCCTGGTTTCAGTGTATGCTTCCAAATATGCCTAGAATTCAAGCTTTGCCTGTTGTTTAGAAATGCCATTGATTTCTGTGTTATTATCTTGAAAGCAAACTAGAGACCCCTTCATGGTTTAGACTTTAACTTCTTGCCTTTACTCCCCACACCTGACAAGGGTGTTGGAAGGATTAGTTAATATTGTGAGGTGATGATTGATGAACAGATCTTTCAAAACACAAAGTGCTGCCTGATGCTAAGCATTTTCAGGGATGTTTGGAGAGTGGCATTCCTAAGGAGCTAGTCTGAACTTGACCTCTCTAGATCATAAAATTATCATACAAACCAACATGCAATGGAAATAGTCTTTAATGTTAATTTTCAGTAACAGTCTGGTGAATAGTGAGGACTTCAGTTGATGCTTCTGGCTACCCATAAATTTCTGTAAGGTTTGTAATATTCTGAGGGATGTTCCAAGAAAACAGATTAATTTTCTTTCCCCTGCAGTCTTATTTTACTTTGAATCCTCAGCATTTTTTTTTCCTAAAACAAGGTATCAAAATAGCTTGGATTGAATTATTCAATGCATACTGTGAGACCTCTTGCCAAAAAACATTCACTTCAAACAGTATTTGTTTGGAGTACCTGAGTTTTCCTTTGGCCTCAGGAATTCTGCTTAACACAACTCCATGATATTTTAAAATGGAAACAAAACAACATTATAATTTATCACCCATATGCAGTGCTTTTTCAGTCTTTGTACATTGATCTTGGGTAACTGAAAATAAGATTTTCTGGAGTTTTACATTTTTATTGTTTTTATAAATGTGTTCGACTTTTTTTCTCTTTGTGCTGGTTTTGGCTGGGATAGAGTTAATTTTCTTTACTGTAGCTAATGTGGGGCTGTGGTTTGGGCTTGTGCTGGAAACAGTGTTGGTAACACAGGGGTGTTGCAGTCATTGCTGAGCAGGGCTTACACAGAGCCAAGGACTTTTCTGCTCCCCATCCCACCCCACCAGTGAGTAGCTGGGGTTGCATGAGGAGATGGAGGGGACACAGCCAGGACAGCTGACACCAGTTACCCAAGGGATATCTCATACCCTATGGTGTCATGTCCAGCATATAAAGGTGTGAGAAAATGAAGGAAGGGGGGACAATCTTTTGCCTTCCCAAGTCACCACTACATGTGATGGAGCCCCGCTGTCCTGGGGCTGGCTGAACACCTGCCTGCCCATGGGAAGTGTGGAATGAAGTCCCTGGTTTTATATTCCTGCATGCACAGCTTTTGCTTTAGCCATGAAACTGTCCTTATCTCAGTCCATGAGTTTTCTCTTCTGATTCTCTTCCTATCCCACCAGAAGGGAGTGAGTGAGCAGCTTCATGGTGCTGAGCAAAGGGGTTTGGCTGGGGAAAACCCATGACACTTTTCTGTACAATCTTCTTCTTATTATCCTCTTCCAAGTCTTCAAGAAGGTTACATTCAGGTAGTGAATGTACTGATAGTAAAGTGCAAGCATGTACCTCTCCTCAATAACATATGTTTTATCTGTTATTAATAACTAAAAATAACTATCAGTGAAATATTTCATATTTGGGGATGGAGGTGAGGTGTGTTTCCAAACACTAGTATGGCCATCCCACAGAGGTGGTTTAGAGTAGCTCATATTCTTTATTGTTTTGTACTCCATGCGATAGATTGACTTGCAAAGGCAAAAAAAAAAAAATATTCCAACAAGCAGCTAAAAATATTTTCCCAGGAAAGTTTCTACCCAAGAATGACTTTATGTCAAAAATATCACACTCTTTAAGCAAAAGGGGGAAAACAACCCAAACCAACCAGCCAACCCCAAACTCTTTTGAGAAAATTTTCTATTTCAAAATTCAAAGGCTTTACCCTTTCTCACACTTTGAGCTACATCAATTTGAAGACTAAAGAAAATAATTATTTTTCCTAATGAAAAAGCACAGTGATAAAAAAAGAGGGAACTAATTTTTTGTCTCTACCTTAATGCTCTCATTCTAACAAAACAATACACAGAATCAAAAGACTCAGAATCCATCCTTTGTGTTCTCATTATGTCACAAGTTTAAACTCCTCCAAAATATGAGAGCAGTTCTGATGAAAGCAAGTCCTAGACAAAAGTGACTTAGCCTTAAAATGAAATGCTGTCCCAGAAAGAAGGTTCGATTTTGCTGCGCCCAAACATTCTCTTTCAGAGATTTGCCAATCAAGCTACTGCTTTGCTCTGCAAATTGCCACTGAACTCACAACTCAGGCTGTAGGCAAAGTAAAACATTACAGTGCAGTCTACAAAATCAGCCTAGGAGCCTCCCCGGAACAGTTGGGCCTTTTCATTTTCCATTTCTAAAGCCTAGAATTAAGTACTGGTCTCAACAAAACAACCTTGAAAGAGGTCTTCAGATAGCACAACCTGTGTCTGTTGCACAGTAACACTCACAGGTCTGAAAAAGGAACAAGCCTCTGTTGGTTTTGATGCTGCCCCTTCCCCCAAGATTTCTGGACACATACAAAGCCAGGATAAAGGAAAGGGGCCGTTACTATCCTCCCTCACGTCTCCATCTGATGGGCTGAGAACCTGGGCAGAAGGTCCCATGACTCTGTGACAGCAATGGTATTTAACCTAGCTCTTTGTCCTAGGCCAATGTTTTATAAATAAGACCAACTTTCTCCCTACACAGATTTTTTTTTCCCCAAACAAATATATGTTTTTAGACTGTCATCACACTTTTCCTATGGCATGTCAGCCCTGTCAACCAGTCTGGCATTTGTCCAACCAGTGCAGCCATTGCTTTTAGCAGCTTTGTTTCTCTGAGAACATTGCTACTGTCATGGTGCTCTGCTGAGATTCAAGATCCCAATCAAGACAGAGGCTTAAATTTACATTTCTACAAAGTAAAAATTTCACTAAGTAAAAACTCTTCTATCAGAGCTGATGTGTGAAGTTTAGGTATAGCATACCCTTGGCTGCGGAGGACCAACTACTGCTCACACATATCTGGGAACAGAGAGACATCTCCCAATGGCACCAAACTGTCATTCTTGGACACTTGGAAAAAGTGCTTATTGTGATTGTGACAGACAGGTTCCCTTTGCCAGGATGGAGACAGCACTGGTCCAGGCACACCCAGCTGGTTCAGAGCACCTTGAAGACAACAGTACCTGGAGTGGTGACTGAAGTCTGGAGTGCTCTGTCAGAGCCAGAGGCTAAGCGAGTGTCTCACAAACCTGTACTAAATAGATGAACGTGAATAACAGGAATGGTTGCTCAAGTTCCATGATGATTGCAACATGGTTTTTATTGCAGGAGAGACGGCTAATTCATAACTCCATCCATGCTAATTAGAAGTCAAACATACTTTTTTCCAGATTCTCCAACAGTCTAAATGGGAAAGCTTATTGCTATTTTCAAGAGATCAAAGAATGGATATCCATATTAAGTGATTGTTTAGAAACTTCTTCATACATTTTTGCATGTTGTCACAGTCTTGAACCCTGGTCCTTCATAATAACCATACTAACATTAACGGAGTATAAACTGATTTGGGTCCTGCCTCGAGTGTTGTACTGTGATTATATCAATGAACAAGTCCATCTTTTGTGAGTTTGTTTTTCTTTTTATATTTGTTTTTGTTCTGCAACTGAATGAAAACCAATCTTTCTAAATTTGTTTCAGTCACAAGAAGAAAAGGATCTGACAGATCATCCTGCACCTCAAAACCCCTCATAAGAAGAAGCATAGCTCAAAAAAAACCCAGATTTTACTGACCTAAGAAAAGGAAGATGTAAAGAAGCACAGTGAAAGAAGAGCTTGTTAGAAAACAGTGCAATCACTGCATCATCACTCCAGTGGCACTTGTGAACTTTGGGCCAGTGTATTGGGGTACAGAGGTAAGCCCACCTCCATCAGTAGGGGCAGAAGACATGGAGAAGGCAATTTCCCCTTGTGCCACAGATATTACACTAGTGTCATGTTCTACTCCAAGGGAAAAGTCACAGGCACTATGCTAGCAACATCCATATCAAGGACAGGGTGTAACTTCAACACCAAGGACAAAGAGCTTCAAGTAGAACTGCCTGCAGATTAATTATCAGACTGATGTTGTCCAAAGTGTCTTGGTCAATGCCTGCCAACATAGGATTATGCCTCTTCTCTGTTCTGTCTAGTGCCAGTATACCAAGAAACACACACACTTTTTTTGGTTGGGCAGTGGAAGTCCTCATGCTGTCAAAGAAGGCAACCCCTCAAAGCAAGGGTCTTTCTGTCTTTGGAGCAGCAATTAACACTGGCAGAAAGGTACCCATGTTTTATTTGTTTTCTCTTGTGCTTCTTTGTTTTATACCCAAGTGAAGATGGTGCCCATTGAACCAGGCTGCTTTTACTATTACTTCTATACTTCAGCATTTCCATCTCTTTTCCCTCTACACATTACTGAGAAATGATCACAATGTCCTCATGGGGAAAAATTAACACCTTATTTTACTAGCAGTTGCACCAAATTTCCCTTTCCTAATCTTTTCTCATTGCTCCTCCATGTACCTTCACAGCTCCCGAGGGAAGCTGTAAAGAGCGAAATGTTCTTTTCCTTCCAGAAAGCAGCCCAAATGAACATTTTCTTTCGTCTGTATGACCCATTGTCCAAAATCTAGGTCAGATCCACAGTCAATACAAAGCTCTCATTCATACTCTATCATTTCATGGCAGCTGGGAATTGATGTAAAATAGATCTGAGCAAAAAAAAAGAAAATAAACTCCAAAGCCTGTGTTTTATAGAATTATAGATTCACTTGGCTTGGAAGAGACCTTTAAGCTATGTAGTTGGTTGAGTCCAACTACAGCCTAACCCTGCCCCTCTAGATCTTATTCTTCAGCACAACATCTACAGACCAGATGCTTTCAATGATTCCAGCAGAAACCATCTCAGGTAGGATGGGCAAAAAGAGTGTCCAATGCAGAAAATTGGGCATTGTATATGTTAATATACTCCCTAGACATCCAAAGTAAAACATGATGCTATTGTAGCCAGGCTAAAAAGCTCTAAGGTTAAAAGAACATGTAATCAGTCTCTCAGAAACATTTTTTCTTTTCATAGCGGTCTTTGTGGTCACATTTACCCTTATGAACTGTAAGGCCATTGACATCTACCGAAAGCATTTCCTGCCTTTCTGTCTCAAAGCACACACCAAGCTTTCTGCCTGGAGTAGAAATCCTGCGCTGAACATGTGTTGCCCTGCAGCAAATATACTGAGGAATGTATAAGACATATAAGCAACATGAAAGCCAAGAGACATGATGGATAAACCAGTGTGGATTTTCATCGCTGGTGGCCATAACAACTCGCGATAGAAAATGTAATAAGCACAGTGTTTCCGAGAGGATGTGAGGTTATGGATCCAGCAATATCGGTAAATGGCGTCTGCTCTTCAGTTTGACCACATAATAGCTCAACTGCCGTATTTTCCGCACTGCTCAGCTAAACAGCTTAAATTGGACCCTCTCGAAGGCTAAAAGGAATCAATTTCATCCTAAACAATTCCAAGGCCAACCTGACCAAAGCTTTTAATTCATGCCAGCTAAAGTCAAAAGCTTTATGGTGTTGGTTATTGTTTAATATTCACCGACTGGGTGAAGTGCAATGGCCTCGTTCCCTTTGACCTCCCACTGCAGAAGTGACCAGCAGCTGATAAGTGGGAAGTGAGGGATTCCCTGGGACAGTCCTCCCTTACCAACCTCATTTTGGTGCAGCTCTGCACCCTTCTCATTACCTGGAAGCTATTAACTCCCCAGTCTGCGCTCCCCTTTCGGGGGCCACTCTGCAGAGCGTATTGCTGACCGGCTCCTGGTATGTTCTTTCATCTGATGAAAGAGCTTATTTAAACAGAAATTTGAACATTACTGCTCTGCCAGGCACCGTCTGAAAATATGTTAGTAGATGCTTTGTCATGAGCAAATCCAGACCAGTTTCCTTCTAGGTTCCTCGAGTTCCAGTTATGAGGTCCTCTATTTTCAGCCAGGTAGGTAAAAACCATTCACATTTCACAGATGGGGAAACTGTGGTGGAGTAGAGAGTGTAAGAAACACTCCCAAGATCAACAGTGGGTTTTGGTTGTTGTTTTTTTTTTTTTGTGGCAGAGTGAAGAGTCAAGCTCAGATCTCCTGCCACCCAGTGGGGTGCTTTCAACACATCACGCTCCTTCCTTTGCAAGCCTGCTAGACCTGGGTTAATGGACAACACTCCAAGCCCAGTGGCACCAGTTATCCCACAGAGAGCAAAGCAGTGCCCTGGGTTAGCAGCTGGATTACTGAAATGCAGAAGTGAGACACATCACACACATCTCCAGAAAAACAAGCATACAGTCCAGGCTGCAGCATCCCACCACCATCTAAGGCAGAAAATTTGGCTGCAAAGGAAACTACACAGACAGGTCATGGAAACTACTTGCAAACAGCCCTGTCATCCAGCCCAGGACCTGATAGGTCAGACCACCCACTCCAGCATGGGCAATAGGTGCCATGTACCTGGTGATCAGTAGGGGAGGAATTCATTTCATCTAATTTTGGATGCCTACAAGATGAAGCTGGCCACCCTCGTACTCATCAGTAGTTTTTTAAGGAGATATTTGTCTGACCTACTTTAGAGGTCTGTTTTAAGATAAGCAGAATTATATCCTGGATATAAAAAAGGCAACTACAGAGTCCAGCTCAGATGGAAAAATTTATGCTCCATGCATCTACTTTTGATCATATGTATCTCACCCAATATGACAAATGGGAATGAATTCAACTTTAAGTAGAATTCTCTCAAAAATGTGTGAAATGATGTCCAGAAGAGCATTCTTTTATGTAATTTTTTAATTTATATATATATATCTTTCACATAGAGATGAATGTAGTGCAATATTATTTGGCCACAGTACAGAGCTGATGCTTAGAATCATGAGGAATGTTTCCATTATCAAAGGTGCTAATTAAGTTGAGCAGTTGTGATGCAGTCTGTTTATCTGCAGAGAAAGTTTACATTCATATTTTCCTCTGGGCATAGTATGACTCAAATAGAAAAGAGCCTCTTCATGGTCTCTTTTTCTGGTCAGCTCTATTCTCAAAGCACCCTCTTTGCGGTCAGCTGGGGTTACATGCACAGCTGATTTGTGGCATCTCCGGGCTTTCCACTACCATCTCCTCTCTCCTTCTCTGGGGTTTCTGGCACATTTGTCTTTACACACATAGCATTCAACCAAAACAATATCCTGACCCCAGGTTTGCCTTCTGCCGCCAGTGAAACACCGCATGCAGTACAGCTGGGTTTCTAAAGAGCCTCGGTACATCTCCTGTTTTGAGAAACAGCTTCTATTCTACTTGAACTCAGATCTATCTGTTTGGAGTGGAGGATGGCTGTAATAGAAAGCAATTTGATGATGCTTAGCAGAGGCAGTCAGGCATGGGTAAAGCAAGTAGCAGAGTTTGTGCCCTTCAGCTCTCGGTCTCCTCCAGAATGGTCCTGGATCAAACCCTGGTTTCAATCACCTCCTATTTTTCCAGACTTTAACTGTGTGGGCTGAAACGTTATGCTCCGGATACCTGCTGCAGGCTAAATGTTTCAAGTCAATCTGAGACAAAACTCTTCAGGAGATTTTGTGCACAAGGCAAGGGGAAAATTACATTCTTTTGCCCACGTTAAGCAAGCTGTTCCTGGAATAGAGAGACTGAGGTTTCACCTCAACACATGCTCTTTAACTGCTACTATACCCCCCCGCAGCCTTTCTCATTCCTCCCATGCCTTCTGATCAGCCCCTCCAGAGAAGCAACAAAATACACCATGGTTTGTATTTTGTTGCTTCTGAGCCCTGCACTTACAGACTGGATTTGGGAAGTCTGACCTCGGGACATTTACATGAATCTCTATCCTCTACTCAGCCATCACAGAACTTGCTGGAATTTCATTGGAAATCTTTCCCCTTCCCTCAAAACTGAGGTTTGAAATTTGTCAAGCAGTTGAAAAAAAGTGAAGGCAGATGGTCAGAGGCAATGACCGCATAATCCTCCTTTCCACATAGGTTAAAATCAGTATTGGACCTTTATAGGAGGCATTACCAATGCTGCTTACGGTCCATTTAATAGCATGCCCATATATTAACATGTACCTAAATACTAAGGAGAAATTAAAATGAATAAAAGACCTAAGTCAAAGCTTTTTGGGCCAAGGACAATTATTTCAACACTTCAGTGAATCTTTAGATCAGGCCCAGAAAGAGGAACAAGACTTGGCAGGTACCTTTAATTAGGAATTTATTTTGAAGAAAATAAACAATTTTTAAAAAATCCCAAATTTCTCTGTCGAGACAGTGTTTTCCACAATGCTTCCGGACTCATCCTTGTCTCTTGGGTTCAGCCATACTTTTTTTGCACAATTGAAAAAAAAACCCAAAACAGCATATTATTAGCATGATGAAGTTGTATTCAAGTGAGTGGCTATGGGCTGGGTCAATGTGGGGAAGATGGTGAGGTGAATGTATTTGGAGCAGCTGTAAGCAAAGATGCTCCAGGACTGTAACACATTCCATGTTTATAGCTTTGCTGGCATCAACAAAGGACTGAAAGGATGCTCTGAACAATGACAGAAGAGGAAAAATAGTGCATTCCTGAGGAAAATTAGTGCATTGCCTTCCAAGTTTAATGGTTGCGAAAAGTCCAGCCCAAGTATTTGTTGCAGGGGATTAATCCAACACATGAAACAACAGCAGCCTCTGGTAGTCTGCTCCACATGCTCACTTGGTGACTTGGAGCAAAGCCGAAGAGCCAACGATCTGGGCTGTCTCTTGCAGCCACAAGGTTTCCTAGCTTTAGTAGGCCATGCACCATTAGGAATAACTGATTAAGTGCTGTTGTCACATACATCACAGCACTGGACTTATATTGTGCTTTACCAATACTGGGAAGAATGTGCATAGGCAGAAGCAGAAGCAGAGAGAAAGCAAGGGGTTTCTTGCTTACAATTCCTCGGTGTTGGAGTTTCACCGGGTGAAAAGCTCTTCCTATGCTCTTCACCCAAGCATCTGTAAGTGATTCAAAAGGAAACTCCTTCCCATCTCATCTCTGAATTCGGTCTACATTCTTCATATTTCTTTACAAATTTGTTTTGAGCACCAGCAGGAAAGACGATATTGCTACCCAAGGACTTATAATACAACACTATCAAGAGGCCAGCAAAACCCTTCTTTAAGTCACCTGGCTGCACTCAGCCTTTTCCAGCAGTGCATGAAAATCTCAATGAGAGTCTAAGAACTTGTTTCAAGATATTTTTATCTAAAATATGGGGTGTCTGGTAGCTTAGAAGAGTTAATGGCCCAGAAATTCCCATAGTGATATCTTTTGGGCACTCACAGAGAAGGCACAGATATGATAACTATTTTTGACCATTTCCTCTCTGATATGTCCCTTTTGGTTCAGTTAAAGCAGGGAGATGAAAAACTATGGAAAAAAAATGTGTACTAACCGTTCTTCCCCTTGCACTACTTATCAGAGATTCCAAAAAGACAAATAACCCCACCCAATCATCCAACTTGGTTAGTAAGCAGCAGAATCACACTACTTGAACCCATTGCTCTGCACGCATCATTTTGGCTGATGAAATAGCAGCAAAACTGTTCAGAAAGTCTCGGAGAGCAGAGCTGCAGTGTTATTACCAATTCTCCTTCTACCAACCCTTCAGTCATCCCCAAAGTGAACACACAGACAGACTTTTTTATATGTCCCAGTGTCTGAGATGCTCATCAAAATGAACAATTCATTGTCCCGGTGTTTCATGAAGAAGTTCCTACTCCTTGGCGACTGCATAAACATCCTGAATACAAGAACATGCATGTAATTACCAGCAGCCCTAAGGTTAGCATAAATCAAAGTGAGAAGTCAGCTGCCATTGGCACTTCAGATGCAATGCCCACGTCTTGAATGGAGCTGGGCTAAAGCAATAACCCCATCCAAGTCCCTGAATGGGCCATGGCTCGTAATGGGCTGGCACAAAGCTACATTATGCCACAAACTGCACCTGCTTCTAGAGCTGCCATAGCAGTAGCAAACAGAGATGCCACCTGGCAAGATGGCATTTCCTGAAGCCTGCAATGATGGAGTGAAAAAAAAAAAAAAACAACCCAACAAACAGATGGTGCCTACAGAAACAGGGGCTATACGGAAACAACAAAGGGCATTACAGCAACGACAAATACGCTGCTATTAGCCCTTTCTAAACTGTCATGCACATCCTTAGTGGGTGGTAGAGACAGGCCTAAATTCAGGTGCCTTCTCTCCCCAGAGAAAGGGATTCTTGTTTTTCAAGTTCATTGCTCCTCAAACTGTATGAAAAAGATTAGAATCACAAAGACCTACTGAGCAATGTCTGTCCCTGAGCATAAAGACTGAAAAAATAAAATCCAAGGGATGACAGTGCTAAAAACCGGCCATCTGCAAAGGGATGTAAATGTGACTGTGCCCCCAAGTCATGGCTTAAGGTCTTGTAAAGCAGAAAGACTGTGCGCACATCATTAGTGCCAAGAGGAATATAAAGTATGGGAATACAAGAAGTGGGGAGGTGGTCAAGTTTGCAAGAGGAAAACAAAAGTTTGTTTATCTCAATGAATTCATTGCAAAACTTGGAATTAACAGCCAACCAGAGGTGCCTCTGCCATGGGTTATTGATTCTGTCCGTGTCTGGCTCCAGTTGCAGCCACCAGTTACAGAATAAATTGCCTGAAAGGACAATTACTTCCTGACTCTCAGCTGTTATGCCCTTAAACATGAGAGTTTATGTCCTTCCCATAACTCTTGTTTATGTAGTCTTTAAAGTGTTATGATTATCATTCTGGATACTCCTGTCATTTGCTGAAATAACTCGTCCTTATTTCCATACGGCTAATTATTTGCTAAGTCACGACCCTGGAGGTTTCACAATAGAGTTGAAGTAGCAATTGTATCTGAAGGATCTGAAATAGCTTTGCAAGTCATGGACAAGATTTTGCCTCTGTGTGCAGGAGGATGCCCCAAGTTCATACGTCTGGAGCCTCCAAAACAGCAGCCTCCTTGGAGACTGATGTTATTTTCCCATGGAAAGGGAGAGAGAAGGGGGGGGGGACAGCTCTCCAGGTACCAACGGAGCAACTGGAGAATCTCACATGTCTGAAATCATCCACTGAAAAGGCAATATAGGCTCATAGGTGATAAAATACTCTAGACATGATTTCTGGACCATCTCGAGGAAGCAGCCCATCACTTCCTAACCCCTATTGGTGACCTTGCCTTACAAACCCACGGGGTTGCCCTATCCCACACCACACCTGTAGTCTTATGGCTCCAGGAGCTTTACTCTGACAAAGCGGAGGCAGACACAACTCAGCTCTGCTCCCCTTTTGATCCAATTTCCTAAACTCCTGTAGATAATTTTGGAATATGGCATAGGGTTGCCTTCCTCTTTTTATTTTTGTCTGATGTTCTAGAGAAGAAAAACATCTCAAAAGGAAAAGCCGGAGCAGCCTGTCCAGTCTCAAGGGGTGCAGCTCATGTATTTGGGGTGGCATTAGCTGTTCAGAGGGGTCAGTCTCCCTACCTCACAAAAGCTCTTTCCTCCCTGATATCATCCCTTTCAGGCCAGCAATCAGAGAGGAGAAAGCAGACCAACTCCCTTTCCTGTGATAACACATCACTTTGCAACCTGGAACATTATGCTTTTGTCCAGTTGGCTTTAACTCCTGGGAAGGGCCAAACTGGGGAAAATGATGCTGAAAGAAATCTGCAGGACCATTAGGCTGAATGCTGGCAAACAAGGCAAGCCACATGGTGCTCTGGTGATGGCTGCACACTGTACAGGGAAGGGACAGTATGTTCCTCAGGCAAGAGCTCTGGTGTCACTTTGTGATCACACCATTTCTGGCCCATTCTGGCCACTGAGCACTCACTTTGGATTTGTCTTGTCTGGTTTTGTCTATCTAGTTTGCGAGGGGAGGTGGGGGAATAAAAAAACTTAAACACAGAAGAGTTGGCACAAGGGCAAACACAAAATTATCACAGGCCCAGAAATGGATCCAGTCACAATGCCAGATGCAACACAGGAATAGTTCAGATCTAGAACAGAGCTTTCCAGTTCCTATCTATTTCTGGGATAATCAGTACCATGGGGAAAGGGAAATAGAAACACTTCAAAGTTTATCTAAGGGATGAATACACACCCAGCATTTGATGTGAGACAAGCAAAGTGCTATCATCAAGCATGTGTACTGCAGGAATGACCACAGGCCCAGGCTGGGATCAAGGCCTATGGCACCAAGCTGTATGGGTGCACATGGAGAAGCTGAAGTGAAAATACTCTCACACCATCTGCTCTGACAATATTTGAAGCAAATATGCAAGGCTGATGGTTTGAGGATTTTTTCCCCCCAACAACTCAGGAATAAATGAAAAGCCTCCTACTATCCCTAAAAAAAAAATCAGCAAATATTTTCATGTTTTCTCATCTTTGTTCAAAGCACATCACAGAAGATAAAAGGCTGCAAGATCACTGAGCTCAGGTGAAACGTGATGATTTACTACTACTGGAGAATTAGGTTTCTAAAACTTGTTGATTTGTTCTGAACCTGTTGGAAGTTAGAAAAAGTGTTCTGGTAGAGTTTTGAGCAAAGGCTGTGACCAAAACAACTGAGCCAGAAAGTGAGAGTAAGGAAAGGATCAGAGAGGAAATCATGTAGACCAGTATTTCAAGAGTCTGTACTGTTTCCATTGCCTGTAGCTTGATTTAGGCACTCACACTGTGGATTTCCACACTTGGACGGATAAATTTTATCCTCTATGTCTCTGTCTTAATTTCAAGGAGGCCAGATTCCAGCCAGGGCCTCGGTATTCACAATGACCAAACTAAAGTTACATAGATCTGAACACACTGAAGCACTGGGCTAACAGCCACGAGTTATTTAGGGACTCAGTTTCTATCCTGCACCATAGCTAGGAAACCACTGAGAATCAGGGACCTAAATGCCTCTGTAGATCAAAATCCAAATTCCTGACTTACTGGAAGTGTAACAGCAATGAACTTTACTCACCTTCCTAGGGCTTCGGTGGAGATGTGGTTTCATACTCCCTCTAACATCCACTGCTACTGATCTGCTGACCTCAGAAGTCCTGGGATGTAGCTCACATTTGGGGCAGGATGAGAATTGGTACTGACTTTTCCTGTTCCCAAGAACCAGCCTATAATCAGAAAATGGGAAACCTCAGAAAGTTTGGTATGCCATCCAAAAAAAGTTCATATGCAAACTTTAGGGAAAGGAACAGGATCCAAATCTGCTGAGAGCAAACAGGACTTCTTGGCGTAGCAGGGCTGAGAGGACTAGTAGCAACAGGCATTTTATGGGGTTTTGCTTTGAGCCCCAAATGCCAAGGAGTGCATAACTTCTGCAGATGCATTTTAGACTGCAGGGAGCCTGTTTTGGGGTTTTTTTCTACATACCAGAGCAAAGAAAAAGCTGGGAAAAGATGCTAGGTTATCACTTGGATCTATTAAAATATAGCTAGTCAGTCACTAATGACAACCTTCACTGAGACATGCCCAAATTGCAAAACAACCTTTTGATGGAGGTTTTAAAAAGTATGAATAATAAAAGTTGGGGGGGGGTGGTTGGTCCTCTCTTCCTCTCTCCTCTTCTTTATCTTCCCCTCAGTTCTTCGGGGTCCCCAGATCAGGATCAGGAGGGCCAAAATGCAAGAGAAACTGCCTGTCCTGCCAGGTTCCCTCAAAGTAATGAATACTGTGAACCCTCAGGTCCCTCGGTGTGCCCTTCCTGAGTCTCTGCTCACTTGAATCCCTCGCTGTCTGACAGCCAGTGCGAGAACACGCACCTCACCAGTGATCAAGACAACATGTTAGTTGTCACAGCCACTGATAGGCAAACTTCAGAAGAGGAGTCAATAGTATAGCTGGAATTAAGCGTCAACTTGTAGGTCAAGCTCTTCTTGTACAGCTGACTTGGCAGGTTTTGGGAGGGGATTTAAATCCTTCTTCAGATATGTCCTGAAGAGGAACCCATGTACCAAACTAGTCGCTGAAATTTTTCTATCTAGGTAAGTAATCCAATAAACATCTGCTCTTTTCCTTACAAACTTGCCTCCTGTTTGACAACAAGACTACTGCTTCTCAACCTTTCAGGCACACAGAGACCTTGAACTTGGACTATAAAAGCTAATACAGCACTGCAGGCTGGAACACTGCACTGCATACAGGCATGGATTCTTGTTTCTGCTGCCAGGTCTTTCTCCAGAGAGGACACTGGCATTTGTACAGAAAAACCTGGGGATTTCTTTTTCCACTTTTCATAATTGCATTCTTGCTTTGATGTAGATACAATTCAAACAAACACGGAGTTGTCACACTTTATGAGAGGATCCCGGAGTGGAGAGGTGCACCAAGATGGTGCTCCTGCCAATGGATCCAGAAGTCCCCCACTAAAGTCAGACAAAGCCGAAATCTTCCCATCCGTGGGCCTCTGGAGAATAAGGGTCACCTTCAAATCCCACCTGCCTTTGGAGATGAAGACCAGGCAAAGGGGAGCTGTAGGGTGTTCTTTGACAGCCGGCTCAGCCAGTGACTGTTTTGGCTAAGATCATCTCAGAATTCCCAGCGCTCTGGCTGCTTCCCGTAATTGTCTAAGGGAACACAGAGACAGCAGACGCTCCGGATGGCCTGATAAGATTAAGCAAAATATCAAACAGCATCATGACAAGAGAGAAATCAAAATGCTCAAGTTTATCTTCTTCCCCTAAGTCTCAGTAGGAAAAGCCAAAGAAGAAAGCGTCAGATATTTCTAGTCAGTGTTTTAAACCTTTCCACTACAGTAGCTAGACACTCGGAGCTAATAGAGTCCCTGAGCGCAGGAGAGCTCATGGAACCAGACCGAGCCAGGCAAGAAACTGTAGCCTGCGTGACCTACTGAAGAGCCTTTTCATCTTTACCATTTTAATTCCACTCTTCTTTTCAATTAAACAGCTTATTTTGTCAGAAAAAAAAAAAAAAAAAAAAAAGAGGAAATCCCAAATGCCAATAATTGGGAATTTTCAACCCATTGTCTTGCAAAGTCTATCCCTGGACACCCAAGGACTTAGTATAGCTCAGTACTGACTAATGGACATTTGTAGACACATTTGTAGAAAAAATGCAGATTTGTAGGAAGGTCCCACGGACCTGAAGAAAGGCCTAAGTGGACACCAGGTCATTCAAAATCCATAATAAGATCAGGATTAATCCCGCTGTTTTTTCCTGAGAGCTGGGATCTTCTCTATTCCACTTTTCCATAGCTGTCATGATCTCATGCTGCAAGAATATTGTTATCCCAGCAGGCAGTTAAAATGGCAATCAGTTTGCTACAATTAGTAGCAATAGTATGAATAATTCTGATAGATACCAGATTACTCACAGACTCATAAAAAAACCTCACTTTGCACCAGCCAGGGTAAGACTAAGAATTAATTTATTTATTAATAATTAATTAATTAATGCTGATAAACATTAAAAATGTGGTCTCCCTTTCCATCATGATCTGAGTAAAGGTCATAAGCTCAGACAAGCAGAGCTTTAGTATAAAAACATGTGGAAGTCCTGACAATTCAGAGAGAGGCTTTTTCTTTCACCCTCTGTGCTTCTACGCCTGTTGTTTTTTCTTGCCACTTATATTTAGCGCTTAAAAGAACTGCAGAATAAGCTTTATTGATATCCATAAAATAGATCCAGTGGGAGTCAAGGGCTGATGAAGGAAACTGCACAAGGCTGCAAAGGCAGCAGATCTCCTTGAACATTTTGAATTGAGAAGTTTGTTAGGAGCAGGCAATGCATGGGAATAGCATGAAAGAACTCCAGACAGAGAGTACAGCGGGACATCTATGTGTTAGTCACAGAGGATAATAAGTCATAGCTGTACTCATATCACTATGGCCATCCCAAAGGAATTCAGGATTCAGATTAACATATGGAGATATTTTCATCTTTCTCAGAACAGAAATTGCCTCATCCCTCACTACGTCAAGAGAGAACAACAGAATTGTCGGGACCAGAAATAGAGAAAAATTTTCTGCCCAGATGAAACTAAGAAAAAGTTTGTACATCATCATAGAAAAGCCTAATATCTCAGCTAAATCTCCCCTTCTTCAGTTTCTTAAGCCATTACCCCACCAATACTCCCAGGTTCTTCTCCTCAACCCGTTCTCTTTCCTCTTTGGTCTGGAGAGCGGTGAAGTCGTTCTGCAAGGGCTCTGTGGGGTCTCTTCCTCCTGATGGTCCTTGGTGTCACAAGTTTCCATACTTCTGCTTATCCCTACCCCACCCCTTCTCCTGTAATTTATGTTCATCACCAAACATTTAGGTCTTCATAGTCCTGAACACTGGAGTGCCAGCCAGCCTAGATCTGATTTTTAAAAAAAATTTAAAATTATCCACAAGTTAATCTGAGCATGGGATCTAAATGTCTCCACTTGCCCTTTAGGGAATGCAGATCCAGGGTCTCAGGCTCCCACCAAGCTGGCAACTCTTACCTCTTTATTCTGTCAGGAACCACTGTGGAGTAAATTGCATCCTTGGTTTTATGTCACTTAAAAGGAGAAAAAATATGAACTGGCTTAGAAATAAAAACCTTCCAAGGAATATTGCTGGGATAGGGAGCAAGGTCCTGAGGACATATACCCAGGACTTGAAGGCGGAGCTTGCTGGGAGAGGTGGGCAGAAGAGGAGCTGAAACCTCTTCTGTGAGGCCTGGAACTTTTCCCATCCCAGACACAACATCTTTTCTGCAAATATTTCGGGGCCTCAGAAAACGTTGGATGATTTTAGTTTGCTCCTCTGCAAAAACGACTGAAGCCAGAGGTAGGAAAAAAGGGTACCATGCCATCATCTGTGCCTCTGGCAATTACCTGGCAGAGTCCTGGCCTGACCCTTGCAGTCCGTGCCTGGATTTGGCTCTTTGGTCAGTGACAGCAAGAGATATTTTGTTAACATTCCTTATTTTATTTGCTCTCAAGGGTCTGTGGCAGTAATCTACCCTTTTGCTGCCTCACTGGTTTAACTTCCCTATGAACTCTGAATACCCAAATTATGAAACCGTAGACAACACAAAAGGAAGGTTATGAAACAGCAGCAGTATTTTGGCTGCTCCAGCAGACATGTATTTGGACCAGCAGCTAATCCTCTTAATAATTTCTCACCACTTCATCTACTGACGCGAACAGTGCCCGTCTGATCCTCGTAGGATCTCTCGGGCTGTGCACTTCAGAGAGCCTGTAAAAACACAGTGGTTTTATACATTTAAATCCTTCCCAGCTGAAAAGTGAGCTAAAGAGACATCCCCTGTCTCCACCAGAGAGTGTCTATTTCGATTTGAGACCAGAGCAGTGGCTGTGCTTCATGGGTGCTCCACAGTGCCTGTCCAGGAAGGTCTGGTAACGATTTCTAACTCATGCAAAACCATTACTCATCTCTTCTGGTGACAGATGTCTAGCACGAAAGTCAAGGCAAAGGTTCACTTCACTTGTCTAATCCAAACTTCCCACCTTCTCCTTTTGTTGTTGCATGTGCCTCATCCCCCAAGCTGGAGATTCTCTTTCAGGAATGTGATAAGACTTGAAACAGGGATGACAGCCCCAGGTATGTGAAACTGCGTGGGTCAGATGGGACAGGTCCTCTTGGCTCTTTAAGGCTGCAGCGCAGAGCAGCAATCACAGGTAGAGCACAAGTCCCAACTCCATCACAGAATCCCAGACTTGTCTGGGTTGGAAGGGACCCCAAGGACCATCAAGTTCCAACCCCTCTGCCACAGGCAGGGCCACCAACCTCCAGGCCTGGATCTAGACAAGGTTGCCCAGGGCCCCATCCACCCTGGCCTTGAACACCTCCAGGGCTTGGGCACCCACCACCTCTCTGGGCAGCCTGTTCCAGCACCTCACCATTCTTTCCGTGAAGAACCTCCCCTGATATCTAACCTAACACTCCCTTTCTCTAGCTTCAATCCATTCCCCCTTGCCCTACCGTTTTCTGCCCCTTGTAAAAAGTTGATTCCCCTCTTGTTTATGTGCTCTCTAACACACTCTCAGCTCACAGCCAAGCTGGGAAAAGTGAATCAGGAGTGGAGGCATTTGGAAAGGGGTATATATTTGCAAATGCTGCCACTTCAGAAGATTCATGGGGTACCAAAGTCTCTCTCCAGTGTCTGCTCCTCTCACTCCATCACTTGTAGTCCAAGTTTAAAAACTACATCAGTGAACTTTGCCCTCCCAGCTCCTGTCAGGAGTGGCTATGTCAGCTAGATGTCATGCCTTTCCTCCCTAGGTACCTCCCCTGGTAGAAGTGACAGGACCCTGGGCAGGCATCACGCACTAATCTGTCAATTCTTCTGTTTCACTCTTCTGATACTTCACTGGTGAAGTATCAGTTTGAACTGTGAGCAGATTGTGCCCAGTGGGCTTCTGTATATCATGGTGGCTGATACTCAGCGAGTGATGGGCAATTTAGGACTCTTCTTACCCAGACTTTCTGCCCCAGAAGTCACCCTGATGCTCAAGCCACATCCTGCAGCTAGACAGTTTGGATATGGCCCTTCATCACCGCTCTCTTGAAGGTGTGACGCTCCTTCAGGCTCTGAAACAGGAAAGCCATTATTGAGCTTCCCTGCAGCAGCCTGTGGACCAGCCGCCTCCGCAACAGGACCGTGAAACGGAGCAACCGGCACCTTTCACCCCAGCCATCTGCTTTTCATTTTCTCCTTTAATCACAAGCAGATTTCATCTATCAAGTGTGAAAGTTTAGCAGACCCAACCCAGAGACCCCTGCAGAGAAGGAGATCCCAACTCGATGCAAAATTCATTTTGTGCCTGCCAATATACCTGATCCCTGATTTGAAAAGGGGGATTTGCTGGGTGTTTTACCCCCACGGAGAGAAAGAAAAGGGAAGATTTAAGCTCTCAGGAAGGCAGTTAAGCAAACACCAGCAGTACTATAGATGGTCTCCCCCTGCTTCAGGAACAAACTCTGCCTTCTCTGAGATAAAAAGAAACAAAAACCACAAAGAAAAACGTGTGTGGTTACCGATTCTTGCAGCTCAGCACCGGCTGCCCTCCGCTTGTTTTCCTACACGTGCATTTGCACAGTGAGAGAATAACTTCCCTCCAGGTCTTGCAGGATGGGTACCGGCGGCTTAAAGCCCACCAGCGGAAGGTGAGGAGAAGCAGGGACAGATGCTAGCTGCACGGGTGCTCCGGGTGTGGTTCATGGGGAGGTTTCTCACAGAGAGATCTGTGAACCCGGGAAGTGTCTCCAGCTGGAGGATTAGTCATGGTCAGTGCAGCCTATAAGAGGCAGTGGATGGCTTCTCAAAGGCAAATCTAAGAGACAGCTCCCTGCACAGTCTCTCCCCGTGTTTCCATCAGCCCGTGGATTGCTCTGTCCATCAGGTTGGAGCAGGGTGAAGCGTACATGACAGGACAAATCTGCTCTGAATCATGCACCAGAGCATAGAGGAGAAGCTGATGTAACAGGGAACAAATTCCTCAATGCCCAAGGGAGAAACAGATATGTTAAAAAGACTTTCCTTAAAAAAAAAACTGTCTTTTACAGTCATCAGTGTCAGCTTTGCTTTCTCCACTCTTATTTCTTTTAGTCAGTTTAGATAGCTCCAAACACCACTCAGCTGGGCATGTCCATACACAGGGGAGGAAAACACATTTTCAGGGCGATGCATTTGATCACAGCCCCCTGGCATACACACCTCGTGCCTGTGAGAATGGGGGGAGTAGGAGGCCTGTGCTCCCGGGAAAGGCTTGTGCCAGCAAGACTTTGGGGACTCACCATTCACCTCCCAACTGTCTGGTCCCCTTAGGAAAATCTCACAGACGGTGATAGCTGCTGCTACTTGTTTTCTCTCACTGTTCCTGGAAGCATCCCACATGTTCACCTTTTGAAGTGTGTTCTCAAGGCTATGTTGGCCATATCAGCCACCCCCCACACCCGGACTCTTTGAATTCGCCGACAAGTTTTTCGTGCTCAACATACCAATACCTCACAACTTCCATACAGCTTAAAAGCCACCTCTCCATTCCTCTTACTCTTGTAACGTGTATGTTGTTCCAATGCTTAAGCATTTACTACTTCTGTGCTTGGCAAGCACATTGAAACCTGAATTCCAGCAGTCTCAAGAAAATCATGAAATCAAGTATCTCCAGTAGTATGTCTATGTGATTTCTACTAACCTACAGTCATCCCCTCTTCAGAGTGTCCCTTCTCTTAGCATCAGTATTGTTGCTGTTAGCGTTATCTCTCCAGAAGTCAATCGAGATGAGAGTCTTACCAAGCTAGACATTGCTTTTTGCACAAAAGAGGAACTAGGTCTTTCTGAATAGAAAAACATGGGAAAAAATGAAGTGGTTTGAAAGGGATATTGGCACAGCTTCTTCTCTCACTGGCTGGACCATGGCAGCAATGGGGCATGTGAAGGTGCTGTAAGCGGACAGAAGTTTGCCCAGCATTACTCATATATAAGATCTTCCCTCCTGGCCTTATCACACCTGAGCTGGGGATGACATCTCCCTATGCACATGGGATTACAGAGAAGTTTAATTATTCTGTAGAAAATTTTTAATTAAATTATGCTTAATCTAGCATTAAAGTACCTTTGTGCCATAACATTGATAGAGCATTGCTACCAAGGGTTAGTAGCTCATGTGGTATTAAAGTGACACCACACATTGCATTTTAATAGGGATCAAGGTTGAAAAAAAGTTAAATAGTTTGGTAAGTCTGTGCCTCAAGTTATTTGGCCATACAGTGAAATAATCTCACATGACTGGATATTTTTTGCTGTCTGATGTTTGCTACATGTGAGTCCTCCTGAGAACCAAGCAGATTGAAGCATGCAGGTATAAGTTCCTCTCTGGTGTAAACAAGAAGGATTATTGCAGGAGGCTGAAGTGGAAATGGGGGAGGGGGCATTCATGCTGAATTTGCTGCTTTGGTTGATAAAAGTGCTGAGGCAACATGTCAGTTGTCAAATTTATGCTGTTCCTTCAGCGACAGTCCTGTGTGATGTGCACCTCCCAAATCAGCACCTCCTCTGCACACAACAGCATTCACGAAGGTTGCTGGCTGACTCCACTGTAAAGACAAATGACCTGTCTGCAGTGAAACAGCCTTGTCACCTGTTGACTTGATGGTCTTGAGGGGGACTCTACTCTGATGGCTCAGACTGCAATTTTCTGGAGAGGGAGGATTCTGTGGAGACCTGAATGGCACCACTATGAGCCACCCACTGCTGAGGGTTGCGCTGCTGGCAGGGGCTCTGTCTGGCAGTGCTGCCACCATGAAAGAGACTCGCTGGCTTTTCTTCTTGGCTTGAACATGTCACTTTCCCAGCTTTTCCCCTAAATAACTTGTCTTTGGAAGAGTCAGTGCGTCAGCAGCAACAGCCACCTGAGGAGCAGCCATCCCCTGCTAGTCTGCAGAGAAGGGCTCAGAAGCCACTGTGCCTTCTGGAGCTACCTCAGTTCCTTCAGAGGGCCATATGCCCAAAACAACCAGCTCAAATTACCACAGTATTGACCTGCTAATCCCAAATTAGATACACAGGAAGCACAGCGATTTTCAAGAGAATCTGTGCCTGTGAGTGGATTCAAAGTCACTTGGGAACATCACCTCTCCGGACGTGTTTTGGTGTGGGGCCAAGGCCCCACTGAAATACAAAGAAGACTTAAGTTCACTTCCCACTGTGTCTCCCCATGCTCACCACACTGTAAATATTGTGCTTATACCCTGCAGCTATTATGAACCTGGGACTTTGTTCCTATATGTACTATTTTCCTTTCCAAAGACAGGCATAATAAGCAGGTTTCTAACCTCCTGGAAACGCTCGGGCATAGTCTGTGCTCAAGAGAACAGTCTGCTAGTGTTGGGTGCCGACCGTCCTAAACTGCTCCCTTGGCTCTAGGCTGGGGAACACTCACTGATGCTGGGGAGCTCCAACACTGGAGGAGTGGCANNCAGGGGACCCGTCTTTGGGTCCTCTGCTTTTGCCACTCCTCCAGTGGCATTGATCCACCCTGATAGCACAGACATCCCTACACTTACCCCATTCTGAGGACCACCTACAAACTCCACCACGGCAAAGATGCAGAAGTTTAAGCGGGATATTGAGAGATGGAGATGTGATGACAGAGACCTCCTCACTCATGTGGCCATTCAGTAAAGATGTAAACAGATGATCAGATCATCTAATGTAAGGAGAAAAGGGCTGGCCAGGAACAGCTGAGCTCCAGCCGCCAGACACACTGCCACTTACAACATGCCTGATGACGTGCCCCTGTTGTGTGCTTTGCTATCTGGTATACAGACAAAGGGGTAATGATATATATTACATACATCATTATATGGTGTGTGTATATATATATTAAATATATATACTGATACATATATCAGTATAAGGGGTGATGATATTGCTGCTGAGTGCTAGAGAGGTTCAAGGTCCTTGGCTGACATATTCAGAAACAAAAGGTGACATTGCGGCTCACTAATATTTGTGAGCACCAAAGCAGAACAAAACATAAAGTTTGGATCCCAAACTTGGGCTCTCAGGAGGCAGACGGACTAAACCTGAAAAAAAACGACAGCTGCTTTGTAAAGCCCCAGTCTCTCACCACCAAGGTAGAACCAGCCATTGTCACTTGAGCTGGAGATCAGGGAGGGGAAGGGAGAGGCCCACAGATGAACACTGAGGCAGGCAAGCACCTTGCTGGCCAAAGGAAGCCTTCCCTCAGACCTCACTGAAATGTGAATTCTGCACTGTGCAAGGCTTGAAATCGAATGTTTCCTGACGTCCCACACTGCTATTAAAAATAAACCGGAGAGGTTTCCAACAAAGCAGCACATTTTATATATGCCAGGGAGAGATGAATTAAAAATGTGTATCTTTGTTTCTTCCTGACAGTATCCCATTGATGCAAACCAGAGCAACAATCAGCGCTCTACAAAGGGGTGCCCACAACCACACAAGAAGGAGGCTCTGCTCCCCGCCCTTGAACTAGGCTCACTAACACTCTGGATTTCCACACACATCTCCCTCCCCAGCATGGGGAAATCTCAAGGCCTGGTTGCGTGCAGCAGCGCTTTGTCCTGGTTTTTGCCTGGGATAGAAGTAATTTGCACAAGAATTTTCACAAACTAGCCAAAGGGATATTTACACACTGTATGACGTCATGCTTAGTATATAATGGGGGGAGCTGGCTGGGGAGGAGGGGATGCAGCTCAGGGACAGGCTGGGCATCAGTTTTGGGGCAGGAAACAAATCCACAGCGTATCACCTGTTCTGTATATTCTTTTATAAGTATTGTTATTTTCCTTTTCCTTTGCTGTCCTACTAAACTCTCCTTATTGCAACACACAGATTTCACCTTCTTCTTCTTCTTCCAATTCTCCTTCCCTCCCCACCAAGGAGGGGAGAGGTGATCGAGTGGCCACATGGCACTTAGTTGCCCTCTGGAGTTAAACCACGACACTCTTGAAGGGAGTAAGCTCTTCAAACCATCCCTGACTCTGTGGAAAAATCAGGAAACTTTAATTAAGAGAGCAAAACCAGACAAACACACACTAGGCATTTTTGTATTTACTTTCACTAAGTGCAAAAATGAATTTCACGGGAGTTTCATCCCACAGAAATCCCCAAAATTTTAGCATTTGTTTCCATTATGACCCATGAGAAAGATGTTGAAACATCAAAGCATTTTCAGAGAATGAAGTGTTCTGGGAAGTGCTATTCTGTACGTCATTTTGATGTGTTTCAGACTTGAACCTGCACCTGGCCAAGCTGCTGAGAGGTCACCATGCAAGTTCCTCCTTTATAGAGCAGCCTCAGAGCATCCGAGACATCCCACCCAGAGCACATGACCACGGCACAGTACAGAAGGGCAGCAAGGCAGAAGGCAGCGGAGCGTCACAGGTCATATAGACCACCTCATGACTTGGTCTGTCCAAGAGAATGGGCCACCAGATCTCCATCCTGTGTGAACTGAGCATACATAACTGTTGAAGACAGCTGAACCCACATGTTTCCTTTCAGTACTGTTGGCTTTGTTTAGTTTTTAGCATAAAATATGGACAATTCTCAGCCAGCTGTAACAGTGTATTGATCTGTCAGCACTCCAGAGACATCCCCACCTCAAACTGCAGTGCAGAACCCTTGCTTTCTTCTCCATGATGCAGATGGGCAGGAGAGGGAGGCTGTGGTGGACAGTGCTGGGAACATCTGTCCACATCAGCACGTCCTTGGTCTGGATCCATTCTGGGGGCTAGTTCTGTCTATCTCTTCCTTCCCCCATCATCCTCAAGAGATCAAGCTCCTAGCTTAAGCAACAAGCTAAATCAACAAATCCATCTTCCTTTTGTGATCATTTGTCCCAGTCCTGCCTCGCAGAGTTTTCCAGAGGAGATCAGGGTGAGGGACCAGTGCAGAGTGTGGGGCCACCATGAAGAAAGTCACCAGTGGAGGAAAGGGTAAAAACCTCATTTTCAACACAGAGCTGTAACATAGAATCCCAGCAGCATCCACATCTGGTACTTTCTCACACACTGTTTTGTGCTGTCCAACCATTACCTTTCTGAGAATTCAGGTGACCTGTGGCTAGTGAAGGAATTTCCTTGCCAAACTTCATTCTTCCAGACAATTTTGGGATCAAGAAAAATAAGCCACACACACACACACACACACACACACACACACACACACACACACACACACACACACCCTTTTTACCTTTTGAAACCTCAGTTTCTCCTGGAGCTGGCATGGATCAGGAGCTGGCCAGGACCACACACAGCTTTTCTAATATTCTAGCCTGATGAGAAGAGGAGAGTGGAAGAGACAACCACCTCATTGTGCAGAAAGGAGATGAAATCCAATCATCAACAGGAGCAAACCATAAAGCCTTTGCTCAGATTAAAAAAAAACTATGAAAATGAGCAGAGCTTTGGACAGAAGAAGGACAGAGGCCCACCAGCTGCACTCTAGAGCTGTGCATAAAGCCCCATTTTGAGCAGACTGTGCAGGCTACCATGTCCACTGCTTCCTCTCAGATCCCCTGCAGGTCTCTCCATGGGCTAAAGTCTTGCGGGCAGCCAGGAACAAAGGTCGGCTTTTCATTGCCAACTCAGTCCCAAGCCTGGTTCAAGCCCCTTGCAGAGCTCCCGTGGTGTGGAGGGCTGTTCCTGTGGCTTGGTAGAAATAAACAAATGTTGCATTCATGTGGGTTTCCTGGAAGGCCGAGCGATCGCACCCTGCTGAGTTAGGATCCTTACGTTGTTAGGAAACAACAAGCCGTTTACTGTGGACTTACCTTCTGATGTAATGGAAGGCTTCTTTTCCACCATAACTCCTAAGTCAGTATGTCATAGTCTGTGAGGATGCATCTAGCCAAGGACTGAGAACAACACATTTGGCAGAGTTCTTGCAGAAGAGGATTGTTTTGTTCCAACAGCAGATCTTCACCCAGCAAAAGGCATTGCCAGCAAATGCAGCGCTCTCGTGGAGCCCACAGCCCTCCATACATCTCTTGCAGCCAGCACTTTCTCTGCTCACACCATGATGGCAGGCTCAGATTGTTAGATGAGCATGGACTGTTCATGTGAGGATTGTTCATGTGAGCAGACTCGCCTGGCCAGACTTAAATGATATAAATACTGTTACCTGGTCAGAAAGTACCTGACTTGCTGACAGGGTAGGTTCAACTGGTCCCACTGCTCTGAGGTCTGCCCATTCAGATATCCCACCCTATGTCAGGCCAGGACTTCACCTCTTCACCAAAATATAGATTTGTGGCATTGGATTCAGAGATTTTGGCTCCATAAAGCCCATCAGTTTCCTTGAGACACAGGGAGTGAAGTGAAGACACCAGAGAGTCAATATTTCTCAAAGAATATGGTTCCTCTGGCCTGTAGGAAGCAGGAAGTCCAGCTGCAAAGTCCTCTCACAAACTCCAGGAAAAAAAAAATGTCCAAACACATTTACAGTCAGGGAAAACTGCGGCCTGAAGAACCCTGCCCACTAACTGCCAGCCCCAGCATTAGGTGGAGGTCCTCTGTGGTACCCAGTCATGCAGAGAAGGGTACCATGTTGATTGACAGATCAGGCAAAATTGCTCTCCTGACCTGCTCCCTAACTACATTTCTCCAGTATAATTTCACATCTCACGCTTTCTGCTCTCTCCCTAATTTCTTATCTACACAGTTGTTGCCTACTTCTGCTCCTAGATCTTACCATAGCCTCTCTGCCAATGATGCTGAGTCCTTCTTTGATGTTCTGTGCTAAATGAAATCTTTCCCTGGAGACACAAATGAGACCAGAAAAATATTTCCTCGTGTTTGTTTTTAGGATTGCGACTTTTCAGATGTCCTGGCTCCACCGTCATAGGGAGGGTCAGCTTTAAATAAGGATCACCTCATTGGCAGAGGCAGCGCTAGGAAGCAAGAGCAGCACAAGCGGAGAAGGAATGGGGTGACCTTTCAGAAACGCTGCCCAATGGTTGAAGGTGACATCAGCACTTCCACAAGTCAATGGCAGCATTTATAAGAAAACTCTTTCCCATATATTTGTCACCTCTGAGTTCAGATATGTTGGAGATGGCCCAGTATTACAGCTAAACAGAACAGAGCATCGTCCAATAACTTTAAAAGCAGAGATCTGAATTAAACATCCTTTATCTGCCATGTCTTCCTATATCATCTGAAAAGCTGCAAGTTTGTATACAAAAGCATCTATCTGCAGGTGGATTTGCTCTCTCTGCAGCTTCAAAAAATCAAAATAAAAAACCCCGAACAAATTTGCAGCATAGGCACAGAAGCACCAGAACTAATTTTCCAGCAGATGCAAGAGACCGTCGACTAATGTAGGAAATTAAATGTTTAAGGAAATTATAGAATGAAAATATAAACTCTTGAATGGGAGCCAAAAAACACAAATTCCATCATTTATCAAAAAACCTCCAAAATGAGCCTGAAACAGTGTGGGGACAGCTGAATGAAAGGCTATATTCAGGCAGCAGCACTGTTTAGCTTACTTTTTGGACCTTTTCCCTTTATTGATGCTGTCGGGAGGCCCTCATTCCAAAACTTCTAACGTTGTCGTGTTCTAGGATGAGTTACTAAAAGCAACCGTTCTTCTGCATATGAAAACATACAATTATTTGCATGTTCACTGTCTTTAATGCCTCTTTTGTGCCTCTGGGGTTTTTTGGGGAGTGGTAGATGAGGGATCTTGAATTTCATCAGCATTCTGATATAAACTTCCTCTAAGAGAAGGAAGGCAAAGAAGAAAAAAATCTCTGCAAGCCTGAAATGGAGTCAAGGACAGCTGGCTTTCTTGATTTACTTGGAGAGACTGATGAAGGTGTTTGTTCAGGATTTGTGGAGTAGTGCCAGCCCTTAAATGTGCAGCCCTGAAGTTTCAGCATTACCTAGCATTCCTTGAGCCATGTGACAGAAAAATGCCCAATCTCACCCATCCCAAACGTTTGCTGTAGTGACACGAATACCATCAGCACTGTGCACAAGACAGATGAAGGGCTCAGAAGGCTGCTCCATAAGCATCTCCACACAGAAAGGGGTGACAATGTTCAGTGCAAGTGTGTTTTGGGGCCATAAAGCTCCTGGCAGGTCTCAGTAGACAAGTCCAAGCTTCCATGTGGTCATCCTGGCTCTCTCTTGAATGGGCTAGAAGGTTACAGGAAAGCTGGAGGCACCTGGCCAGCTGTAGACAAGCTACCAGCATTAGGAACTACTTTAAATGTTGTCCAATTGACATATGAAACTCACGGCTACAAGGTGTTACCAAGACTCTGGGTACAAGCAGATCGTGTCATGTTCCCTAGCACGTTGGATGATGTCGTAACAGTGATGCTGGGAGACATCCTAGCCTTCTGTAAATGCAGGTTATGTCTCAGTTAAAACTGCTGCTGAGCTCCGCTGTGCAACTGCAGAGGGGGAAGAGCTCACAAATGGCCAGTGGCCACAGATCAGTGGAGAAGTGGTAATTCATTATGCCACGATAATTCAATTGCTTGCGATTTTCTTCCCATAACCAGCAAAAGTAGCGGGAATCCAAAAGAGAATGCTTGCATCTATGGCTAACGAGATTAGCTGGTCATAAAAGTCAATATTAAACAAACAGAAAACAAGAGGCTTGGAAGAAAGAAAATTCCTCTGGGTTTAAAGCAGTGAATGGGGATTAGAAAGAAATTTCTCTGGGGTTCAGTTATTCCTAATCTCTCGCGGCTTGTGACATCTCCTGCCAGAGCCTCTGGCCTTTGCCTGAGAAGTCCTGGCCTGCACTAAGCACTGTCCTGCTCCACCGTAGGCAACACGGGGCTGCAGAGGACAGCCGGAGGAGAACGCCTTGGCCCCGGAGTCTCATGGTGGTCCTTGATCACTCGACGCCGTCTCTCTGCATCCCAATTTTGACTCATCACCGCTTGGCACCGGAGCTTGGGGTTTACCCGCCGAGGCGCTCCCGCCGCCCTGAGCCGCCCGGATTTCCTCGGTCCCTCTGACTTGCTCATTTAAGGCTCCTTTTTACTGGATCTTTTTACTGCCGAGGGAGAGAGGGACCTCTGCTTTCCTGTTCCAGCAGCACCATCTACAGTCTCCTGCGGTATGTGCAGACGCTCCAGCCTGCGGGAACGACCCTCCTCCTCTCATCCGCAGCTGGGGAAAAGGAGACAAAAAAAACCCACTTCCACGGGGCAGAATGAAAAAGAGAAGGTGTCAGCCTGAGCAGCACCTCTGGGTTAGCTAGACAAGCTAAGACACAGTCACACAGAGCCGGTGCGCTGTTCCGAAAGCAGGGAGGTCGGCTCTGTACAAAAAGAGGCAAAAAGGATGTGACCTGCTGTCACCTCGGGCTTGGGTAGCGCTGTACACGTTTGGGGAAAAAAGCTCTTCAGCCAGGGGTACCGGCCTTGTGTGCGGCTTCCAGGGGAAACGACTTAGGCAGAGTTACAACAGCAGCTGGTGACTGAAGCCTGTGGCCGCTGCTTGCCATTTCCTGGCCATCAGCAGAGTCGAGGGTACTTTTCCAAAGGGAATTGAAGAGGGTCACTGCCTTCAGTGTCCTAAAAACACCCAGAACAAGGGCTCATGTCACGGCCCTTCCATGCATCGTGGCATGCAGTGATGCTGTGTAGCTCTGTCAATGAGGCAAACTTAAAACCTGCTGCAGAAGATCATGTAAAACCACTCTAATGTGCCACTGGAAGAACAGAACCACCCCAGGGCATAGCCTTTTGGGTCTCTGCAGTAGGAAGGGGTCCTAATATTCTGTGATTCTGTGTTTGTAAGACACGGTTTTTGAGATAACTCTGGCAAACAAAGCATGCACAATGCTCACAGAGAGTAAAAGTGGAAAAAACCCCTCACCTGCTTCTCTCTATATTATCTGTCTATAAGATAGATATCTATAGATTAGATAGATAGATAGATATTTTATCTCTATTTCTTTTTTCTAAGTGAAAAACCTCATGACCCATCATTTTAAACTCACTCAGCTGGCCTTTGAAGGGCTCAGATGGATAGTGGACTCGGTACCCCAGAAATGAGAATGGGGTAGAGTGCTGCCTTCCACAAAATGCTCTGGAAATGCCATATCTTGAAAAACAGGTTAGCCAAACCACAGAGGTTTGTACAGGGAAGGACGGTCCTGCGTGGGCCCAGAGCTGCACACCACTGCTGACGGTGTTACGGCAGCTGTGTATGGTGAGGTGGGAGGAAGAGCTGGGTGCACAAAAATGGAACAAAATGTCCTAATCTATCCTGACTGGTTTTAAAACAAATATCTGTTTTGATTTGGTGATGCAGGAGCCGTGGACCAGTGAACTCAATGGAACAGATTTCTCCCTCGTCTCCTCTTCCTTCCTCACCCCCGCAGAAAGCCAGATATGCCGCGCTGACAGCAGCACAGCTCAGACCCCACCAATACTCCTTCAACAAAGCTCTCTGGAGCACAGATTGTACCTTGTGACTACATTCATACTGGTAACCTAGATGGGACCAGGACAGAGTCCATAGTCCCATGGGTGTCTGTGGCCTCCCATGAGATGCTAGGGCACAACAAAGAGACATGAGCCAGGACCTGCTTTCCCAATAGGCAGTTTGGATGGAAATCTCTGCCACTCCTGAGGTTTAAACACTTTGGGGAAGGCTGCTCCATACAGTAGGACACCACTGTCTTGGGTACCCAGGAGGAACAACACCCAGGTCCCAGAGCCACAACTGCAAAGCAGAAGTTCCCAGCAGGAGAGAACAGAGATTTCCCAGGAGATGCTGAAGTGCCAGGACCATACATCTTTGATCTTGTTCACACTGTCTCTTTCTGTAACAGGGGAATATATGGGAATAAATCAGCATATTAATGGAGATGCTAACTGCAACTGAATCGAGGAGGGACTGAAATCTGCACATTTCTTTTAATTATGAATTCTACAGCCCAGTCTGAACATACTTGACAATGCATGAGAGCAACTATTGTTTTAAAGATCAACTGTCCTTTCAATGGCTTTGATATTTATATTAAAATTTAAAAGCAGATAACAGGATAGATCCCAATCTTTACATTACAGCATAATCCAGACTACCTCCCTTATAGAGGAGGAGCCATTTGGAGTAACTGAGGTCAGGATAGCGCCCTGCCCTTGAAACTGTGCCTTTTTATTAGAGGCAGAAATATCTTTCTATTCCCATTTCTCCTTGGTTATGGTGTCTTGCAGCAATGAGTTCCACAAGTACCAGCACTCCTCACTCAGCCCACTGCTATGGTGAATTATCCCCAGACTTTGGCTATTTAGTTCGATCTAACTGTCCGGTCTGACCTCGTTTGTCAAGCCACCCTCCAGCCAGTAGCTTCTTCTCAGCTTTGTTGGTTACAGTTGCCATTCTCCAAAGAGCGTGGGTGTAGCCAACTGGAGACCAGTCAAGCCCCCCAGATTTCATCTGTCAATGCAGAGCATCAGAATTTGTATCAACTCTTTCTTAAGTCTGAGATATTTCTGGTGACAAAGAACCTGTGACAGCCCTTAGGATATAATTTTAATTAATGACACAATTTCCTCTTTTTCTACTGTCTTTCCATTAAACCCTCTGCAGGTCCCAAAAGCAACTTACTCAGGTCCTCTTTAGTCATTGGTTGCCTGAGGTCTCAGCCCCAAGGCCAGGCGCTGGTCTGAATGGCACAAGAGCAGCACCCAACACTACTGATGATTTCTCCAGGATGCAACCAGCAAGAGGCTCCTCCAAATCCTCTGTCCCCCATCCACATATAGTCNGGGGGGGGGAAGCTCTAGGATGTTCTGTCTTGGGTCCCAGCTCAAATATGAAGATGATTTAATTGTGACAAAGTCCAGAGCCCTTATAGCATCTTAATTTGGGATATTGCTCTACTCTGAATAGAAAGGCTCAGAGACTAGGTCCAGTCCTGCACATGCCTCCTCCTATACTGCATTTAATTTACAGTGTGTTGTCATATAAAGAGCTGCTAAATGGAGTGCTAATCTTCTTCTTTGAGGTGGAACTGTAAATCACACACAGGGGTACGAAGAGGCTGGTCCACTTGAATCAGCTAAATTGCAATCTCTGCAGGCCTTCTTCCCTGTGGAGTCAGGGGGGGAAGTCATAGCACTGCTGATGCCAGTGCATGGCAAGAAGTAGTTTCTGGTACATTAGGTACACATACGTAGAAAACTTGCTCTCCAGTTTTGTGATATGCAGAAATATACAGCCTGGCTTTGTTCCTTTGAAACAAACCTTACGGTTTCTGGAAACAGTCAGGTGGGACTGGAGAGTTCCCAAGGACTCTGGAGATCAGGCTCCCTCCTGCACTCAACGCACTGTTTCCCCAGCCCCAACACCCCAGGACCTGTTCACAGCACACACATACCCCAAACACTCCACCGGCAAACCATGGGCTGAGTTCCCCAAGTGAGTGGCCAGTGATTTAACTGAGCAAGCATATACTGGGCATGTAGCAAATAAGTGGGCCAAAGGTAAATTATAGTTTTATATATTATATTAATATAACATTATATTTATGTTATACTTATTATGCTGAAGTGGTTTGATTCCAGATTCAGGGGGATGGGGAGAAGTTCATTAGTTTAACACGTACTTGGACATGGGACTCTGTTCCTCAAGCTGCAACCCCTGCAGTCACATACATAGGTGAGATGCTCAGCTCATGATGAACAGCAAAAGCTTCAAGACATCACAGTGGGGCAGAAAGGATCAAAACATACACAGTAAGAGCCCCAAATTGATAATTTCTTCACACTCCAGTTTTTAGGGGCATCTGGAATTTTCCTGAACCACAATACAGTGTAAAACAAATGGATGATCTCTGCTGAACAAATCCCACCCTGGTGTGCCCAGCACTCCCTTTGGGGGAGGCTGAGAGGGGAACCTGGGCATATGTGGCAGATGGGGATTGCACCCAGGTTACAGCATTGGGAAATGCACGCACGGGAGTAGGGGACTTTTCCCCAAGGTTGCAGTTTTAAATATTCATGGATGAGCAGTTTTGGATTCCTCAAAGCCACAGACCTGACCAGGTGCCATTTGCAATGTTCATGGACATAAACGCCCAAGCATGGTGTATTGTACTGCAGGATATTGTACCTCTTTAAGTGAAAGCCGGTTCAATCCCTATCGGTTTGTATGTCTGTTCCCTGTGATGATGATGATCTCTGTGATGAAAACCAGTGCTCCCCTCTGAGGTTTCCACACTGATATCGTGTTACTGCAGACACACAGCAGGGAGCTGCAGTGATGCTGTTTAAACACGTTCTTCCTATCCACCACAACTGGAAGCAGAAGTACCGATATAAAACAATACTAGTCACACACAAACTTTTGCTGGTGAAGCTTTCCTTATGACTGCTGGCAATTCTGCAAGAGGAAACACAATAAGTTCAGACAGGCTTCCGTTTGCTGTAAAAGCAGAGCTTTTAATCAGTGGCACAATGCAGCACAAACAGAAGTCAGCAGAGCTAAAGATCCCAAGAAATTTATCCGGGCCCAAGACTACACAGCGAAGCACCGCAGGTTTTTAGTTCTGTCTAAACCTTTACCAAAGAGGTATTTAGGCAAGTGCCTAAATTACAGCACAGGCCAAAAGAAATAGGACTGAAATATGTAGAAGTCAATGGAGACGTGTTGGGAGTTGAAAGGCTCGTTGCCCAACATTGGCTGCTCCCTAAGAAATGGTTTCTTCTGTTTTCAAACGTGCTACAGAAGCAGCCAAAGAAAACCTGTGGGTTTTCATAAAGAAAACCCATGAGAGCAAATGTCCCTCCTCTCCTCAGTGCTCTCACACAAGAAGAATTTCTCATTCAAAGCCTCATGATAAATTTTCTCATGTCGGGTGTCTCCTTCACCTTTGGGCTGGAATATCTCCAGCCAGAATGTCCACAGAGACATCAGCTTGGCCAAACATTCACAACCTGTCATGTCTAAACAAGCCTTAACTGAAGGTTTAAAAACTTGTTGCCCAAGCATGGGAATAGTGAGAGTCTGCTGAGCCATAAACAACTAGCCTCGGTTCCTCTGCAGTCCTGGCCAGGTATCATGACACAGTGACCTCACAAGAGCTATCCTGGAGCTGCACACTCACCAACTGCCTTGGCTCTCACTCAATGTGTGTGGACACTGGGTGCTTCCTGGTTTCTTCTGTCTGGGACCTCTAGTTGTCTGGGCACCTAGACATATAATGAGTCTCCTCGATCAGATCTGCCAGCTACATTCATAAGAGTGCGTTTACAGCCACAGGAACACCTCCATATCTTCAGTGAAATCCCATTAGCTATGACACGAGAAGATCTGGCTCTGTGCTTTTTGGTGGCTTAGTAGATGCAGTCAGTGACACAGAAGCACAACTCAGTCTGGTCCTGTGGGCTGCTGAATTAGGTATGCCACCATTGACCTGGCAGGGAAAAGGACCAACTCCAGGCATCAACATGTCAGATCAAATCTGGGAGCAAAACCCAGTGAGCAGCAGAGAAGGAAGGAAGGAGGAGAGTTGTTCAGTGTGCAGCTGGGGACATCCCATACAAGGGCTTGGAAGATGTACCCTCACTGCAGTGCAGACTAACCAAAGTCAGAGGTCACCAGTGTGGCAACAGCTTCCTCTCTGATGTGACAACACTGTAAGTAACCGGGATGAGAAGCACGGAGATGTGACCCTGCTGCAATGAGTCCCTGAAGAGAGGGAGAGCCCCCTTCCAGCCCTGCAAATGGTGGGTTTTAGAGACAACCAGGATCTGACAGAAGTGGGACATTACCAGAGAAGATAAAAGGTGTCACCAAATGACTGCTGCAGCAGCCTTGGGTACCAAACCAATGGTCAGATCCTGCAAGTTATCTATCTGCTCAGGTATGACAGGAGGAGCTCAGGTTTCCCAAGAGAAGAACTCAAAGAAAGGAGTAGGAACCCACTGCATCCATGCTCTGTAGCTACCACCAGCAATTTGATAATTCTCCTTTAATTATTTAGCAGCATTTTCCAGGGCTCTGAGTCCTTTGATGGTGTTGCCTACACTGACTGCATCATTGCAGAGACCTGGAGACTGCTTGGCCATGGAGCTTGATCGGAGGTGTCCATCTCTCCATGTCTGGACTCCTGAAGCTTGGGAAATGCTTGGTCCCCCATGGAAGGGAGTGAAGTGGAACAGGCTGACCTGATGTCACCATCATCCTGGGCTCTGATGAAGACTCTGCACCCTAAAGATGTAAATGTGAAACATCTGGAGGCTGACAGCTCTCTGAACATATACTCAGAGATAACTCCTGAGGTATCACGAAGACAGTCGGGAGCCAGCAAAAGATGTCCTAAGCAAAAGACCATCCTGAAACTACTGCGACAGTGCAGAGCACACGCCCCTGTGAATGGGTCCAAACCATTAACTTAATGAGCCTTAACTCTTCACCAGACCAAACACAAGACATGAGCCTGGCTGACACAAACAGCCAATTGTCCCACCCACTGCTCCTCAGGTACACACAGNGGGGGGGGGGGGGGGCGTTCTCAGCCCCCAGCTGGCTGCCTCCTCCCCTTTTCAGACATGTCTGCCTCAGGAGATCATTGCCGTAGTCATCCTGAAAGAATAGTGCAGCTGTGCCCTTCACCCACTTGCTCCTCCTGATGCATCGGCTGCAGCACCAGGGACCGTGGTCCCCAGCACTGCTCAGCCGCTTGCTGGCAAATCTAAGGCAGCCGCGTCATTGAATGGAAGGGAGCACTTTCAAGCATGTTCAGCTTTTTCATCTGACAGTGGCTTGATATGCACATTACGGTATAAAGGTTTCTATTTGTTCTTGTTGTTACAATGTTTACTCCCCAAACCCTTCTAATAGTGGCCTTCTGACAAAGCGTTGCCCCAGCAGTGGGAACTACGTCCGCAGCACAAAGCAAACACGTGCAAGATAAACATCCTTCACATCCCGTGCTGGTCCTAACCCCTCAGAGCTCACCATTACCTCCCTCAGAGCTATTCAGCACAACTTAAAGTTAAAAACGATACTGTGTGATTTTATTTTTTGTACTCACTCTGCGAGCTTTTATTGGCAGCTGCTGCCAGGATCTGGGACTCTGCCAAATTCCCTGGTTATATTGCTCCAGTGTGGACAAAGAAAGAAAGCCTATTTAAGATTTCTTGGACGCAAATAAGGTAGAAACATAACAATATAAAAAAATGTGTAATTATTTATTTCCTTTATGAAGGGCCTCCTTTGGAGTCCTTTGAACTTGATTCTGGTTTCCACCTATGAAAGTCACCCAAGTGAATTATTTAATATTAATAGACATTCCTGAACCAGAATGTTACAACCAGAGGTACAGAATCCATGGGAAGCAGGCTATCTACCTTTGCCTTTCATATTACACTTCCTGAGCCAAAATAACAACTTCAGCTCCTCACCTTTCTCAGTAAGATTTGATGCTTCTAATCACAACTCAAAACAATTCTGTCTTTAAATGAAGCACAAAAATATTAACTAAGAATTGCACATTATTTAAAGGCCCCCATCAACAATGCCTGACTTCAAGTGTATGCGTTGATCTCCTGACCTGTGGCATTTCTGCCACCTTTGCACCCACCTGGCATGCAATCCCTGCCCGCGGGTGACACCCAGGGCTTTGTCACCTTGTTAAGGGCCATTGCATTGGGTCCTTCAACAGTTCACAAGTCAGAAAGGCAAATAGCACTGGCCAGTTTGGAATTCAACCCTTTGCACAGAGCAGCTTCTCACCTCACATCCTATAGGGAGAGGGTGGGGTGGAGAGGACAGGAGAGAAGGAGAGAGGGGGAGAGGGACAGAAAGAGAGAGGGAGAAGGGAAAGGGAGAGGAAAATCACCCCCTGTTTAACAAAGCTGTTTGGCAGTATTTCGGAGCCAAAGTGCCCCCGGTCAACAACACACACAATGTGCTTTTGAAAACGCAGAAGCGTACATGCAGTTCCTTAGCAGTTAGAAATACCAGTCAATATACAGGCAACCAGGGTTTGGAGCGTATGTTTTTGAACTACCAAGAAACTGCAGCTTATCTGGCTTTTTTTCAGGTCCAACTTATTATGCAGAGTCAGTCACTTGCAGGTGTGCAAAGTCTTGAGTCATAATAAGCATAAGAAAAAAAACCAAACCACCACCCCTCTCTTCTAGAAGAAAACTCTGACAGAAAAAAAAAGTCTTCTTGTTTCCTCACCAGTGGCTGCAAAAAGGCAATTAGGGAGGAAATAAAATCCCTGCTTTGCTTCTCCTTCTCACTCAGCAAGTCTTAGTCTGAGAGAGCCTCTTAGAACTCATTTAAAAAGCTTGAAAATTCCAAGTCTAAGTAAAATTCGTGTGATTTTCAAGTATTTCTTGGACTTAGGAAATGCCCAAATTCCCACCTGTAACAGAAAGCATGAGCTGGGATGTCTGCCTTCCTTGCTAGATCACTTTCCCCACCTTCAGGCTGGCTCAGCAAGTCAGGCTGCATCAGGACTCATGTCTGTTCCCTGTGGAGCTGTCCTGTGGCTCATCTATGTTTATTGATTCCTTTTATTTCTGTGTGAGGAGGCACTAGCTCTTCACTGCTTTTGACAGGATAGATGTGTCCTGGAACATGATGGAGGGAAAGAACTGGGACTTCACCCCCTAGAGCTCATGGCTTGCGTGTCTGACCCTCAGTCAAGTAGACAATTTGGAGTGAAATGTCCTGGGTGTGTTCTGCAGGCCTTCTGCATGGCCCCAACCTGTCAGTCTTTGAAAGTCACAGTCCTTAAAACCTACCAATTCCTCCTCCACGTCTGCTGTGACCCATCAGCAGCCCTAAGCCAGGAGAATTTCTTGTGTCACCTCACTGGTTGGCCTTGTAAAGAAGAAATCTTCTCTTCACCAGCCTAAAAAGAGAGCTGAGAATTGGAAGTCATCTATTGATCCATCCACAGAGCTGTGAAGAGGAAGGTGAAACAGAAAGGGAAGGCAATTTGCTGTGACACCAGCCCTCCACCCCAGAGAAGTCCACTTTACTGGGATTAGCAGCTGGGAAGCAGTCTGGCTCCAGCCAGAGGAAACACTCAATTCCACTGGAGTGACATCAGCTCACTTCAGCCATGTATTTTTCAAGATACCTTTAGAATCATAACTTACGTTAATGGGCATTGCAAGGAAGAAGAAGAAGCAACCTTGGTTTCATCTCTTATTTGCTGCCCATCACCAGCCACACCAAAGCAAACATGAACTAGTAACCAGAGAACTCAAACTCACTTGCAGCACGTACTGTCCTCGCACAGAGCCCCACCTTTGGCAAACCACAGCATGACAATCATTCTGCCCTGTGTCCAACAGGCAGCATGCTGCTGGTGGCCACCTCTGAGCTCTGAGTCTAGTACCATCACATACCATGAATTCACAGCTCAGACCCCTCTCAGCTTGTATAGATCTAGAGACAATCCTGTTGCTAACACAGGGACCCACCACCCCACCTGAGCCATACCTGAAGACCTGGAACTCAAACTGGCCCACCCAGTTAATTTCTCCTGCAATCTCTGGGTTACAGCCTTTTCCTTTACATTTTACTCCTCATTAATCAAACTAAAACCCAAGTCGCCCTTCATTGTACTTGCAAGAATCCACAGTGTAAATCTATTTTATCCATTTCTTTAACATCCTCTGGATTTCACAGCCACAAATCAACAGCAAAATCCAAATGAAAGATGCAATCTGAAGTAATTACCTTGTTGGTTGCCAGGAGGATAAAGTTACTGTAAATAATACTCCTTACAATGCAGAGAAACCAAATATCACTGTGAGCAAAGCAAGCAATTTAGTGCCCAGCAGTTTCAGACCTGGACAGGCAGCCTTGCCTGCAGCAATCGAGCTGCTTTGCTCCCTGTCCACCCACACAAATCATCTGAAAAACACCTGACAGCCATGCAAAGTGCTTTCCCATCAGTGTATCAGGATGCTTGTTTAGCTACAGCAGGACTTCGGGAAGCTGCGAGAGGCACTCCACATCCCCAGCAGCACGGGGACATGGTAGCTGAGGTCAGGCTGCATGAGAGGACCACTCCTGTTTGGCAATGGGACCTCTGAGATAAACTTGTCATCACCTGGGTGTGAATTACTCCCCTCTGCACACAGCTCAGCGCTGGTGACTTTCAGCCCATGAAGATTTTGGGATGTTGCCTCTAGGGTCAGGAAGCTTGGCCACCTGTACAGAGAAGACTCTAATTGTAAAGCAGTAAGTGTTGCATCGTCAGCTGGAGTCACCACCAGTACCATCCTCCAGCCTCTGCACTCTGTTAGTACCAAAGCCAACAGCACAAGCACTTTCCAGAGGCTCCTCAGATGGGTTCCCTGTGAAAGATGAGCAGAGCTTGAAGGAATGAATTACAGATTCCCACCAGACAAGCTGACTCCAGGCTCTGCCTTGCGTAGCTGTCACTGGAGAGACCCCAGGAACCAGAAAGAGGTTAAAAAACACTCAGTGCTTGCGTTGAGTTGCTCCAAGTACTCAAATCTAACAAGTCTGAGCAACAGATGTGTCAGTGACAGCTAAATAAACAGAGTGCAATAACACACAAGCTGCTGTGGGCTCCGCAATGGCCAGTCCTTCGGGCTGCCCGCGAGATGCTTCTGCCTCACTCCTGGCACTGACCACTCAGAGTCCTAACAGCAGCCACCACTCACTCCATAAAAGCTCTCACTTTACAGAAAGCGGGGTGGCTGTCAACACTTCTATTCCTAAGTAGTGCAGTTATCACAAATGGGTGATGTTTACCATGCTATCCCATTTAGAGGTACCATTGCTTGAGGAACAGAGATCGCTCCTACGTTCCCTGTCAGATGTAACACAAAAAGCAACGAACCACAACAAGTCAGGTTTCTGTTTGGAAGGGGGAGTTCTCATACATCACCTACATTAAAGAGTTACATCCACAGCCAATCCTCCAGCCCCAATATCCCAGTTTCCACAGGGACTAGATCTTGTCTGGAGACTTCAGATTTGGAACCAGATACAAATTCCATTCTTCACTGATCAAAACATCATTTTGGAAAGGATTTTATTTATTTACAGAAATCTCCATAGAAACTACAGCCAAGTTTTTTTTCAACCAGACAAGATACTTGCTTGTTAATTAGTTAATTTAGCAGAACAGCTTTCCTATCACGGGATCTGGGCAGCTAAAATTTGCAGTGCTAGCTCTGGGATAGAAAATACTAGTAACACACTCAGCTTTTGGAACTAAAAATCTCCAAGTGCGTGGTGTAAAAGCAGCAAGTTATGATAATGAGTAGCCCCTACCATGGAAGCAGAGGCACACATCAGTCTCTTTTTTGGGAAAAAGCATCAGGGGGTTTCTCCAAGAGAATGCTACTAATCAGCTCCAGCTCCCATTGCCTAGACCATTGTAACCAGCAACAGGCTAAACCCCATCTTTACTGCAAAATCAAACAAACAATGTTACTGATTAATATTATGGATTATATCCAGTGATATTCTGCAGATAGGCTCTGGGGCAAAGGTGAGTAGCAGCAATAAAACCAGGGTAGCAGCAGATGATACCATGAGTGGGAAAACAAAGCAGCTATCGCATGTCTGCCTCCATGGCTTGGCTGAGCATGCTTTAGGAGCTATTTTTAGACCAGCATCTACCTCTTCTCCAACCCAGACACGGTTCTCCCTTGTCACACAGACAGTGGTCTCAAACAGAACATGAGTCTTGGGGCCACAATTATAAACAGAGCTCTCAGGCACAGGGTCCTGTGCACCGAGCTGGAGTAACACTTGCCACCCACCTCCCAAACACAGGCCACCCACCTCCCAAACACAGGCCAGTTGGGTTTGCTATTGGAATGGCAGGGGATGTTGTTTCAAGGGCAAGAGACAGACACACAGTGGAACTCCCTGCATAACGGAACATTGCATAACTAACTTCCCAGAAATGTTCTTTTGCCAAGTCTACCATCCAATGGTGGGGTTTTGTTTGGTTTGAGGGTTTTTTTGTCCTTAACGGTACCTGTCCACCTAAACTTGGGACAAATCCCAGACAAGAAATTTCTAGAAAACTTTTAGATTCCCTCACTGCCTGGACCTGACTGGTAACCTCTGGCTTGCACAGTCCATTCACACGGATACTGCTTACTCTCCCAAAGCCAACATCACCTTCCTGTTAGCTTTGTTCTCTTTTTTTGCTCAAGCATTCCCTGGGGAAATAATGGAGAACTGACTCAAAGAACTTGTACAAAAGGAAATGGGTTGATTGAATTTGAGAGGCATAGAATTTACTTGTGCTGGGAGAGAGCAATACAGGCTCTTGATTTGGGAAGAAAAAATATTTAAAAAAAAAGACAGGACACCGCAGGGAAACTATTTCTTTGAGGATGAAGTTAAATCAGACAATAGAAAGCAATCCTATTTTTCAGACATTAAAAGAAATGAAAAAACAAAAAGTAAAGCAGTTAACTGGGCTCCGGGGTACAATATTGTTCAGCAAGGTTGGAAAACAGAAAGAAAAAGTTTAAGTGATTTATTAGATAGCACCATGCCAACCTGCACCATTTCGTCTAGAAGAGTCTGAAGTCAAACCTGGCATCGTACAAAAGGGCTAGATACCAGGTTTGGGCTAAGGCAACACAGAAGTATTGAAAGGGTCTGAAAATATTCCCCTCCCAACTCTTGTGCTGCAAGTCTAAATGGATTTAAAGACATGCAGGGAGAAAGGTGGAGGGTGAGGAGAGGTGGGTGTTCTTTCAGGTAACAAGTAATAGGACGAGAGGAAAAGGCTTCAAATTGTACCAGGGGAGATTTAGGTTAGATATCAGGAAGAATTTCTTTACTGAAATGGTTGTTAAGCATTGGCACAGGCTGCCCAGGGCAGTGGTGGAGTCACCAGCCCTCGAGGGATTTAAAAGGTGTGTAGATGATGTGCTGAAGGACATGATCTAGAGGTGGACTAGGCAGGGTTAGGCTGTGGTTGGACGTGATGATCTTGAAAGTCTATTTCAACCCAAGGGATTCTAAGCTTCCAAAGAGCAAGTCATTGTTGACAAAACCTGGCAGCAAGCCCTGAAAAACAAATATCTGATGGGAACTGCAGTGAATTTTACTGGCCCTATCATAAAAATAGGACAAAACTTGCAAGCAACTTCCATCCCCTTCACTCCTTCAGAGGATTTAGTTTGTCTGCACTGGGTATATTGGAGAGGGAAACCGTGAGGAAGTAAATGCCTTGACAGATCCATTTAACAAAATCAAAACCACACGGGTCTTCCAGAACCGTAAAAAGATTTGTCATTTCATGATCCAATGACTTCTGAAAAGACAGAGCATGTCATGCAGCCTGACAGCATGCTGAAATTAAACGCTTTATGAGATTTTCTAATGGAAAACCAGTATTAATTACCTCTTGTGCTTTAAAACACACTGTTTTTCTGGTTCAGGCAATTAATCTGTCCTCCAAACCCAGGAAAAATAGGGGATGGTCCATAATTTTTCTAGTTTTATTCTGTGTAACTTACATTTTTACAACAGGGAGGGAAAAAAAATTGAATTATATCTGCTATGGAGGTATAACTTACAATACAACTTGATTCAGCTCTTGCCTGATTCCAGTTTCACACTGAGACGACTGCCAATATTCCGTAAAACAACGGCATATCCTTAATGACTCTCTGCTGTCAGGAGGACAGAGCAGGACAGAAGACCTAGAAAGCTGGTCAAGAATCAGAACCACTGGCTCTAGAAAACAGCAGTGATTAAGCCATGGCTTCTACACCAGCCTTTAACTATGCAAGAGACATAAGCCTGTGCTTGAATCACAACAAATGTTCTGTTGAAAATTGGTTTTGGTGGAACAGGAGTGGAAGTGACTAGAAACAAGGTGACTTAGAGCTTGCAGGCAAGGCTACACAGTTCAGTTTGCTTGAAAGCTTAAGAGAAAAAAAGAGTGCCATCCCAAAAAAGAGACTGATCAACTTCAGTACAGGTATAGGGCACAAATGGCCTGTATGGTAGTATGGTCACGAGGAGTTTGAAGGCAGATATATCAAAACTTACCAGAGAACCCAAGAAGTGCCATGAAAAGGTGTCAGAGGTACAATACAGACCTGTAGAAGCCATTAACATAAAGACACCCGTGCTGTTAGATCACACAAGCAGGTTCAGGACCCTTGATCCACCTCAATCAGATCTGAAATAAAATACATCATCCCACATACTCAAACTGTGAATAGACTGACTGGAGCAAGAACTGTCACCCTTTGTTTACCCACCACCTAGAAAGTGTTCATATCAATAAAAAGCAAAACAAAGCAAGGAGAGGTGCCAGGCAGTATCAGTTTTCCTCCCATTATCTCCTTGCAGAGAGGCCAATTCTCATCGGATGAGGTTCAGTAAGTAAGCAATAAGGTAACAAACCAGCCAGCTTGATTCTTATCTCAGTACGTCTACACTAACTCACTCTGCTGAAACAGACACGTATTTTGTGTACAAGAGCTCACTCAAGGTCATTAACATGTATTTGGCCACCTACATTGTATGCCATAAAGGTGAATCCTTCTTGAAGGGGACTGTCCAGCATTAGGAAAAGACTAACAAGAGCAGTTCTTTAAAGTAATGAAGGTAAATAACAAATTGTTTAAACAATACTTTTCACCTAGGAATTATGAAATACTAAATTCTTACAGATGCTGTGAATGTTAAGCTGGAAATGTATATTGCACCTGTAGAGAAAAATAAGCCATCCCTTCTGAGTTTAAAAATGCAGAGGTCCTCCTGACCCACAACCTTTGGCAGGAAAGCCTGAAGTTAAGCCCTGGGGATTCATACATTTAAGAAGTGCTCGTTCATCCTCCACAGTGCCCAGGCATCCATGGCAATCTCTACTCAAGCACTAGTTCTCATGTACTATCAGTTTTCTTCTAAGTACCGGCACAAGGTAGAGGCTGGAGAGCCCCAACTAGATGCTGCAGGCAGTGGCCACAGATTACAGGAGGAGCCTTCCCATGTTACACTGAGGTGAATTTCCATTATCTTACATGCAATAACTAGCCAGAAAAGGTGTGATTTTTGATAGCACAGGTGATAGACCAAATAAGACTTGTCAGGAAGCAACATGCCATAGCACCTGTACCTGGCACACTAGGCTCACTCTACTGCACCTCTTCATCAGCAGGTTCACGACAGCAACACCTGAAAGGCCACTACATTCAAGCAACAGAACTAATACTTTGGTAGTTGTACCACAAAACCTGCAGATAGCACTGTCACTATCTACACGCAGCCCGCTGGCATACAGTCTATTAGCAGCTCTTTATCCTCTCCAACATGAATTTATCAGAACAATTACCTTGTTAGCATAAAGTGCAACTGGAGAGGGACAATCTCCCCCTCTGCAGCGTGCTGGAGCATAGCCCGGTATGGCAGTATTTCAGAGAGCAGCAGCTACATCTTGTGGAAAGATTGAGCATTACAGGCTTACTTACAATAGTGTGTGCTTAAGTTAATGACATAAGTGATACTTATGTATCACTTAGACAGGGATGCTGCTGAAATGCTCTGCTCTTTTCCACCCCACTTGTGCAAGATGCACAGAGAAAGCTCACACAGTGCACTGATCCACGACAGCACAGCAGTTCCATTTAGACAACACTGGACCAGTTTGCCTAGCTCATCACACCCATCTAACATCAGGAAAAAGATCAGGCCTTCTCTTTGTGGCTGCATGCAGAATCTTACTGAGCTTTAGGCTAGGCCACCCTATAACCTCAAAATTCACTGAGGACTTGGATAGAAGCCAGTCTCCATAATTAAACATGCAGGCAAGCTCATAAATTACCCCAGTACAACATTTCTCACCTGTGTGGTTAAGCCTATTTATTACAAATGAACATTCCAAGACACAGCCTTGAGCCATCCTTGCTACCTGAAATTGCTACATGGAGTAAACATTGTGCACTCTGGTTTAGGACTTCTTCCCCCCACCTTCTGCCCACTACCATCTAGCACTTTCCTAAACAGTAAGTCACAGAAAACATGCAGCAGAGCAACTCTTGCAGGAGCTAGGCATTCAACACTGTTGCTACTGCCCTTATACTGATACTTACAGTTAGTGCAGAACTCATGAAAAGATCACATACCATGAGTCTGAAGTATTAACTGTGGGCCTGCTCTACTCCACTGTTCCTGTGTCATACAGCTGCCAATAGACATAATACTCAGTAGCTACATAAGCAGACTGCAGGCCCCAGCTGTCCTGACCACAACTACCGACTTCCCACCTGCCCTGGCAGATTACCATTAAATACAAGGGTACAGCTCAGAAGACACCCAGCAGCAACAGCCCTTCTGAGGAGAAAAAACAGACAGGAACTAGATCTACCTCCCAGTTACATCAGAAATAAAAAGCTGCAGCTCATGCAGAGAAAGATCCTATTATGTAATAATAGCTTAACAGACATTATCTGAGATGTCTGCTATTGCTCTAATTAAAGCAGACTTCATCATAACCTGTGACCCACAGCATACATTTCTCAGGGCTTCTCCAGTGCAGGCAATTGGCATCATGCTCTCAGCCAGTGACTGGAGTCACTAGCCATCTGCCTGCTAATGACGTGAAAAGCATCATGGAGACAACAGTAGCAAATGGTCTGTCTTGCTTCACTACTCAAATAGAATCATTCCAGTTTAAGAGAAACCTTGAGTTTCAATTTTTGTTTTACATAGCCAAGTTTAAAACATCACCCCAGCACTGAACCCCTCCTGTTTGCAAATAAAGTACAAGACCACATAAGATATTTTGCTACTTATTCAGTTCCAAAATTAGCAGTTACTTGGTATGCTGCAAACACTTAGGTCTTTTCTGTTCACACTAGTGTCTCTTACAAAGAGGGACAACAGGTAGCTGGTGACATGATGGCATCTAGCACACTGGAACTTGCTGGTTTGCTTCCAGCATTTGCAATAGGTCAGGTTTTGTTAGTTTTACAACTTGGAAATGTTTTAAGGATACAGCACTAAGTGCAACAGACACAGCTTATGCTCACCAGCAAAGGCAGGTCACGAATACAGAACCTCCACATCCCTGCACAGGGAAGAGACCACAATCAAAATGATTGCAAGTTTTTACTTTGAGCAACATGTGAAGGAGTCACATAATACTGTTACCTCCTGGAAGCACCAACTGAACTTCAATATTCATGAATTTGACATTTCCTACAAGAGATATAGCAAATAATGCTAGACAAGTTCAAACCAAGAACTTTATTTTTTAAAAAACATGTAAGACAGGGAGAGTCAGAGAGACTAGACATATTTACACAACAGTTAAGCTATCAAATTTTTTCCATCTTCAAGATCAAGTCATCACAGATTTTTGTTAGTTCATCATTTTCTTTAGTCTGTTGAAGACAAGAGGAAAAAAGTAGTTAGTTTGGGGTATGCCTAAGCTATGTTGTACCTGTGTAGTAAGCAGAGTTTGAAGTTACATTTTCCAACACATAGAATAGAAAGTCCATTTATGTATGATTCATGCAAGTTTACTTTAAGGGACAGTTTCCCTTGTAGAAGGTGACAGTGCAACATTAAGAGCCTCAAAGTGAACCATAATCCACTATACTGCCTCTGCTCCTTCTACAATATTTTCCCACAATACATAGAGACCAGTTGATCTAGGGAAATGCAACTTTTCAGACTCAAAGTTTGTTAGATCTACTGAAATGAAGATTAATATCTAAACTGTCACTATATTGCATAAGACATCTCTGTATGATGCTTTGATACTTTTATTGACATATGGCACATTTCAAGTTTGTGCAACTCCTTATACAAGGTATTTTAATGAGTTCTGCTCCTTAAAATAGTTTGATCATATGAGTTCTTAATGTAAGATATTACTGTATTCGTAACACAAGTAAAACACTAGACAGCTTGTCTCATCTCAAATTAGTAGGCCTACTGTTACCCCAGCTGGGCAAACATTAGCCATAAGCTTGAAAACTAGCACAGTAATGGGACTTTTCCCCTAACAGGAACGTGTCAGCACCGTATTTTTGACTCTTCCATACTGGCAAAGGTGACACCACAATGAAGTAAAACTATATGACTTTCAACCCTCAAAATGTTTTTATCCTGAGAGGTTCTAACAAAGGAAACTAATGCACCTTTGCAAAACATTAAATCTCTCCACTGCAATACGAAACAGTATCAACTACGAGGACTAGTGACTTGAATATTGAAAGAGCTTAATTAACACAAAAAAGTCTGCATTGGTACTGATAGCTTAATCATCTTTATGACCATACCGACCAATAGTTTTAAGGTAACTCCCAGAGTCTACTCTGACAATTCTGCATTTTAGATAATCTTATTCAGCAGTTAGAAAACATCCTGACACAGTCTGGGTTGACCACTTATGTGACCCACCTATGCAAACAAACCTTTTGCTCCAGAAGAACTTAGATATGCAAGTGAGTCTTGATGTATTAAGGCTTGTGCCTCAAGTTTCAATGCCTATTTCCCAAAGCCTGACAGTGCAGCAGCCATCAAAACCATCAGAGTTTGCCTACCAATTTCTAGCCCCAGTACAAAGCAGTTTTCAACCTAGTCTACAGTAACAGCTCAAAGCCACTCATTTATGACATTTTTACTAACCTTTTGCTCAAGGCTTCTCTCTAAAGACTGGATCCTCATTTGTTCTTTGCGGAGACTGGCTTGGAGTGCTGCAGCCTCTGATTTAGCTTTGCTTCGTACCTGGGCAATTTCCTCATTTGCTCTGAAATTGAAACAACATGGTGTTTACATACTCTTCAAACAGCATAGCAACAGCGTTCACAGGATTAACTTACGTTCTTGTACTTTGGATGAACCCTCAAACTAAAAGTGTTTTGGCATTACTGAACCCCTTTTGCAGAAGTTGTGAAAAAACCATATTTCACTAAGTATTTAGCTTGCTGACACGGTACTTACTGTCGCAGCTTTTCTTCAGCATGTGCCTTTAGTGCCCGGTATCTCTGCTCCTCTTTCATAATTCTAGCAAAGTACTCTTCAGCACATTTTTTCAGAGCTTCTTCATTCTGTCCCAAGAACAAGCAGTTTAGTTAGCTTTTTATGTGCTAGCAACATGGAAGAATTTTTCCACAAAGGGGCTGACCACACCTAAGCAGCAGTATTTGCTCAGAGTAACATGAGCAACTGCCGTCACACAGGGACTAAAGTTCCCCCTTCCAACTCTTTAACTGTGCAAATGAATATTCACCCTATTTCACTCCCAACATACTCTAGGAGCAAACTTTGCTAACAGGGAAAAGTCACTGAAGCCACTTATCAGCTTTGTGCATGGGTTTGGGTTTAGTTCTGTCTTAGCTTGCAATTGTCTTAATACTAACAAATCCAGCTATTTGAGAGATTCCATGAAGAGAATCAGGCTTTAGACACTTGATATAAACAAACCCAACAGTACCAGCAGGAAAACCACCTTGGTAGGTGCAGACACTATGCCACCCTTTTATTATCTATTATGTCACACTGGAAAAAGCGCCAAGACTTCCTACCAATTTCAGTTCCTGAATTTAGCAACTCTGCCTTCAAGTGGTGCTTTTATAGTTATTTTTGCTAAGGAAAGGACTTCTGAATTTCAGGTGCAGAAATAGAAGGGGCAGAAGATGAAGGAAGTCTGACATGTTAGTAAAGCAGAAACTGAAGTCAAACAGACATGTTTCTCACACCTAGACTACCATGAGCCTTGTAACGGTCTAACTCTAAGCTTGAGTAAATAGCAAACACAAAAGGATAAACTGAAGGAAAAAAATCTGAAGGTGCTTTAAGCACCAACTACATTTTTAAAATACATTTAATGCAATAAGAAACTAGTGCTTATGCTCTCATTAGACTCATTCCTCCAGTTTTTAAAGACACTGCACACTGAATGCCTCAATTTACCAGGTTGGGGGTGTATGTGTGTAAGCTTAAGAACACCAGATAAACTTACTTTCACTTGCAATAGCAAGTCTCGAGCATCAATTCAACATGATGTAGGGGAAATAAGCTGCAGTTGCTCCATGAGTATGTCTATGATTAACAGACAAATTATACACACAGAGCAACAAACAGCTCGTTCTTCTATTTGAAGAAACTCTGGTTTCTAGAATGATAATGATATCTTAAGCCAGACACTAAATACAACAAACCAGTAAATTTTTAATCTTTAAACAACTTAGCACCTGGTCTTACAGGTAGTGCCTATACTAGTTAATTAATGGTTGCTCTAGAAATTATTTCCTCTCCACTATGACTCATTTATCTTGGGAGAATACTATTTACATTGTAGTATCTTACTTTGTGGTAACCCTCTATCACTTCTTTCTGTTTTTCAAATCGTTTGAAGAGCTCCGAGAAAGATTTCTCCATTGAGTTCAGATCTGAAATAGCTTGTTGCTTCTCTTCCACTGTCTTCTGTATTTCTTTCCTTGAAAATTCCTTCTGCTTCTCAGCATCCTCTAAAGAAATCAGAGTTAACAGGGTTACACTCATGATAGACACTGTATCTGCATAAAACTAGTTCCACTCTACGAGCACTTAGCCACCTCACCTTCAATTGTTAAACAATAATAGTTTCATAATATAGCCACTCCTCCAAAAGGACACTGTATTTTTGCTTTTAAGGAAATAGTCACATTCTCTTTACTGCTACATGCTACTTTACACCAACCCTAAGGACATTAAAGACAAATAACATGCTTGCCCAAAGCATTGGTTATCCTGCAATGTAGTCAAAATACTACACCAAGTTTACCATAGCAAGAGTCACAATATTGAGATAGAAGCAAGGAATCAAAAACTATTTTTCATTAAATATACACACAACAGCTGGAAGTTCTGGAGGAGACTGGAATAACAAGCCAAACTAGCATAGCAAACTCATTCAGGACAGGTTCTTGTTAGCATACCTGAGCTATATTTCCCATAGGCTTAAAGGACAAAGAAAGCATCCCAAAAGAACTAAATTTAAGCAAGGCACAGTTCCTATTCAGCTTTGAACTAGCAGAAAGCATCTACACAACAAGATTCACTCACTGTCCACAAGCTTGACTGAGGCAAAGAACAGATCTGTCCAGCAAGAACAGCTACTGACATCATTTAAACATCCAGTTAGACGCAAGGTAGAGAAACAGATCTGCCAGTTATAATAAACCAACAGCTCACACTCCATCAGAAAGAAAAAAGTTGGATGCATTCATGCTTGGTTTAGGACGTCATTACTACTTACCAAAGGGTATCACATCTGTATGAATATGCATAGAAATGCTACTCTAACCACCTTGTCTAAAGCCTTACACATTCCCTGAAAGAACTCAAAACATTAAAGCCATCAGAAGTGAAAGAGTAGTAACTTCAGCTTATAACCTGAGGCTAAGCATGTCCCAACCCCTTCCAAACTGAAGTATAAACATGGAACTTACCCATCATTTGTGTTATTGTACCTTCAAACTCAGCAACTATTTTTCTTCAAAAAAAAAAACCAAAACATAAGTTAGAAAAAAAGTAAAAGAATTAATCAGATAAAAAAAAATCAAGACCATGTCATACCCCATTTCCTTGTATTCCATATGAAGCTTATCATACTTCATTTTCCATTCCTGAATCTCCAACTGCTTCTCTTGAAGCTTTGAGGGAAGAGGTAGGCTGTTATTTCTTGCATAGATACAATATTTTATACTCAGTCTAAAGGGCAGCTTAGGTACATGTATAACTGGATATGAAGAAAAATAAGCTCTAACTGCTTAACACAATGAAAAACTGTTTCATTATAAGTTTGAGTCAAGTAAGATGCAGATTTAGTTTTCACAGACATGACTCCCACTCAGCATTACACATCTCAAATGTAAAAAAAAAAGCCAACTTAGAGGATGAAAAAGGGTAGCTAAGAGATGGACCATCTAGAACACTGATTTTTGGATTTTTGGCCAGTAACATTCTCTCAAGAAGTAATACTGTAAGTGACACCTGTTCTTTTATTGGCAAGGAAGATAAAGGAAGTCACACAAATATGCTAATCTTAACACAGGAAAGAACACACACCAGAAGAGTGTTTTGGTCAATATCAAACTGTTGTTGCGAGGCATTTGTATTCAACACAATCCTCTCCCTACCATGTTTCTAAGTTTAAAGACAACAGTCCATTTAAGAATAACCATACCTATTTCACACCAATTGAAAGAGTAGAGCTCAGTAACAGTATTAGGCAGTGTAAACTACTTTTTGTTAAATGCTTTGCACAAACTCCATGAACTGGATTTTGTCCTGGGATTTTTAATCAAGAACTGTTACACCAATAGTTGAGCACAGTATCAGAAGTCTTAAGTGACAGAAGTCAAACAAATACAAAAAACAGAAGGTGAGAGTGCATGATTGTTGCCAACCTCCCATCAGAGACGCATGGTATACTGCAGTACACTGGTCTTCCTGTTTTGTAAAATACATCTGAAATGTACTTACTCAAAGTACTGGAGTAGGCCACAAGTGAAAATATAACTAACTAATACAACACAGTAAGAAAAAGAATTAACAATAGTTAGGTTTATGTTTCAAAACCAAGTGTTGCAAGATGGAAACCAGTTAAAAACTTCACCTGCAAACTCTACAGAAACGGTTCACTAAACCCAGAACAAAAAACTTGCTTTCGAAGAATGCTGCATTCATCCAGAAGGAAAACAAAGGGTTTTCCTCCCAATCTCAAGCTGTTGCACAAAAGTCATCTTCAAATTTGGTCTGTCTTCCTTTCAGGTTATTGTAATATTTCAAACATTTTTGCTTAAGTGCCACACAGGTGGCTAGAGTCATCCAGTCACACCTGTCTCACTAGAACTACGTCTGCATGTTCAAAATAGTTCTGACAGGAGATTAGAGGTTCAATTTTAGAATATTACAAGCTTTACCTCCCTCTTATTATACAAGCTCTTAGTTTTAGATCAATGTTTTAACAGTGTCAAAGCTGCACTTGCTTTTCTGTACTACAGAGTATGCTGGGTCTCCTTGTAAGTGACAGAAAGCAAAGGTTACTCCTAGGATCTTTGTACTCTTAAGGGAAAATAAACTTAAGCATCAAATAATCAGGTCACATTCATCTAGTATCATTCATGTTGCTACTCACAGCATAGCTAATTAGGAATTCCAAGTGCTCCGTTTTCTTCTGAAGTTAATTTTGACATAACAGTTTTAAGGATACTTATACTTAAGCACTCCTCTTATGTTTAGTATTTGTAAGGTTACATAACCCAGAAGCCATAATGAATCAAGTACTTGGATCTTTTGGAATAGATCATACTGAGGCAAGAACTTACGTAAAATGAGGGTTCAAAAGCAGTTTCTGTAACAACATAGTTACAGAACATTATTATAATTCCACTAGCTACTTCTTCCCCACATCCACTAATGTTTTTCCTCTTCCAGAGTGAGCTTCAGATCTCAATTTTAATAGCTGGACATGTTGTGTCTCCTCATCTCACAAGAGAGCAACCACTGACTTGGCATTACACTTTATCTTAAGTAATTGTATCCAAAGCCTTTCCCTCCCACTGGAATAGTTATTGCCTGGTTAGTTTAAAAAAGATTATTCAATATTACACCTAACCACACCATCTGACAATGGATACTTTTTAAAACTGACATTTCTAGGCTAATGTCTGACTAAGTGAAGTCTACCACATTACCTTAGCTACCAGCTCTGAAGACTTCTACGTAACTACTGCTTATCAAGTACACAGCCAGCTGTTCAGAGCAAGATGCTTATGTTGAATACAATAGACAATTATCAACTAGAGAATTATACCAGATAATCTAAACAAAAGCAACATTCAAGACTAAGCAAAGTTTTGCTTTGGAAGAGTCACCATACCTCACTCTTCATCAGTTCAACAGCTGCATCCATATCTTTTTGGCTATATTTTAGCACATCTATAATAGCATCCACTACAGTGTTTGTGGAGGAATCAAAAGTGAGTGAAGGAGCATCACTTGTCAGAGAGTCCGGAATTAGTGGAGCTGTTTCCTGTGAGAAATAAAACCAGAGCTTCAACATATTCCTGTTTTCATGCTCTCAATTAGCTGTATGCAGATTTATGGTAAGTCAACATATTCTACTTAAACACCAAAATACCTCCATTTCTTTGATAGCTAGAGCTAAGAGATACCTACAAAGAAAGTTGTTCTATCTTTTAAGGTATTAAGGAAGCTGCTACCCACCAGTTATGGTTATCAAAAGCCAAAGCTGATTACACCAAGGTATTTCCCACCAGTAGAAAAGGCACCATTTCAGGTGGACTGCAATGTGCCAATCCATTCATAAAAGGCTATTCTAACTATAAGCCTTAGACTGTATAGCATCAAGTTTAATCACAGAAGTATTTTCATTATGCTGGTTGGAGGAAAAGTACAAGATGTCTTATTTTTATGGCTTCAGCTGCACAAAAAAGTTTACCCTATTAAAGCACTCTTAAAAACAGCTCCAATCCTCCTAGACCATGTGCAATGCCACCAGTCTTCACAAACAGTACTTCTACTACTTAAGCACGTAAAGTCTATGAAAAAGTTCCACTTTGATACAAGCGAGCATCCAACCTGGTTTAAGATACCAGTTTAAGTAGCATTCTGTGATCCTTAAAATATTGGCATTGGTCTTAAATCCAGAATCCTTTCCCAAAATATTAACATGAAACTCAATACCACTTTAGACACCCTTACAGTAGCTGTAAGTGTTCCCAGAAGATCTAGTCCTTTTGGTTTTTCTTCATTTTGAATAGTCACTGAAGGCTTTCCAACTTCCACAAGCAGTGTATTTAAGTCAGCAACAGGACTAAAAGTGAACAAACACACACCATTATTTCCAAGTGCTGCCTTTCTTTGTCAAACTAGGAGATACAGCCTAGACCAAGTCAATACCTACCCAGAGTAAAGTGGAGTTGTCGTGATATTAATATTTGTTTCAGAGGCACTTGAAACTGGTTTTTTGGGACTATCTCTCAACAGAGGGTCAAACTTCAAATACAGTGACTGCTTCCTCAAGGCAGACTCTTTAAACTGAGGGGAAGGAGGCATGAATTGGCAGATATAGTGCTTCATAGCGTAACACGTTTCTACACACACACCCACCCCCAAAACCACAAATAATCTTCTGGAGACATCAAGCCTATTCTTCAGTGGCTGGAGCATTGTTCTCAGGAGAAAAGTTACATAAGAGAACTCAGTACCCATATACTTAAGTCCTTATGTAATATCAAGTGAACTCAATCTGCTCAGAACCAAAAGGGCAAACATTTATGAACTACTTATGCCAGCAGAAGACACTGAACAGGAACAATAGCACTAAGCCAAAGTGTAAGCAGTGTATGTCATCCCGTCTTTGCTCATACAACAGAAAGGACAAACAGCATGATCAAAAAACAATTTAATTCCAGTGTATTGACTATATTCAGAACTGCTCCTACTCTGGACCAGAGTAGAAGAATGAATAACTAAGATGAGTTATTGAAACATCATGTGTCCCATTTAGAAACAGATTTTCTGAAACTGCCTATAAAACAAAAGAGGTTAGAAAAAAAAGAAAAATATTTTCAGAACAGTGGCCCTGCACTTTGAAAGGATTACATTCTTGCCATTTTGGCAACCACAGGTAAAGCAACTTCCATCACAGTTTCACTATTAAATACAGCACCTCCACAAACTGAAAGCATAAGACCCTAACCCTGCACAGAATTATTTAAATTTCTTTCTATCTCCACCCCCACCCAACCTCACAGACACATTCCTTTGGAATCAAGCCTGTATTTTCATGTGTGAGTTCAAAGTGAAGTTTTTTCATAAAAACATTTAAGGCTTTAGGTTTCATTTTCCTTTCTTGTCCCCTGTCAGGGAGGGGAACAAAAACATTTCAATGTCATGCTTACCAACGAAGTGCCAAACTGTTCCAGATAGTCTATTTCTATGCCCATTCCTAGTACTAGAAAAGAATGAAAGGATACCGGAGATTCAACATCATCATTGTTTTACAGCGAAGCACCCATGCACAGAAACAGATACAAAGTAAATAAATTCCCAGTCCCATCACGTGGCCTCTAGTTTTTAGTTATCCTGGAACAGTATAAGCTTCACAATCCACTGTTAAAAATTTGCACAACTGCTCAGATTTCACCAACAACGTACTATCCATTTCTCAATATACTAATTCCACCAAAGTATTATGTGAAAAACTAGACTAGTGTCAATCATTTGCTCATCCTTCCACATAATGTTCCTAGAAGGATAACCCTTCCAGGTAGGTAGGTCACAGATACATAGCAGACTTTCAAGACAGGTGCACAAGCGCAGAAAGCCTTGTGTGCTGCAGTATGAAATCAGTACTCAAGCAGTGCTAAAGCCACCACAATCTACAAGACTCTCAAATACAGGCAGTTGCACAGCTCTAATGCTCTCAATTTAGAGATTACTAGTACCAGAGTGATTTTAAGGAAGCATTTTTCAGCACAGAAAGCTACTGCTGAAAACTCTGGAGGGATTGTTTCTGTGTTACCCTACATTTCATCCTTTCAGGCAGCTGGATACCAAGAGTTTAGCTTAATCATAATAAGTTTGAAATACACTTAGGTACATTTCCCATCCCTGCTGGTCAAGCTTTGCAGTCCTTTCAGGAGAGCAAAACATGAGGCAAGAACTAAAAATATCAATGCCAAAACTAGAGAAGCACATACAGAGATTATTGTAACAGTAACTTTTCAGTATATTCTAAAGAAATGTCTTTACCTTCTGATGAGGGTCTGAAGACCTCTCCAGGTTGTGTGTCTGCTGACTGCTCATCTGATGATATTTCAGTTCTGTGGGAACTAGATTTAATTTCTTCTGCAGAATCTGACTTTTTTCCACTGTCAATGGAAGCCAAATTATCTTGAGAGGGGACACTAGCTGGAGGCATTTTAGATGGACTCATTTGCCTCTCCTGAAGAGAAGGGAGCACAATCCTTCTTAGTGTTAAAATAATTTAAATGCAATTAAAAAGAGTCACAATGATCAATATTTTGCCATAAAGTAGGTGGGCAGGTAGCATAATAAACTAAGTTCACAGGCACAAAGACTAAACTACCAACACCAAGCACAACTTATTATATAGGAGTCACTTTTTTAGTCCACACCCTTATGTTTGTCCTTCTATGTGACTACTGATCAAAAATGATACACCAAGGCACCAATTTGGCTGTCTCTGATGTTACCTTCAAAGGATATGTCTGCATAGTTGACAGAGCTGCTGGAGATGCATAAAACCACTACTTTAGACAAAACACAAAACATGGGTTTGACAAGGTTAAACCAGGGAAGTCTGCTTCAAGGAAGAACTTTGCAAGAAGTAGCCATTTTCCCTGTACATTACCATTGCTATCTCTCCTGGAAGTTCAGCCTCTGCTTGAACTCCTGGCTTGTCTTCCATCACAATCTGTTTGCTAGTGTCCCTAAAGAAACAGAATAAAAATACAAGTCATACAGACGTTTCTCAACTCTATTTACCAGACATATTGAATCACTGAACAAACTAAGGTTGAGAGTTGCTACTGCCACAATATAGGAAACTTTAAGGTGGGTGGAGATATAAGTCCACTGGCTTGCTGGTGACAACTTAAATGACAAAGGTCTCCCTCCATCAGAAGCCATGTTACCTGGGAAGCAGAAAGTCATGGCAGTATCACTTATTCCTGTTCATTTACAGTTGTTCTGTTACTTTAATTAAAGAAAAAAAAAGCTGAACTAAATGAAAAGCCTGCCTTCCATTTAAGAAGAGAATTACAAGCAGCCTGCTTGTAATTACTCTTTCCAAAGTAAGAGATTCATTACAGTGTAAAGCACAGAACTTCATTAGACAAGTCAAATATTTCAGTTACTGCTGACTAAACAAACTTAACTTTTCAACTTGGTAAACAGCAGCTGATCACATTACACAGGGAACAGCAAAGCAAACATTTGTCAAACATCCTGCGCCAGTCTAGTTCTGGTAAGCACCTGGCTGCCTATAGTGCTGTTGACATTTTAGTACTTAAACTTTCTAGAACAAACACACCATCACCCATTCTCAAATAAAGTTTTACATGGTGCCAAAAGCCCAACAATTTTAGCAACAGACCTCTTCATTGGAGATAGCATTCAGAGCAGGCAAAAAGAAATAGCACCTCCTTCGACAAAACTATCCACTGGAGGATGGTTTCCCCAATGAGATCTTTGCTGTTACAACATAGTTTGCTAAAGGTCACAGTGTGCAACTGACTCTGCCAACCTTGGAAGGAGGACATCTAGGAGGCAGTATCTCTAACTAGTTGATTCCTTAAACTATCTTTCCTCACAAAAGTTCAAGGTTCATTCAGCTACAGGTTTACTTACAGAGTTTTGGGTTCTCTCTTAGGAGTTCCACAGGTACTTGGTCTGTTATGCTGCTCCACTGGAAATAGCTCCCTTCCTGATGAACTATCCTGTTCCTCTTGCAGGTGAGCCTTCTGAGGGCTAGGTTTAGAACATTTGGGTGAGGTGGAAATTTTAGAGCCTCCTCCAAAAGGATTAAAGTTTGGATCATCAAGTTTGTCCCAGTCAAACTTATAAGATGCTTTGGGAAGAGGGATTTCATCTTCCACATTACTTTTAGTTTGTGCTTCAGTATTCTCAGTTTTTGTTTTGGTAACAGGAACCTTCTTGGAAGGTGGCTTAATTCCAGGTCTTTTACCTAGTTTCTTAGGAGGTGGCTTTCTAGCAGTGGTATTATCAAATTCTAGTTTTACTGGTCCAGCCTTGGTGCCACCAAGCTTTTCCTCAGGTTCCCCTTTGGAGACAGTCAGTTCTTCTGCAGGCTTTGACTCCTCTGGAGAGACTTCTGCTACTGAAGCAGTCTGAAGCTTCAATTCCCCAGTTTTTGAAGAATTAGTTAAATCAGAGTTACTGGGACCCAAGTTGACAGATAACTGCACGTGAGGTGGAGGTGCTTCTGCTAACTCCAATGAATTATTAATTTGGCCCACATCTGTGGAAGCAGACTTCACATCCTGCCCAGAGTCACCGATTGTCTGCTTAGGAGACAGCTTGGACTTGTAAGACTCCAGCATGCTCAATGAAGATTCATTTCCAGAGGAGAGAGTCTTCTCTTCACTCGAGTGCTCTGTTCTTCCTGTGGCTGAAGTAAAAGAAGCTGTATCATCCAGAAGAGAATCCTTATCACTTTTTTCGCAAGTTTTCTCCAGGCTGCTAGATGTTTTTACAGGAAGCTTTTGCAGATTTCCAGGAGAATGCTGCAACTGCACTGAACTTTGGAATGGATTGATGTCATTTAAGTTATCAAAATCGAGACTGTAGGAACCTCGACTCTTCACTGGCATCTCATCATCTGGGTAAGGAGTCACACTGACCTTCTCTGGCATTTGTGTATTTATCACTGTATTTTTTGCTTCAGCTTCAGTCTTTTGTTGACATGTGCTGGATTTAAAAATAATCAGATCACACATGCTACAGTTATTTTTTGCAAATCATTTAACATCATCTACAGAAGACTATTTGCACAAGTACCTTTGTATGCTAAGAGGGAGGGTGTTTCCTGGCATAAGGCAACTGACAAAAGAATATCATAACAGTAAGATTTCAGTATCCATCTAAACAGGTATACATGAGCTATAGGAAGCTCAATCTTTGAAACAAGACAGTATTCTTAAGCTATTTTACACAGGTATGCTACCTTATGCCAACCATCACTGACAACTGCTCTACACAATACAGCATATAGACATTTCCATTTCACTAGATGGTGAACTACACATTACTTAGGAAATATTAAAATTAAGAAGCTCAAACACAGGCACAACTAGTAGTACATCTTCATGTAGATTCATCTACGAGTCATGATAGACTCACAAGCCTAGGACCAAACTTAGTCATGATTCAGGTTCTCCCATGCTAGTCATTACTTTGGCTTTTCCAGTAAATATTTTTCTCCAAAAGCATTCACCAGCATTTCATCTGTGAGGGCCTACATACAGAAAAACAGAAACTGAACATCAGGCACTAAAATCTGCACAACGTTAAAACTGAGGAGCAAAAACTGTATATATTCAACCAGTAAGAGAAAGATAAGGTTCTCTAGCAGAAGAAACAGGTTAAAGTTTGTCTACTCAATACTGCTAGGTATTCTACAAGTTATTGCTCTTCATTTTCCTATTTTTGTTCTACTCAACTTTGAGGCATTGCCTCAGACTACAGAGAGTTAAGCCATTACTTCCTGAAACAGGATTTCCTCCCATTGTTGTCCCTTCCTAAAGTTATTTTTATGTGCCATCCATATCAGCCATAAAACAGAACAGGGTTAAAAAAGTTACTCACTACAAACACCACTTTGATAAACCCGAAGGCAAAGGCAGGAGATAAGAGTTCAGAATGTCCTTCTCACCCGGTTTGAGTGCCTCTCCACTGCAATAGTTCAGCCTCGGGCTTGTTCAACTCCTCAGGCCCCTCCCATTCTCCTTCTACGTTTAACCTAATAAATGCCAGCCAAAGCGAGACACCTGCTTCAAACCAGCTAAAACCAATCCGGTGCAAGCCCCTTTAACTCACTTGAGTCTTACAAGTACTAAGTCTTTTTCTATACACGTGAGTTAGGGGCATAAATGCCACTAAGTACTTTAAAAACTGTGAAGGTTAGCTCAGAAGTACTTCCTAGAATATACACACAAGTTAACAGTTGAAGCAAATCTGTATTTTAAGAACATTTAAGTATTCACATGTTCATACTTCTCCCTTTCCCAAAACCAAGAATATCAGTTAAATAAAAGCACCAGGTAGTTAAAGCAAACATAGGTATTTCCTAGCAGGAGACAAATCTAAGATCTAAGACTTCTAGCCACCAGGAACTACAAAAAGTCTGCATTGAGGTCTATTAAGTAACAGTGTCACTGTATTCACTTTGAGCTACTGGATCTTCTTTAATTTTAATACTCTATGTCAAGGTGTGAATTCAACTTAATCCTTCAGAGGATGTACCTTAAGAAGATAATCTAAAGAGAAAAAACTGTACTTAACATAGAAGAGAAGAATCCTTATATCTTAGCTTTCAAAATTAACTTCAGAGTAGTTATAATATCGCATGAAAACTTTGATATAGGAAACAGTTTTGTATTGTCTATATAACATCTCATCTCAAGCTATTTACCCATAAGTCAATGAAATCTATTACTAAAGAGTAAAAAATAGCTTACTATTCAATATTTACTATATTCAATATTATAATCATGATAAATGTAATTGCTTCTAAGAAAATTTTGTCTTTGGAAAAGTGTTTTGTCAAGTGTTGTCTTTGAAAGAGTGAAAAGACATTGGTTTTAGTGCTTTTGTGCACCTTACATCATGTCATAAAGAGATCCTTATTATAAACGTTTATAATGGGGCAAAATTAATGGCAAAATTAATACAGTAGTATTAGCCATGTGGGGCATACTCAAGTAAGTAGTGGTAAATACACTACTTACCCAACATTGATGGGTGCAGATAAAAGATCATCAAAAACTTCACTACAATCAAGCCTGAATGTAGTCTCAAGCTTGTCCATCACAGCAGGACTTAAGATTCTTCGAGTCTGAGGATCTCTTAGAGGAGTCTGAAAGGTTACCTTTAAGAAAGGGGCAGGGTGGAAGGAAAAAGAAATAACATGAACACCACAACATTTTCAAGTTCCCAATAGCATATGCAGTCAGCAGCATATAGAAGATGCAAGAATATAGTTCATACTAAAGCAAAAGTTTACCTTTGTAACTTTTGCCACACTTTCTGGTGGCAAATTTTCTTTCTGGGAATAGCGTAGAATGGAAGGTCTCCCTGTAGGTTCTGGTGGTGCAAAGTAAAACTCGGAGACTTCCGCTGTTAGATCATCACTTATGTTTCCTCCGTTTTCTTCATTTTCTGCATTTAAAATCTGCAGACTCATTCTAGAATATAAACACACAACATCACAGCATGAATGAGGGGGTGTGGTCAGCCAGATGCACTTTTAGATAATCAAAGAAGTTGGAAGCCTGACACTAGCAAAGACTAACAACTTCAAAAGAAGTTTCAGAAGTACTGAAAAATCTTCATATGAAAAGGTCTCTCAGAGGAGTCTGGAAGCATCTAAATGCAGCACTGCACAGCCCCATAGCTTTTCTTAGGGGTCTGCATAACTTGTTGCTATTACACTTCCCACAGTTAACTTCCCTTGCTAATAAGTTGACCATCCTTCAAAGGGAGCTCTGTCATCTGCAAATTTCTTCAGTCCCACCCCCTCAGAGCTTGCAGTGACATAGTCATCTCTTGTAATAATGTATGCAGCTAAGCAAAATTACAGCTTCTGCAAGGGACAGATAACAATTGTTTCTTTTATTCACACAGTCTCATTACTACATTTTTACACTGGCAAAAGTAAATTCAGTTAGTTAGGGTGCATTTAGGACCAGTGTCTCAAATAAAATTGCAAAAAAAAAAACCTCAGTACTGTCTGAGAACATGCTGCTTTTGTACACATAGTGCTTACAAATCCTTTGCAGCATAGACATTATTGGTACACAAATTTTAAAATTGTAATTAAAGGGATATTTCTTAAATATTGCTCTTACATTGGACATGCACAAGCTTTAGTAGACCATATAGGCTGATCTAATCTTACTAGTTTCTCAAGTGTGAAGTACTTGAAACTAAAGCCTGCATAACTACTAAGATTAAGGATGAAAGTTAGAAATAAAGAACATATTTCTAATATGCTGGTCAAACCAGCACGTTATGGGTATTTGAACTATCTTCCTCTTACAACTACTGGAGCCTCTACTATACATAAAGGTTTAGCATTAATACTCAGCGATGTTACTGTCGTTTCTCTTTTAAAGAGGCAGCAGACAAAACCAAAAAATTAGAGCACAGAAAGCACGTTCATTAAGATTTAGGCCTAATCACTACCCATGAAGGATGACCTGAGAAGTGCAGTTAGTTATTGGACAAACCACTAACAAAGCAATTCCTTTCATAATGACTTGTGTTATTTTGTACCACTTATCCAGGATAATCAGCATCAAGCAGAGATGTGGCTTTCTACAATGTATAAGCATCCCAAGTGAACTCAAACGACTGTGATTCAAATGCTCGATTTGACCAAACAGCTAATCCTTTGCTTGTTTTTCCATCCTCCATGATATAGTACAATTAATCCAGAGAAAACAGCTGAGGAAGATTCAAATGACTGCCTCCATTATCATGAAGAAATAACAAGACAAATCCCACCCAAAATTTGAAGTTACATTTTCAAACCCCTTATGCATTCAAATTTTTGTATTGATGCCTCAATACACATTTTCCTACATTAATCCTTGTGGGAAAGTTTGCTTCATAATCACCGCTGAACTCAGCTGCTCTGTCTGCACATCCAACAACAGCACTTTTAATCGGCAAAGGAATGCAAACAATGGCTACAGGAGCATGGGCAAGCAAATCATGTCTGTATTAGTTGTTTCTCCATTCCTCCTTCATTTTTCAACACACTCATACTTTAGCCTAGCTTTATATATAAAGTGTTTTTACATTAGTAACTTTTAGAGCTTTAGAACTATTTTATTTTCAGCAGAAACTGAGACAACAGACCGAGTGAATCTTTACAGACTAGAGCTGTTTACTATAAGCACTATAGAAATCAAGCCTAGGATGTGAAAAAGTCATCAACAAGCTCCATAAGCAGAGGTTTGGACAATTTTTCAGGCTTATCATCATAGAGCTACTTCTGTACCATGGAAAAACAGATTCAGGTCATTAAAATACCAAATAAATTGACACCATATACATAACTACATTGGCCCAGCATTTTCAGTATTAAATAAAATCATAGAATCTAAATTTAAATAGATTTAAATAATTTTAAATCTAAATGGAATTTAAATCTAAACACTAAACTCCTTTCTTATATTAAGTCATTGAAAGTAATTCATCACTTGAAGTATTTGCAACCAAGATTCAATCTGAATGTATCTCAAGTTCATTAGTTAGCAGCTGTAATAAAGTGAAAGGGGAAGGAGGCTTCTATTAGAGACACTTATTTGTTTGAAGTGGCCAGTGTCCAGGACCTACTTGTATCATGAAAGGCAGCAAGTTTTCCCCACTATGGCAAATCCCAGTTCACAAAAATGAAACTGCCCCTAGTTTTAGAATAATATTTATCCAGACACAAGCAACAGCTTGTCATTCTGTATTTGAGATTTTACATAAATTCAGTGGCATCAGATAATTAAACCTAAAGTACCTATTATTTGTAAATTGAGGGCTTCATGTCAACCACCTGTTGTTGGCACACACTGGGGCACAACATCCAGAACACCAATGCAGCCTCAAAAGCCTAGAGCCAGCACTGAACCTACAATGCAGGGATGGAGTTTTCCTTCTCAGCTCCTCCAGCAGTTAAGGATGCATAGCCCTTGCTCACAGAGCAAGTTTGTACGTGCTGCAAGTACTTCCATTCAAACTGACACAGAGCTGACCACTAAATAGAAATATATTTTTAGTGCAAACATCTCAATTCATAACAAATAAACACTTTTCAAGTTAGCAGATTACTTCTTAATCACAACTTTCCTCTCACTGCAGGATTTGCCCAACTCCCAACACACCACTCCAGGCACAGGAATTCACAGCAGTTTTAACCAAGTTTAGGAGGCAGCAGATGAGGAGCCCCGGCCCAGCCAGCCCTGCTAATCCCCGGTGCAGCGGAACAAAAAATGGCCTTGGCCTTCAGCGGCGGTATCGGGAAGAGGAGGTGCAGCAAGGCCAGGGAAGGTTTTACAGGCTCTCCGGGACAGCACCACCCCGGCTCATCACTGAACCTACCGTGCTTTAAGTATAAAAAAGGAAAAAAAAAGAAAAACCTAACCCTCCCCAAAACCCTAACTCACCATAACGCCCCCAACACCAGAAGCCCACATCACCAGCATCGAAAGGTGGCGGGGTGTCCCCAACAATCCCCGACCACCCAGAGCCTCCGGCAATCCCTCAAAGCCTACTGAGGTGCCCACATATATTTCCTCCCCCATACCCAGAGACGCCCCAAAGTGCTCGTCCCCACCACATCACCCCAAAATACACAGGGATGCTCCCAAGATCCTCCTGAGCCTCACCCCAAATTCATGAGGAGACACCTCAGCTCNGGGGGGGAAGCGAGCCTCTCCCACCACCCCACACCTCTCAAGCTCACACAGGGGGGCCCCAACCCAGCCTACCTAGCCCTGCCCAAACCCCACACTAGTCCCGAGCCTACAGAAGGGACTCCCGGGCCTGCCGTCCCACCCCACACCACCCTCAAGCTCCCTGATAAGACCACCAGCCCTTTCCCCCACTCAAACCCAACGGGATAGCCACAGTGGGCCGGAGCCGCCCCCTTCC